>CM074929.1:2907743-2912743 GCA_037576815.1 Pangasius larnaudii | reverse complement strand
ACACACACACACACACACACACACACACACACACATAGCACCTTTAGTCTCCAGTGTCAGATTTGTGTACTTTATTGTTGATTTAGTGTTGACGCTTTTGCTCAGAGGGGAACGTGATATTAAAAAAAAAAAACACACACACAGAAGTGAAAAAAAAAAAGAGGTGCGAGTGCCTTTAACAAAAAGTGTAGGTCACTCGACTATGAACACACACGCACACACACACAAGCTGTCACAAAAAGAGAGAGAGAGAGAGAGAGAGGGAGGAGGGGGAGGGTGGGCTACAGTCAGGCTTAGGAAACGACAGCAGAAAAGAAAGAGTTGTCATACACACTTCCACCCTTGTTAGATCGTGTTTTTAATAGTAGTAGTTTTCTAATAGCAGTGCCTCTTTCAATTAATTGATAATTTACATGCAAATTGCTTATTATACCACAGTGCTGAGGAATTCTGGATTCTAATTTGTCGAAAGGGTGCTGATGCATTTTCTAGAACAGCGGCTCGGACAGCAGTGCAGCAGCAAATCACATTCATATTAATGCACGCCTTCTGATACGTTATCGTTTCTATAGCAACAGCTCGTCCACAGGGATTTGTACGGCAGACGCATCACGTGAATGGATAAAAAAAAGAAAACGTAGTGGACGTAATAAGTGTGGAAAATAATTAATCTGTTTATCATATTATACTGTTTAAGGACGTACCACTTCTTCAGATACAGTCGTGAGGATGCCCTGGAGGACATGGCTCAGCTTGTCTTCTTACATGGCCGTCTTTCTTAGATGGAGGATGCGATGTCTACAGCAGTGTCTGGGAGGGTCCCCCCCACCCCCCCCACGATGTTCAACTCTGGTCTTAGCAGTGTCCGAAAGCGAGTCTGGACCAGCCTCTGTGAGCTGGCATTCACTATGAGTAGGACTGAATAGTGATGTGCAACCCGCGGCTCTGAATGCACTCTTTCACGCAGAAATCGTGACCGTATAAGACATTTACAGACATTTTAACCATATAAACGTTCCATTAAAGCCAAAGAAAATACACTAAAGGAAATTTTTTACTATAGAACTGGTTCATTTAGCTTCTTTCTGCCTTGCTGGGTTTTTTTTTTTTACAGAATGAAAAGGACACAAGACGAGGATAAACATATTAGACTAGGGATTAGTGACCCATAACATCACACTGTTATACACGAATAGCAATCAAACACCGTTATATGGTAAAGCAGCTGTTTCCTCCTCTTCTTGTACTGTGTTTCCGAGCTGAAGTGCTGCGAGCTGGGATTCAGAGCGCGGTATAGCGAGGATTGTGTGTAAAGTCGGCCGTATTCCTCTGCAGCTCAGGAGTAAATACAAAAAAGCCCATCAGAGGGATCTCAGGGCAGTTTAAGGCCTTTATTAGAGAGATGAACTGTGCAGAGGTTCTGAACACAGACACACAGCACACCTGGCTTCAGGACACAGCAGCTAGCTGTTATAATGTTAATGGTAACGTTTCATGGCGCGTCTTGGGTTATCGCAAAGCTGTGGAAGAATTCGGATTTTATGGACGAAATCTGAAATTCACAATACTGCTGAGGCAGCGGAGGCAAGCATGCAGCATGATGAACACAAAAAACACACCAGGGACCTGACTTGAGTACTGTTTTGATCCTTATTATAAGCGCTTGTTGTTAGGGAGAGCCGTTAATACTGTAGGTCACATGACCATAATATGTATGTAGGCTTTAAGCGTGCTAGGAACTCTTTTCTTTCTTGTTTCTCACAGGATATAATGCAACCTTTACCAACGTGACAATTCAGACAGGATTTACATGAAGGGATTTTAGAATTCTATCATTTTCTGGGACGTAAAATACGGCGTAATCTTTCCTGATCATTCCGTAAAAAATACCCCTGATGTGACAGATCCGGACAAGGCTAAATATATTTTGTTAATAAAACTAATCCAGTCTCAATAAGGCTTTAAATACGTGCCATGGCTCACGCGATCATGTCATTTCCTTCTCAGTTAGCTTTGTGTTAATGAAGTAGCATAACACAAAGGCTGAATCGTCCCACTGGAGCTGAGCAAAAAAAAAATCGCCCGTGCCTGCTCCTAACCCCGTGATATTTCAATAAACACACATGAAAATGCATGAATAATAAACGACTCGGTTTGAATGCGAGCATCGAAGCCTCTTTTGGTTTAATGACTCGAGCAAATCCCTTCGATTCATTTCGCCGCTTATTCGAGGAGGAAAAGCGTGAGGAGGGAGCGTGGCTTTTGTGCGACGCGCGCTAAAAGAAGGACTGAATTTATTGCTAAAACACCAGCCGAGCCATGCGGGATTAGACGAAGACAAAAGTAACTAAAACGCCGCTTCAAGGTTGCTGGGACTCGTTTTTTTTCCCCCCGAATTAATTAGTATTCATTTAGACAAAAAATAAAGAGATAATTGCGGCACGACGGTTAAAAAAATGAATAAAACATGGCCGCTTCTTCGGTTTTTGTTCTCTTGATGATTCTGAAACGCTTTTTAACTCTCTTATGAGCGATTTTTCTAAAATAAACTAAAGCAACTAGTGAGAACAATGGCATGTGTGTGTGTGTGTGTGTGTGTGTGTGTGTTTGTGTGTGTGAAAAGAGAGAGAGAGAGGATGTGTTTATTTTTTCATGTGCACACTCTAAAAGTGCATGTCTCTGATACAGCACTGTGTGTGTGTGTGCGTGTGTGTGCGTGCGTGCGTGCGTGTGTGTGTGTGTGTTTCATCCCACACATTTCTTCTGAGGCTTTTTGCAGATCGTGACCTCTCATTTGAAACTGCTGCCGTAATCGTCAAAACGTGCACGCCGCACACACACACACACACACACACGCACACTGCCTGTTGTTCATGTTGCCAGCTGTGTCAAATCACATACTTGTGTACTATTTGTACACAAGTGATGCGCGTGTACAGAAGTGTGGTACACACTGTGGATCAGAAAGGGGGCGGAGCTTGTAGCAGAAAACCAACATGGTGCTGCAACATGGTTCTGGATTAGAGTAATATTTTTATAAAAATATTTTATCGTTAATTTTTTTTTTTTTTTTATCGTTAATCATTGATGTGGCGAAGGAGATTTATTTTATTCGACATTTATGGAAGGAGTCTCCAGTGTCAGCTTTCCGACATCTTCAGGACTGGTGATCTCAGAGGTGTGACCCGGATCATTTTCACTCTAAATGCGTTTTATCGCTAGTTTTTGACTCTGCACTCACAGGAAGCTGCGAAGTGGTGTGTATCCTCTCGGAGCTTTTTCCACCGAAGTGATGAATGTGTGTGTTTAAATCACACACACACACACACACACCTATCAGGATGCGCTGTTACGCTGCAATGCTTCATAGGTTTGCACTGCTGTAAGCTCCTTTGTGGTAATTTATGAACGTGAGCACATTCGTGTGTCACCGTGATGCATTACACACAAACGCATACGCAAACTTTTCATCCTCTGCGTTCGGGTGAGGCGTGTCGACACCGCAGAAATACTCTGACTGCTTTAGATCTTTCTGTTTCTGTGTGAATGCCGGATTAATAAAGAAAGAAGTACAGATAACAAGTAAATGCAGAGGAGTGAACTAACACAGTCAATATTGTTATCCAAAAATTAGTGACAAAATATTCAGAAACGTTTCATTAAAACATGGATTTGTCTCAGGTGTAAATAATACAGACCTGTAGAGTGAATCACAGATTGTATAGTTTTTTGAGAAATAATAATAATAATAATAATAATTCAGAACTTGAGTAAATAACTTGTGTGTGCTACATTTGCTCGAGTAACTTTTAGATCAAGAAAATTTAAAAACTAGTTTTAATGTTGCTATATTTTTTAAGTAAATTTAATAAAAATTTGTAAAGACAAAAAACATACTTCCAGTTACTTCTTACATTTATTTATTTATTTATTTATTCATTTATTTACACATTGTTTTATAATATGTTTGACATTATTATTATTAGTAGTAGTAGTAGTACCAATATTTCCTAAATATTTGTATATTTATTAATACAAATCAATTTTTATTTAATTTGAAATGTGCTTTTCTTTTTTTTTTCATTTGTATATTAGCTTCCCGTCACATCCTCATGTTCAGTCTTGATGAGCTCACACCCTACATCACTAGTTAGTTTAGTTTAGATTTTAGGGTTTTTTTAGAGAGGTTAGGCTGTATTCAGAATCTACAGTTAAAAATACGACCTCTTTTGATATTTACAAAGGGAAAGTTCCTCGTATTCAGAGTCGGGTTCCGCGCATACTGAAGTTGATTTTCTGAGCTTCGCATTCGGATTATTAAAATCATCTGCGTGTAGTTCACGCCTCCGAGGTTGCCAGATTTTTCTTGATTAGAAGCATCTGTGATGGGGTCTAGACCACTAGACCACTTATAGACCACTGCCTGTAAGTACAAGCAAAGGTATTTTTCGTAGATTTATATTTTTTGCTATCAAATATAATATAATATGTAACATAAAATGATTTTAAAAAATACAAATTAAAAGAAAGAAAGCTGTATTAACTGTCTCCATGAAGGAACCTTTACAAGTTCTGTGTATAGATCCCTACAGCAGAGTGTTTCCCGAAGCCCTGAGGGTCACTACGAACCCTTAATTATCTGACAAATATCAATATTTTAGGAGTGTTTTCATGTTTTTCTTGTTACATTCACCATATGCAGTCAATAATTCTGAAAAGAAAAATCATGAAATATCTTGTCTGACACCATCACCCTTTTCTTTGCTAAGCTCTTTTTTAATGATTAAACACACCATCACTGTCTACACACACATGCACACACAGACACACACACACACACACACACACACACACACACACATACACACCAACTTTCTGACCTCAGACACTAACAGAGATGTTAATGAGTGGAGAAGAAGGATGTTGGCGCTGAAAGGAGATGGCAAAGGACAAGACTGGCAGACTTTCTATAAATCATGCATATATAAAACGCATATCTG
>CM074929.1:2892743-2905243 GCA_037576815.1 Pangasius larnaudii | reverse complement strand
AACATGTTACTTATAAAGATAAAAGTATGAGCTTAATAATTTGCTTTTTTTTTTCAAACATGGGTCAACAATTGGCCAAAGAAATATTTTTCAATAGATTTAGCTGTAGTATTACAGCACTGATTACCTAAATTCCTAAAGAATAATATTTTAAAATAACTTAAAGATTTAGTAGATCGAATGTTTTAAATGTAAACATGTACAATTAAACTCCCTCACCTTTTTTATTGTTAGTTAAGACTCATTATTTCATCTCAAAATGACACTTTTTTTTCTCCTCCATAAACATTCACCTCACCAGTCAGCGTCCGCCTCCGGTTACCCACAATGCCTTTGGTGAGGTAGAAGGAGCGAGGGTTCCATAACGAGGCATGCTAATTAAGACAAGCAGTCACACACCTACACGCAGACTAGCGAGGGCAGGAACAGCCAGAGAAGATGCTTTCAGATATGCCAGGTCGTCCTATACACACACACACACACACACACACACACACACACACACACATATACACACGCTCTTTCAAAGCGTGTATGAGACGGTTCAGGGTCGAGCACATCTCTCATTAGATTTTGGCAAGCGTGTTATTTAGAAGCCTAATTATCAGCTCGTATATGCTCTTTGGCCTCCTTCCACCAAATCGTTTTAGAATCTGCGCTCATGAAAAGTTAGCTTCCTGATGAAGTGTTTTATTTGTGTCAGTTTATTAGTTACTACAGTGGTGTTATCTCCACTGCAAAAGTCTAGTGTGGCTTCACATAGGAGCTGCAAACTCATTAGCTCATTAATAACTCGATTAGCGCTCCGTTAGCTAGCTAAACGTCATCATGTCAGCCTACGAGCAAACATATGAATGAGCATCAAAAATGCTATCTATGACAATTAACAATATCATCACTGTTATTATTTACTTTTACATTCACCAGCCCTGATGGAAATGATCCCTAATGCTAGCTGGAACCTTGTTGAACACTAGTTAGCTAGCTAGCTTGGATTTTTGCTACAAAGTCAACTAAAAAATCTTAGTTTCCTTTTTAGCAGTTTTTGGAAAGTATAACCATATTGATCACTAGTTAGCTACTAGCTTTTTTTTTTTTTGTTTTGGCAACAAATCTAACTAAAAAGCTTAGTTGCCTTTTTGGCAGTTTTAGGAAACTGTAATCTTACTGAACACTAGTTAGCTAGCTAGCTTGGATTTTTGCTACAAATCAAACTAAATAGCCTGTTTGTGTTTTTAGCAAGTTTATGAAACTGAAATCTTATTGAACACTAGTCAGCTAGCTAGCTAGCGTGGATTTTTGCTACAAAAGCTAACTAAAAAAGCCTAGTTTCCTTTTTAGAAGTTTTAGAAGTTTTTGAAACTGTAACTTTATTACACACTAGTTAGCTAGCTAGCTTGGATTTGTGCAAAAATTAAAAAAAAAAAAATTTTAAAAAAGCAAACTAAAAAGTCTAGTTGCTTTTTTAATAGTTTCATGAAACTGTAACCTTACTGAATACTAGTTAGCTAGCTAGCTTGGATTTTTGCTACAAAGCTAACTAAAAAAGCCTATTTGCCTTTTTTTAGTAGTTTTAGGAAAATAATTTTAGGAAAATAATTTTATTGAACACTAGTTAGCTAGCTAGCTTGGGTTTTATTTTTAATTTCAGCTGAGAAAACTCACACTTGTCTGACTGACAATATCATCCACCATTTTGAATATCAACAACAATGTGCTCATTAGTTATTAGCGATGCACTGATACCTTTTTTCAGACCGTGTAAATGATTTTTTTAGTACTCATACCGACACTGATGGCAAAATTAGTAACCGAATTAGTATTAATCAGTCATGGACGTCAAGAAACATTTTATTTCACACGAGTTGCTTTTAAATGAAGTGCATTAGCTAGCTACATTAGTTAGCTTGGATCGAGTAGGGTTCCAAACACAGAGCAGGTTTTGTTTCACTTCAGGAAAGTGCTTCTGCACAGCTCTAAGTAAATGTCTGTTCTTGTTTTCATCACTTCTGAGTCCCTTGACATCAATGACGGTTATTTTCACTATTGTTGTGTTTAAACATTTTTTTTCTCGCCTAGCCCTAACCTCAACCCTAGTATTTACCACAGCGTTTGTTTTCGCTGTGTGCTGCTACCAGTGAACTCCTCGTGCTGAGTTGAAGATGTTTCATCAGGTCACTTATCCTGTAGTTCCCCCTGTAGATATTTTCACAGAGTACAGCTTACTTTGATAGGCATCATTAATCGTGAAATGTGTCCAGATCAATGTCATTTTGTGTCATTTGTCATTAGCAACAATGTCATATTGGACCACCTGGTATTGGATGTTGGTATAAGAGCATTTTTTGTTTTTTACAACTATTAACAAATTATCATGGTATCAGACCAATACCTGATACCTGTATCGGTATCGCTGTGGCCCTGTTGATGATGATGATGATGATGATGATGACACTGATGCTAATATTGATTCCATTTTATTTCGCGACAGCTGAGACCCTGGACGTGGGCGAGTATCTGGAAATTTCCGGCATCATGCGTACTCAGGCCGGCCGCTACGAGTGCAAGGCTAGCAACGACGTCGCTACACCCGATGTCAAGTACGTCAACGTGGTCGTCAACTGTAAGTACCTGAGTGCAAAGATGAAAAAAACATTTGAAACTTTTCTATCATGATAACTACTACAGATTACGATTAATTGAATTTTTATATTACGATTTTTATATTACGACATTTGAAGGTTTTTTTTTGTGTTTGAAGAAAAATAATTTCGTGATTTTATCGGCTAGCATCTTAGTTGAGAGAAATACAGAGCTTAGCTCTGTTTCATTAGGAATATTTGTTTATTAATAGCCTTCCTAGTTTCTTGCTAGCTTCTGAGATTAGCGAAAAACACAACTAGGCTTTTAAAGCATGGTTAGCATTATAGCAAAGGCAAAGCTAGATAGCTAACTAGTGTTTGTTACAGGTCTAGCTAGCTTCTAGATCATTTCCGTATGAGCGAATAATACGAATAAGATGAATAATAGCAGTGATGCAAAGCACTATAATCTTGATATTAGCTTTTAAATACCTCATCTATTAATGTTTATGTCTGTTAGATAGCTAACAACTATGAGAACAACTAATATCAATCTACCACCAGATATATGACTGTTAATTCTATCACCATTATTATTTTCATAAATAATACTTTTCAAATTTTCTAAACGCTAAGTGTAGCTGCTTATTTGTGAGCAGTTTCCTCAGGCTGAGTGACAACACCATCCACCATTTTAAATATCAACAACAACAAAAAAAAAACGATATTATGTCCTAATTATCGCCTTCAGGAAAAGAATAATTTCTCTGCGCAGCAATAAAATAAACACATAAATACATAAATACATCCTTAATGGTGTGATAGTAACACTACATAACCAAAATCCATAACATTAACCTATGGCATGCTATTATGCTAATACAGCATGCACGTAAATGATTGATTGACTAGTTTATTATAGACAATACGGAATTTTTTTTTTTTTTTTTTCATATTTAGCCTGTGGCAATATCAAGATCTCTATGCTTCAGACATAAATTAGTATTCAGCATGTTTTAAAAAGTTATTAGAAGCATTAAAAAAAAAAAGTTTGGACTCAAGCAGCAGTCTCATTTCTTCTCTTTCCTGCTGATATTTGCTCCAAACGTCAGGGCTGATATCGAAAACTGACCTTTTTGTCTGCACCGGGTCGACTCGTGTTTCATTTGAGCGCCCCCTCCAGCGCCGTCTCTTTAACCCTGCTGCCGACTGCGGCTCATTCCTCACGACTTTCCTTTGCACCCGAGTGGCATATAACAAAACATGCCTGAAAGCCTGTCCCTGCCAATCAATGCTACCTGCTGTTCAGGAAGAAAGGGGTTTGCAACGCCACAGAACAGGGTTTTTTAGCGTATTATACAAAAAAAAAAAGTACAATCTGCTAGACTTTGTCTTCTTGCAGTTTTTTTTTTTTTTGGTATTTTAATTTATTAAATCAACTGATTTATTTGCAACATATCAAGCCTAATTGCTATGATAGACTTACTAATCATAAAAAGTATAATCAATACACCAATAACATTTTGATATACTAATTTAAAAAAAGAACTTTTTTTCTTCTCAGTTATGGACGAGAATTTATTCCACATCAAAAAAAGAACAGGAACAAATCGATGATTAGTATAATGAACAGCATGGCGCCTACAATGCAACAAAAACCTTAATCCCGTTAAAATGAAGCCAGTGAAAATATCTCGAATTGTGTCTAATATATAAAGAATAAAATACTCCTTGACACTGGAGACTCCTTCCACCAATGTTAAATAAATGTCAAAAATGTTCACAGAGAACTTCACCATGTCAATGATTTCTAATCCGCTTACTGTAGAAACGATAACGTATTGGAACAAGCAAATTGACATAAACATGTGATTTGCAGAGTTACAGAAAATGAACCAACACCTTCTGACCAATCAGGATCCAGAATTCAGCAGCGCTGTGGTAGAAATCTCGTTATGACAAAACAAATTTCAAACAATTAAGCCTTCAATTTCTCAATTAAGCCTTCAATTTCTCTTCTCATTAGGGCTCTAAAATCTACATCCCGATCCTTTAAAGCTGCTTTGTGACGACGTCTGTTGTTAGAAGTGCTTTAAAAAAAAATGTTTAATTAAACTGAATTTAGTAACGTTAGGAATCCTTTCAGCAGTTCCCACAAATTGTCATGCTGAGAGACGACAGGACCGTGATGAGCCTGTGTATACACACACACACACACACACACACACACACACACACACACACATACACGCTGAATATATTACACTGTTTAATATGCAGCAGTGAAGTGTTTATTGGTAAAGTTTCCAGTCTCAGCACTGAGGAGGATAAATAAAGTAATATAATACAAGGATCATAATCTATAACTGCGTTAGAGCCGCTGTGTGTTTATTTACCCTCTCTCAGGCTGTGACTGGGTGTAATATATTTTACAGCAGCGGCTGCAGTGTGTCTCTCACCTCAGCTCTTCATCTTCTTTTATCTGCTCTTATCTTTTGTTTTCTATTGTGTAGAAGATGGTAGATGATGAAGGTTTTGTTTTTGTTATAACTCTCTTTCGTATAGATCCGCCTTTTATTAAAGGGTCTAGGAGCTCGGAGACACAGGTGGGACGCCAGGGAGTTCTGCAGTGCGACGCTACCGCGGTGCCCAAACCTGAGTTTGAGTGGTACCGAGACGACAAGAGGTACAATTTTGCTAGTATATACACCTATCACACTTAGCATAGAGGGACTGTCACTTACTGGAGAGGAATTGATACTGCTAGTAAATAACATTGAGGGCCTAACACTGCTAGTAAATACACTTAGCAGTGAGGGACTAATTCCGCTTGTAAATTCAATTACACTGAGGAACAAATACCCTTAGCATGGAGGGAGTAATCCTGCTTGTACATTTCCTTAGCCTGTAGTGACTAATTCCACTATTAGATTTAATAAGAATACAAAAACTAATCCCACTAGTAAATTTGCTAAGTATACAGAAACTAATGCCACTACTAAATTGGTTAGCATGTAAAAAAAAATTTTTTTACAAACTAATCTCACTAATTAATTAGGAAATAATCCCACTAGCAAATGTGTTTAGGATGTAGAGATTAATCACACAGGTAGATGTACTTAGCATGTAGAGAATAATCTAATTAGTTAAAGTATGGACTAATTCCACTAATAAATTTGCTTAGCATATCAAAACTAAACATATTAGTAAATTTGTTTAGCATGTAAAAATGAATTCCAGTACTTTATTAGAAACGGATCCACTTAGTAAATGTGTTTAGCAGGGAGAGACTAATCCCACTAGAAAATATGCTTAGCATGCAAAGACTAATGCCACTTGTAAAATTACTTAGCATTCAAACAGAAATGCTACTAGTGACTTTGCTAAACCCATTAGTAAATTTGTTTAGCATACAGAGACTAAGTAGACTACAAAATTTGCTTATCATAGAGGGACTAATCCCACTAGTAAGACTGCTTAGCATGCAAAGACTAATCCCACTATTAAATGTGCTGCTCATCATGCATAGATTAATCCTGCTAATAAATTTGCTTAGCATGCACAGACTAATCCCACTAATACATTCATTTGTCTTGCAGAGACTAATCCCAGTAGTAAAATTGCTTATTGTACATAGACTAATCCCACTAGTAGATTGGTTTAGAATCAAGGTACTAATCACTAAATTTGCTAAGCATGCAGAAATTAATGCCATGAATTAATTTACTAAGCATACAGAGACTAATCTCTCAAGTAAGGTTACCAAGAATAAAGTGACTAATCCTGCTAGAAAATTATATATGGACTAGTAAATTTGTTTTTTGCATAGAAGGTCTAATCCCACTAATAAAGCTGCTTAGCATTTAAACAGTAATCCCAGCAGTTAATTTGCTTATCATAGAGGTACCAGTACCACAAGTAAAATTTCTTAACGTGCAGAGACTAATCCCAGTAATTTGCTTAGCATAGAGGGACTAATCAAGAATGCATAGATGAATCACCGTTGTATATTTGCTAGTAGAATTTCTGAGCATGCAGGGACTAATCCTGTAATCATGAAACTTAAAAAAACAAACAAACAAAGATTCCTACACCATTAGAACTTGACTGCATTTAGCGTGTGTGTTTCCAGTTGTATAAAATATTGTAAAACGTTTTCCGGTGTTGCAGCCTGTGTGTTGAGTATTTTTAAATTGTGCTAAATGATCTATTGATAGCAGAGTGCTGATGAAGTGCTCACTCTCTTTAAGGCTGTAAATATAGTGAGTGTTTTAATTGCATGCATTTTCCTGTCTATTATTGACATGTTTATATTTTCAAAAGTTGTTCTATGCAGTATGGTGCAGGTTCACTTAATTATACATCTCTCTCTCTCTCTCTCTCTCTCTCTCTCTCTCTCTCTCTCTCTCTCTCTCTTTTTCTCTCTCCAGGCTGTCGAACATGCAGGGGATTAGTATTCACATTGTTGGCTCTCGCACTGAGCTCACTGTGGCCAACGTCACGGAGGACGATTATGGAAACTACACCTGCGTGGCGACCAACCGGCTGGGCATACACAACGCTAGTGTGTTTCTCTACAGTGAGTACTCACCACAAACAAAAAAAAACACACTCTGTCTCACACACAGTAGGCTAAAATCGATTACAAGTGGATTTTGGTTAATGGCTGTTAATAAAACATAATAATTAGTATTTTAAAAACTGAAGTAAATTTGTTTAGCATGTAGAGACTAACACCATTAGTAAAACTGTTTAGCATACAGAGGCTAATCCCACTAATTTGTTAGGATTAGCCTCTGCATGAAAAACAAATTTCTTAGGGGATTAGTCTTTGAATGCCAAGTAATTTTACTAGTCCCTACATGCTAAGTAACTTTACTGTAATTAAAACTTACTTGGCATGCAAAGAGTAATCCCCTAGGAAATTTGTTTTTCATGCAGAGGCTAATTCTACTAATCCTACTAATAACTTGCATCACATAGAAGGTCCAACCGCACTAGGGACTAGAAAATTGTTTAGCATTCAGAGACTGATACCACTAGTAAACTACTTAGCATGCAAAGACTAATCCCCCTAGGAAATGTGTTTATCATGCAGAGACTAAGGCTACTAATCCCACCAGTAAATTGCTTAACATAGAGGGACTAATCCCAGTGGTAAAAATATTAGGCATAGAAGAACTAGTGCCACTAATACATTTGTTCGGCATACAAAAAAACCCACTAGTAAATTTCCTTATCATATATGGACTAATCCCACTAGATTGTTTTGTTTTTTGTTTTTTTTTGCATGCAGAAACTAATCCCACTAGAGAATTCGTTTAGAATGCAGAGACTAATCCTGCTAGTAATCTTTTTAACATACAGAATTTAAACCCACTACTAAATTTGCCTATCATAGAGAAAGTAATCCTGCTAGTAATTGTGTTTAGCATGTAGAGACTAATCCCACTAATAAATATGCTTAGCCCAGAGTTTCTTCTATTTTTACTCAATTTCTTATTAATTTATAATATGCTAGGAATATAAGTAGTTAATGGATAAACAATGATGCTGAGAATTTCCAATTTTTTTTTTTTTTTTTTTTGCCCTTGACTTTGTATTGTAAACAACTTTTTTTGTGTAAAATCTGGCTAATTTTTATATCACACTGCCTTAACCGGGGGGAAACTCATAAAGCAAAGTCACCATAATGTGCTTATGATAATAACAACAGCTCAAAAAAATTTTGATTTCATACCAGCCACAGGCTAATCATCTCATCACAGAGCGATGATACAGTACAAACCTCACTTCTTCATCTGAGTCAGGCTGTTTACACACTTCAGCCTAATCACAGGATAATTCATCTTATTTGTCTTAATATAAAATAATCAATCACATACGATTGTGTCATAACGAGAAAATTCCCAGGATGCAATTCACATTATGGCCAGCAGATGACACACACAGTTTACACAGTTTACACAGTTTTGTCATTATTTACTGTGTCTGTTATTTAAAGCACCTTTGGGTTTCAGAAATGCACTCTATTATTATTATTATTATTATTATTATTATTATTATTATTATTATTATTATTATTATTATTGCCATTAGATGTCTTTTAAGTTCTCAGGATGCATTTCTCACTTTGTCCAGCAGATGGCACACTGCACCAGTGAATGGCTTGTCAATGGCTAATCATTTTTATAGGAATATAAAAAAAAAAATATATATATATATATATATATATATATATATATATGAAATTTTAAGAATTTAAAGAATTGGAATCTTAGTTGTAGTATAATAATAATCTTGAAGGGTGCCAATAATTTTGGAGTTGTCTGTATATTATAGAATTGACTATGTTTCATTAGAATTTGCATCACTGAGCTATTCTCACACTCATCTTGTTCTTTGTTTTTTTTTCCTTCTCTCTTTCTCTGTGTTTGAGGACCTGGAACCGGGAGGGACATCAATGGCTCCGCCTCCGTGTGTCAGTCAGTGTGGCTCCTCCTCCTGCCCCTCCTCCTGCCTCTACTCAAGTGTTAATGCTCAGCGCTGCACTCCTTCACCACCACGCTCCTTATCCTTCTCTTCTTCATTCCTCCTCTCGCTCTAACTCCCGCCTTTCCCTCTTCGTCAGACTGTTTGCATTTCCATTCAGCATAAACCGTGCCTCCTTGCACGCAAAACTAGGTACACTTCCAATTACAAAAGTTGAACAGAACGGGCTAGTCGTGTGTTTTAGTGTTGAAATTTAAAAAAATGAAGATAACCAGACCTGAAAGGAAGCAGCAAGATGCTCTTTCTATGATAAATTGTTATTATTTACCTACGTTTTTTCTTTCGGCTTGTTTTGTCACATTCTCAAAGTCTAGCAAGAGCTATATAATGCTAACTTCAATGAAATCAACCAATTCAGTAAAGTAACACAGATTTTAATCAATTTATCGAAAAATTCCCTTCAGTATGTGTTGAATGTGTACTGTGAATGTCTAGCATTAGAAAAAGGAAATGAAGCTACACCTAGGCAACTTAGCAACTAGCGCTTAGCATCATTGTCTGGAAAGTAGCCAGTCAAGTAACTTTTTGAACCTTTCGAATCCGTGCTAAATCCTATAAGAAGCATCTGAACTTCTCCTGAACTTTATTAGCATCTCATTCAGTTCGGGCTAACTAGCTAGCAGATATGTATACGTAATGCCTGACTCTAGCGCTGAAAGCTAAACTGTAAACTAACAGTGACAAAAACAAAAATCTAATGAACCAGTCAGGAATCTTTGCATACAGCAAACCAGCAAAAAAGCTTTCAAATAAACAAAATAAATAACAGTAAATGTAGTGATACCTCACTTCCTGTTAGCAAACTCCAAGCCAGTGAAGGAGCTGTGTAATTGAAGCAGTTGAATTTGAAATGAATTAATGGATTCGGTTTGTGAGAGCGATTCATTCTCACGATTCCTGAATTCTTGAAATCTCGTGAGGCAACTGTGAAAAAAGAAATGTTGTAGAAGAAACAGTCGAGATTAGCGGTTAGCGGTCTGAGGTATCTTTTCATAGAAAAAGGCTCTTGCTAGAATTCCCACAGGTAAGAGTTTTCATTAAAAGGGAATCTCTTGTTGCACTACTTGAACAACAGAATTACAAAATGAGGGTGCCGAGAGATGGTTATTGTTATTATTAGTATTATTTTTTAAATTTTTTTTTTTTTTTTGGTTGTTGTTTTACTCCACAAGTTTCGACATGTTGGGCGTCACTTTAACGAAATCTCATCTTCCTGATCACCATTTTAACCGTTTTTCTGGGGGACGAAAACGTTCCGTCACCTTCCAGTGTCCATTTGTGGAAAATGTACCATACTGCTAATCTGTGTGTGACTTTTTTGGACTGAAATGTACGACACCAATGAATGCTCTGCTTATTATTATTATTATTATTATTATTATTATTATTATTATTATTATTATTATTATTATTATTTTATTCTCTTCAAATAATTCTCCTTTCTTTTATGAATTTTTCGAATGGAAGCTAACAAAGCTGATGTTTTTCTTTTTTTCAAGATTTCAATTAACGTTGTATATATGTACTTGAATCCATTGTCCTTATATATATATATATATAAATATATTATAAAAAAATAATATTAATATATTATGTCCATGTTTCTTAATAGGCTAGTGGATTTGTCGAGGAATAACTTGTAGCGTTGCATCTCGGTGCACCCTGTAAGTAAAACCAATTAGGGGACAAAAAGATTTTAAATATCGAAAAACGCGTTACTGTAACCTCTCGGATGAAAGTTAGAGCAACTGTACCTTTGCGCTGATCTTCATAGTTTTTGTTTTTATATAGAAAGTAATTATGATTCCAGTACAAAAATGAGAAAAGCTATGCGCTTGTTGCCAAAAAAAAAAAAAAGAACAAAAACAAAAAACAAAAATAAGAAGCTGTACTGTTTAAGATGAATTATAACGTTTGTAATTCTTTATAATTTCACTTGCTATGTTTATGTTAACTAGGCTACGTTTCGCATTTTGTTCAAATACAACATAATTTAATGTTTCTTCGTCATATTCGTCCACCCTGTAGATTCGTTTAAAAATCTTCGTAAAGTTACGAAGGATGCTCGATTTTTTTCCTTGACTTACGTTGTTCTGGTGTGCTTACACTGCGAGCCTCGCCCACATTGTAATTGACAGCACCATCAGCCAATGAGCTGAGGCGATGCCTTGTTAAATCTACAAACAGGTCTCTGTTCCAAATGCTAGAATTCATGGCTAGTTAGCGAAATGACCCAGAATTACAGTTACGTTACAAATGTTTCCAAGTTAACTAAATTTAGCTACGTTATCTGTACTTAGAGGTTGTATTTGTTTAGTTTCCCATTTTGGCAAGCATTTAGGTGGTAGAACTCTCTCTCTAACTCATGAGTTACTAAGCTAACGGGCGATTAGCTAGCTAGCTACTACTATTTACATGTTCAAACAGTTCTAGCATTTGGGATACAGCCATAGAACTGTGTGTGTGATTAAAATTCTTCACAGTTTAGAGTAGGCAAAGCTAATCATGAAGGGCTAGCGATTCCCTTTAGGCTAAATTTTTCCCTCCCGCAAAATATTCAAAGGATTGCTTTACCCGAACAACTCCACATAATTCCGCAGTAAATGTCCTCCTACTCTAAAATGTGATTGTTTTGCGTCCCACCTGTTGAATGCTGATGTGTAAACGTGTGTCTATATGTTTGAGTTTTACGTGAATGCACTTACACAAGCTACCAGGTCTAGCTAGCAAACAGCTGCCTCATGTGTTAGCCTTTCACACCCACATAACTTTGTTTTCCTGTAAAATCTTTTGTTTCTTTGCATACGTATCTGTGAGTTTTACACCCTCATTTCATCGCAGCCAACATTTTGTAACAGCTTTGTTTTGTTCTAAGGTTACTGCAATCAATTTCTTAAAAATCGTACGTACTGTAAAGTACCGATGAAACGTTCAGAAGCGAAATAAAGTCATTTGAATTTGACATGGTGCGATTAAACTGGTGACTTTTCCTTTTCGTTTGTTTGTTTGTTTGTTTATTTGTGGTGGTGTGTGACTTATGGTGTGAATTATTTTTATCATATAAGGAACAAATAAACTAACAGAGCTCAGACATAATATCTTGGTCAAACTGTTCCTTTAGAGTCTATTTTAATTATTATTATTAACCTTATTCATTTTTATTTTTTAGTAAATAATCGGTTTCTTCAAAACAAAATGTTTTCACAAAATGTTTTAAGTGAGATCATGCAGACACTTTCTAACTACCTTGCAAAATAACTTTAAAAAAATAATAATAAAAAAAAAAAAAAAAATATATATATATATATAAATAAATAAATTTATATATATATATATATAAATAAAGAATGGGCGGTTTTGTGTTAA
>CM074929.1:2874673-2892643 GCA_037576815.1 Pangasius larnaudii | reverse complement strand
TATATATATATATATATATATATATATTTATTTGTTTTATTTTATTAATTTTTTTTTTATTTAATTCTTACATTTTTTTCAAATTTAAGAAAAAAAAATATTTGGTTTTGAAAATGTTAAAACTTTAAAAACAGTTTTTAAAAAAAAAAAAAAAAAAACTTTTTATCTCCAGTTATAAAAACTGGAATGCTATACTATGGTATAGTATTAACATGAATTGAGTCAGTTTCCCAGTTTAGAGGGAATCATGCGCTCTCGCTACGGAGGTTTCGTGAAACCGGCAGCAGCAGTTTTCTGAAGCGAACGCTAGGTGGAGGAAGAAGCCTGTGAAACGGAGCCTTCTGCCATTTTCCCGCTTGCACAGCAGCCATTAGTGTCGCTCGCTGCTGAGTGTTTTAGGAGGAAAAGATTGATCTGTACAGTCCTGCAGTGATTCCCAGCAGGGCCTACAAGAGGAGCTTTTTCATTTTGGGGGCTGTTCAAAAAATATTAAGGTTGAGAGTTCTGCGTTGTTAGTTTGGCAAGATGAATTGATTAAGGTAACCGGATGGATGGAATAAAAACACGTCAGGGCGTGTGCTTATAGAGAAATAATCAATGAAGCAGACTGTAATCACCTGCAGTGCACTAATCGAATTTCTCACTTATTAAAGAACGACACGTACTTGTGGAGGGCGCGGTGGCTTAGTGGTTACCACAGTGGCCTCGCACCTCCAGGGTTGGGGGTTCGAATTGCGCCTCCGCCTACTGTGTGTGGATTTGCATGTTCTCCCCATGCTTCGGGGTTTCCTCTGGGTACTCCAGTTTCCTCCCCAAGTCCAAAGACATGTGTTGAAGGCTGATTGGCATTTCTAAATTGTCCGTAGTGTGTGAATGGGTGTGTGATTGTTCCATGTGATCGGTTGGCACCCCGTCCAGGGTGTCCCCCGCCTTCTGCCCCGAGTCCCCTGGGATAGACTCCAGGCTCCCTGCGACCCTGTGTACGATAAGCGGCACTGAACATGGATGGAATGGATGTTGTACTTATTTAACGTTAAGGAACGTCCACAAAACAAGTTCTCATTTACATTATAGCAGCTTTAAACAATTATTCCCTCACCATCGTCTTGTTTTTCTCTCTCTTGAAACGAACAAGGAGAAAAAGAACGCAGCTTGTCATTTTACTGAAGACAAAAATTCAGACACAAATGCTTTTGTGCTAGAAATGAACACAATTAATGATTTTTTTTTTTTTAGTAATAATTTGAAATTGTCGAATATAGAAATTATGTTTTCTTTACTGTTAAATTATCTGTGCATATCAAATGTATATTTTAAAATATATAATACATAGATGGATAGATAACAAAAGGATGCAGAATTTACAAATGAAAAAATGTCTCTTTGTTAACAAGAAATTGTATTGTAACATGTTTTATTTAGGTTCAGGTTTTTTCTTTTTAGATTTCTTTTTTCCCCCCTGAAGATCATACACACCTACACACATAAAAACACACCCTTCTTGTGATGATAATTGGCACATTTCTTTATTTTGAAAACAGACATTGAAACTTTTTTAAATTTTATTTATTTTTTTTCCACAATTGAACTCCTTTAAGATTCAAACTGGACATTGCACTCTCACGTGAACATAGGAAAGAAAAAAAAAAGGCTGATTTATTATTATTTTTTTTTTAATTATTTTGTTCGATTTTTCTCTTTCGTTTTCAACATCAGCGCAGGAATAATTCCAGTCGATATCATCAAACCGCCATTAACAACACCGAGGACATCGAGAAAGAAGCCACAACGTTTTGGTTACTCGTGACTGCGAGGAGGTTTTTTTTTTTTTTTCCCTCTCAGGAGGAAAATTTCCATGCAAATGAGTCGAATGGGTTCAAGCTATCCATGAAACGCTGGCCAAAACAATGCATCAGCAGAAAACACTGAAAGGGAATCATATAATACTTCTCCCTAATAAATAGCAGTGCACTATTACTACGGTAAATGGAAAAAGGTAAATATATATATGCGTGTGTGTGTGTGTGTGTGTGTGTGTGTGTGTGTGGGAATAGCTAGAAATGCAAACCAGGTTCGAACGGGTTCGAGTCGAGTATGAAATTGCGTCTCCTGTCCCTTTTTGGTGACGTTGATGAACGTGCAATGTTGTTTTCTCGCACGTTGACGAAGCAGCCACGTTCTTGCACGTTCACTGCTAGCTTGAGCCGCAAAGTTGCGTATGGAAACTCCCCCCCAATAAGACACCCCCCCCCACACCACCTCCCTCCCCCTTCTCCCCCCCCCCCCCCACAAACCCCTCCCCTAGATGTAAGAAAATCATTTTGCCACACGAAAGAAAATATATAGGACCAAACAAATTAAAACTGACTGTCTCCACAATCAGAGGGCAAAGAGCAACCATTTAATTATCTGGTATCGTGTTACAACGGCCGTTCTATTTAAGTGCTCTCGGCCTTGTCATCCTCCTTCGCCGCCTCTGAAACGCTGCCCTCTGCCTGCTCGGAGTCTTCTGCAGCATCTGTTTATGACAAAATATCACAAGAAACCACATTTATTTTGACATGTTGATGTGTTTTTTATGTCAGCTTGATTATTTTCCTATAACAGCACATCCCGGCATGTTCATTCTTCTTATACCGGGGTAGTTTGCCAACAATTACAATTTTTATTTATTAAAATATGTCATTTCTATCCATTTAGAGTTACAGTTAATGTTGTGGAATGTCTATGAAACAAGTTCATTCCTGTTATCACTTATGTTACCACCCTGTCTTTTTTCTTTCACTTGAAATTAATCTGGGAAAAAATGGCAGCTTGTCATGTTACAGAGAAACCGGAAAATTCTACCACAAAACTTAACGTTACAGCTTTACCTCTGATTGTTATAAAGCTCTGACACTGGAGACTCCTTCCATAAATGTTAAATAAACATACACAAGCAGAACACTTCAGCATATCAAAGATCTCACACATTTTTAAGTTAGTTTAGCAATAATGCAATGTACGTTTCGAACAGTCATCTTTCATACTGCATATCTCAAACAAAAGTCAAATCGGTGAAAAAGTCACAAACACGTAAGTCAAGCCCTACATTTTACAGCTCACGGGAATTCGTTTTGTGAAAAAATCCAAATAAGTTACTGTCTCAAATCATTGTATGAGAGCAGATGGATTTAGAATAAATTCACCACTAATTGTTTTTTGGTTTTAATGATTCTACATTATTGCAGAATTCATCAAAGAAAACTTCAATTGAAATTTACAAATGGTTAAGGTTAGGGTGAGGGGCAGAAGTTACATTACTTAACCTTAATTACTCAATTAAATCATCTTCACGCCTTACAATTTCTTCAGATTTCTCCTGAGATTAGTTTGATATTGCTATACAAGGACAAAAAATATCAATGGGTAAGATTAGTGGTCATAGCTGTCATTAGTATAAAATAAGTAATATGACAATTTATTTTCTCTCGCTGCAGTTATGAACAGCAATTTTTATCAAAATTTGGGTTTTGTATGAAATCCAGTTCACTATCTCGATTTCTTATGAATTTTGGATGGCAAAAAGCTTTACATTTATCCCTTAAAAAAGGAAATTCATCAAAAACCAAATGAAATTCTTCTCACTTGTTAAAATACCAATAAGTTTTGACAGAAATGATGGGTTATAGGTTTATAAGAAGGTGTTCCGACAGTTTGACGCCAGCTTTGCTTTCAGAAGAGGGTGTAATTCTACAGTAAACTGGCAATAAACATGATGCTTCATGGCTGCAGAGACTGAAGAAGAACATCTATAAAGCCTAATTGTGGTCAGGTCATGCACTTAGATTTAGTTGAGCAGCCACAGTGCTATAGATCTCCGCCTGAAACCGCTGAAGGCTTCAAGCACAAACTATAACATGTAGAGAGAAGAAATCGATTGTGTAATTTGGTTAGACCGAGAATCATCCTGTTTTCCATTCAGAAATCATTGACATGCAATAACAGCCCTTTGTAAAGCATCACTCATGTTTGGCTAAATATCTCCAAGCTGAGATTTTACACTGCTTGAACAACTGTGATGAATATTTTGAATGTTTATTCCATGATTCGCTTCTATGTTGTATATCCCTTTCCAGTGCGATGTGAGAACAATCGTGAGAACTAAAAAAAAAAATCATGAGAACAAATCTAATCATTATGTCTTGTTTGTCTGATTATATTTTGGAAAGCTGCTATTATCTGTTCTGATGGCTAGAATGTGTTAATGAAAAAGCTCATCACACAATTCACACACTGCCATTTTTAGTCTGTAAGATCAAATAAGGAGCTGCCAAAAACATCACCAGTTAATGTAGTCTGGTATTGTGACATTGTCGTCAAATTAAAATTGGAGTATCAAAAAGTGACTCTTCTTGATTGTAGTTTTCAAACATTGCAAGTTTATATTTACTCATTTAGATTTTTTTTGTTCAAAGAGATTTACAAGCGAAGCAGAATAAAATTCAAGCACAGAGCAGTTAGTGGTCAAGGGCCTCTATTTAGGACCCAACAGTTGATCAAAGGCCCAACAACTGTGGCTTGTGGCCGCATTCAAGGGCCCATAAACTGAGGTCTCTAGGTGTTGCTCAAGGACATAGCAATGAAAGGTTTGGGGCCTCTCTCAGGGCTCAAGCATTGTGTATTATTGGCCTCAACAATTGCAGACTAGTGGCCTTAGTTTAAGGGTGCAACAATTGAGGGCTTACAGCCTTATTCAGGGGCCCTATAATTAAGGGGTTGGGGCCATGCTCACGGACTCAACAATAGAGGGCTTGGGGCCTCACTCAAGTGCCCAATGATTGAGGACTAGTGGCCTGTTAAACAGCTCAACATTTAAGGGCCTTGCTCAAGGGCTCTGCAACTGAGGACTAGGGGCCTCAATTGTTGGTATTGTAGCCACACTCAGGAGCCCAACAATTGAGTGTTAGGGGCCTTGTTCAAGGACACACCAATTGAGTGTTAGTGGCCCTGCTCAAGGGCCCAACTGAACCCAACAATTTAAGGTTTCACTCAGGATCTCAAAAATTGACATCTAGTGCCCTAACCCAAGAACACTACAATTTACATTTAGTGGCTTTGCACAAGGGCTTGGTATCTGTACATCTTTACAATTACAGCTTATTTGAGTCCTTTTATGTCTTGACGTATCTTACCTGGTTTGTCTTGCGTTTGGTTCACTTCGGCTTCACAATCAGCTGTCTCACTAGCAGTGGCAGGCACGTCGGCTTGTTTGGCTTCCGCCTTCTTCTCCTCCTCCTTTTCTTCCTCCTTCTTCTCCGCATCTACATTCTCAGCCTCGACTTCAGCATTTTCTGCTTCTTTAGGCTTCTCTGCTTCCTTTGGTTCCTCCTTCACATCCTGTTTAGGTTCTGAAGGGGAGGTGGCAGGAGCTTCAGCCTTGCTTTCCTCTGCTGCTGGAGAGTTAGTGGGACTTTTGGCCTTTTCCTCATCCTTGGCAGCTTCATCTTGTTTCTCTGCGGTGGGAGAAGCAGCTTTCTCCTCCTCTTTCTTCTCTCCCTCGTTTTCTTCAGCCTTGGCGTCAGCAGCAGGACTGTCCTCCTCCTTGTCATCATCCTTCATTTTTTTCCGGATTATGTGTCCGCGGAAACTTGCCTGGATCTTGGTGGCAGCCTTGTGGGCTTTGTCTTCTGGTTTGGTGCCATCTTGCTTGATCTCCTGGTCAGCCTCTTCGGTCTTCTCCACCTGAGGAACAGGAACAGCATTAGGAGAGATCACATGCATTTTTAAGATGACCTGCCCTTTAACAGTCCCTTTCCAAATCTTGCCAAATAATGGCCTGAAAGGCTAATCTGACTAGAAATATCAGCCAAAATATAAAGCTGCAGGTTATTACTTGAATACCAATCCCAGATCTGGCAGACAGACTGTTGGGCATTTGACCAAAGCTTTTAACCCTCAACAGTTTCTGGAGCCTGGCAAGTTGCAGTGATTAAAAGTGTATGGCAAATAAAATAATTGGCAAATTACCAAAGTGTACTCCTGTTTGCCTTTCACAAAAGGGTTAGTCACTAAAGACTCACCCATATACAGATCAATAATTTCAATTGTAAAAAGAATGAAATGCAGATAAATCCAGTGAGTTGCAAGGCATTGATTTAGCATAACTTCGTCACTACCTCAGTAGGGGTTTCCTTGAGGTTCCTCAAAATATGACAATCAGTAGATGAGATCATAAAGAATTGCAATTTCCTGTCCTTCACCCAGTATCCTCTTTGAAATATCATGATCTTGGTTCTGGCATCAGCGGGAACTTGGAATAAAAAAAAATTAGCTTTCATCCTCAGTAACTACTTTATTCCTTTGGATCTGGAGTCTAGCCTGGGAACACTGGACGCAAGTCAGGAATACACCCTTGACATGATATCAGTACATCAAAGATTTTGCTTATAAGTAATAAGTAATCTCTAAAGAACACCGAATGCCATTCAAAACCATTGGTGACCCTTTTCCAAATATAATGATGTACAAGATGTTGTTTCTTAATTTATCCAATCTGCAAAAGGCAAATACATGTACAGTTGACTGAAGTGTCTTAAGGGAATACGCTGTCTTTTAAGTGATAATCTAGGCAGATTCGTCATTTGGTGTTTGCTAGAGTGGCACAGCCAAAATGAGAGCTTTTCTGAGAGGCGAACACAATCCAGGCATGCTGTGCTTTAATCGCTGTTCCAGAGCCACGCACTCAACAGGAGGCCATGTTCACCTGGCAGATTTCAAGCGAGCAGGAAACCTGCAGCTGTTATCTGTGCAATTAGCAGGCAGTACACCAACACTATGGCTTTATTAGTGCTTTTGTGGAAGGTTATGCTCAGCAATGAGATTCACAACTGCTAATGGTGCTCTAGCAAAGTTTGGTAAGGTAGAAAAAAAAACTGAATGGAATCCAAATAATGATTAAAATTACTAAAGGCTTCCAAATACACCAAATGTGTCTTGCTTCACATTTTACATTACTGAGTTTGAGATTGTGACAAGTGAAAGATACCAAGAGATTCCAAAATATGAGTTGATAAAAAAATAAACAATTTTATCCACAATCAGAGATCACTGGACCTGACAATCTTACAATAAGCCAACAGTTACTATAGCAGCATGCAAATACAACAAAAAGGCATGCAAGAAGCAAGATCACAGGCCTGTAATCACTGTGGAACATACTGTATTTGTTAAGATAACTCTCTAAAAAATAAAGTCGAATTTTTTTCAAGTGGCATGTGACACGATTCGAGCTTTGATACAGACGACTGAATTTGTAGAAGCAGTGAGAAAAAAAATTCCATCTAACTAATAACCACAGGACATCAAGGCACCAACATCAAAGACTCCAGGGGGACATCCAGCCATGCGGAATTGACAACATTACTGACATATTTTGATGCAGACTCTAAACGGAATCCAATCAGTTGACTGCAGTTAATGACCACAGATCTTTGATAGATGCGTCGTCTATCTCCAAAAGGACATCTGGGCTGGTTTCCTCATTAGTTCACTCCATTAGTTTTCTTATGGACCGCCAGGAAAGATGAGATCTGAACTCTGTGTTTAATGTGCGAACAAGATGCTCTGCCCCCTTGTTACACTCTTGCATGGCTCCTTGCCCAAGATTTCCAGGGATCTATTGACTAAGTGCACTGGCAACATACACCCTCTGAATTGACCACAATCCATCAACTCTACAGAATACACTACAGGGTTTAGTGCTGATTGATGACTCATGCAACAACTTTACTGAAACACTTTCACACTTTTTGGAACTGGGGAGCAAAGTCAACATGATTCATTGCAGAGCGTTCTTTCATACATCATTTAGTCTGTTTGAATGGTGAACCTTGGTGTGGTTTCCCCCTTGATGCAGTTCATTACACAGGTGAGAACACAGAAATCACACTCAGGTCCGTGAGCGCCTGAGCGAGGTGGTCTCGGTCCACTTTCAAGTAAACTCTAGCGTGGTTTGATTCTAGTGAGAAAGCAATTTGACTCTGAATCGACCCGACTGCAGGAAGTGAATCAAACGTGATGGGTGTTTTGGGTTTCAACTTTTTTTTCTGCAGATGTGAGCTGCTAAACTGTGCCAGGAGACACGAACTGAGCCAAGGGACAAAGCTGTAGAACTGCATAAATATGAAGTGTTCTGGAAATTTTGAGTGACAAACAAAAAGAGGAAAACACTGGATGAGAAACACAAAACATTTTAAACTAAATATTACTATAATTATATAATCATATATTTAGCTCCAGCTCCATGTTTTTCGTGCTTGAGTGATTTTCTTTTTCTTTTTTTTTGTTGTTGAAATTTCTATGTTCATTTCACAAAGGTTTGTTTTTCCCTCATTGTATTTCTGACCAATGAATGAAAGAGGTTTTATGAGGAAGTTTTCAGCCCTACACGTCCCTCAGCTAAACTTTTTTATTTGCTTTTTGGTTTGTATAATTATATGCAGTGTGAAACCAAACCGAACCAAATATCAAACTAATCAAAAGTATAAAAGCCTAACAGGTGCGAAAGTATGGACCCTGAAAAAGTCCTTTTGAGTATATGTACCAATTTTGAAATATCTTCCATATCTACAATCCAAGATGTTTTTGAGGTATTAACTAAGACAGCACGGCCTGTATTTATACAGGGTTCAGATCTGCAAAGTACATAAAGCTTCATCAGATCAGCAGTCACATGCTTCTTGGTGCCCAATGCAAATGGATCAGAGTGGGTTTGGACAGTCCCTCAGTTCCCGGCATTCACACCTCTCCTTCTGTTCTTCTCTCATGGCTGCCAGGGACCACGGAGAAGCCAAATGGCAACAGCGGAACTGATCCATGATTGCTGCAGATTGAAAATGTTTCAAATGTGACACGGTGAAATGATGTACAGCTTTCGTGCCTATGGTATCTACTCTTCTCAAATTTCAGAGAATGAAGACTGAAAGGGAACGACGGCTGCTGGTTTTAAAACTCCACAATTCAAGCGGAGAGTTTACTGCTTGAGAGAGGCCAAATGTTATAAAGCTATAATAATAATAGAGGTTTACAGCCTGTAAAGGTGAGTGGCTGGATAAACGACCAGGGCAATAGGGAAAGGTTAAGGAGTGGCGCCAGTTGGCGTTAGGAAAGGTTAAGGAGTGGCATGAATTTTTCAAATGGTTCCTTACCAATCATACACAGCAGGAAATGGAAAACTGTGACAATCGTGACAACAACTGTGCGAATAAGTTATATCTGCTAAGCTTACCTCTTATTCAAGGCTTCATTACAGAGCCCCACTGGTGAAATCCATAGTTAAGAAAATAATACATGGCCACGACTTAGCAAGGCATGAGAACTAGATCCTAATGCATGGCCATGATTTAGTAAAGCTGTGGGAATGAGATAATTACGATAATTAAGGCTAAGAGCTCTACGCTTTTGTTCTTTAACAGGAAATCAGTTCACTGTAACAATTCAAGATGTCATCAAATGATAAACTTGTTTCTTTAACCTCCAAAGCAGTTTAGAAGCACGATTCAGTGTACTTTGTAACAAAAGTGGATAATCTCTGTTTATTTGGGATATCAGCATTAATATGCATATGCGTATTTTGCTTCACTTAGCATGCTAACTTGTAATACAATTTGTAGAAAACAATCCTAAGTAGAAACCTTTGTATTGTTTTAGAACACTTAGTTTAAACTTGTGGAAAGCGGAAAGATGTGAGTGATGCATTGGTTTACCTTTTTACGCCAGGATCCTCGGCTGAATTTCCCCACCAAATGGCTGTTATTTTAATATTCACATGTCTCTAATGAAAGAAAATAAAAAAAAAATAAACAAACAAAAGCATAACTGAAATCATGTAAATGAAAAAATGGTCAAACATAACATATGAACAACATGATATCTGGAAATGAAATGCTAATCAAGCAACTGCAAAAAAACATTATGAAGAAATTAAAATAAATAAATAAATAAAAAAAGGTGTGTCCAAGCACACAGAAATTAGGCATGGATATTAATCTGAAATAATGAGGTGAATCAGAATAAGATTAGAATGCATTGCAGGAAAAATAGCTGAAAATGTAAAAGAAATATAAAGCTAAACTGAAAAAAATTATGTGTGTTAATTATTTCTGAATTATTAATGAGAAGACTGCTGGATTGTGCTCCATCAGGGATTGGGAACTAACGTGCAAATAATTGAACCGAATTGAATTCTCATTAATTTGACCGATTTACCCGAATTCTAACGCAAATACAACGGACGACTCCCATGCAAATTGTAGCCAAGACCTCAGATGCCGTCTTGACCCAGTTAGTTCTGCGTTTTGTCCACATACATTCACACTTGCTCCTTATTAAGCTTTATTGGTTCATTTTAGCAGCATCAGGCAGGACAGAATGCAGACTCAGGTCCTGAAACGTGTCCAAATTCTCCTGTTGCTCTCTCTTTTATTGGATTCTTCCCTCTAATGGGCTACACAAGCCACATATGGTGACTGGACATTGGCATCTTGTGAAGGAATTGAGAAGATAAACGAGCTAGCCTCACCATCAATGCTAATGCTTTTTTTTTTTTAATCACATTGAAGGAAACATTTCCAAAGACATCTATAAGGCCATAAGGTGCTTTAATTCAATAAGCAATCGATATACTCATATAATTCAGTTAGGCTGTATCACTTTTTAATCGTCTCCTGGGTATTTTACTATATAGCAGATACTATTACATTGGGATAATAGGTTTATGGCACCACTTATTGTTGGAAATTTTAACCAATGCTCTCTCGTAATTTTTCAAATTCGTGATGATCATGCGTACAAAATCCAACAAGCATAACTTACTCATTAGAAATGGAAATTTGGAATGAGATTGATGGATTTTTAGCCCCTCATAAGACTTCATACATCATTTATATAGTTACGTCATATCAAATGATTTAAAACATTTGGCTGTCAGTTTATATAGTTCTGAAAAAGGATCTAGTGCTAAAGTACTACCTTTAAATGGCGCCATTCTTCCACACAAACCACAGGACAGAACCTGACCCACTTCATGCCACTGTGTTATATTGCACTATGAATATGAATATGAATAATTCTAATATTTCAGGTTAGATTTGCTACAGAATTGGATCAGATTCATCCTTTTTTTCCCCCCTCTGATACCAATTCAGAATTCAGCAGTGAAGCAGGATTGGTAACATCATGGTGTAGGGATGCATTTTTTAATCAGCAGGGATGTTCCTACAACGAAGCATGGTGGTGGTAGTATCATATTGTGACAATATTGAGAACCCGTTGAAGAACTAATAATGGAAACCATTACGGCTAGCCATGGTATTTTCATTCATTTGTTCACTTTCAGCAACCATTTTATCCTGGTTAGGGTCACAGTGGATCCAGAGCCTATCTCAAGAACACTGGGCCAGAGGCGGGAGTCTAACTATGGATCTTGAATCTAGAGGTGTTTCACGGCTTTCTAATGGGTTTTGATGGTACCTTACAGCTGTCGGATGGCCTCTGGTGGTGGTTTAATGGTTACTCAATGGGCCTGATTGACTTCTGTGATATTTACATCACTAATGATTCTATAATGATCACATTGCCTGCAGGGAAATCTAAATAGAACAGGCAAATTTCCATTAAATACACAGCATTTTGGTTAATTAATTACACACTGCTTGATCTGTAACTGAAACCTGAACGAGTGGATTCTTAGAAACCACACAATTGTTAAATGGAAACCTATTTCCATTTTGAAGTGAAACAATATGAATATTTTATTCAGCAGCGAAATTGTTGGTTGATGTTCAAGCTTAGTGGAATTTATAAATGACGAAATCCCACAGTGGGTTAAAATTGCATTCACACATCCATTTCAATACATTGATCGTATAAGGGAGTAAATGAGATTAGAGCCCACGCAGTGAGCAGAATCACTGAAACCTGTTGCTTGCGTTGTGTATTACGCATGGTATTACTGGAGTTCTCTGGTAATAGGTGATGTCTTGTAGCCACCGCTGCAGAATGACTCATTTCTCATGAGTCACTCTCATCATTATAGACCCCCGAGATCACTCGAGAGCATGACATCATCCGCCGATTTACACCAGCCGAGCCCTGGACGCCATAAGGGCTTTTGTTCTACAGCGGATTACAATTTTTAAAAAATGGATCAATTTGTCATGTGAACAAAGCAGGACTGGATAAAGCGTAGAGCTACTAATAAAACATTCCAGTAGGCTGATCCGAACTCGAATTCAGAATAAGCCTGGAGATGAGGGGCGTGCTATCTGCTGCCTGGTGATTTTAAATGGTAGATCTGAAAGCTGACACTAATGTGATTCAAAGCAGCGATGAGTAACACACAGATGTATGAAATCATCTCCATTAGCCAGACCAGAAGATAAAGAAGCTGAACAAGAGTGAAAAGCGTATATAGCATAACATGGTTACGCAGCTTGCTTTTTAGTCATTTCAAGGAAATGTAGCCTTTCGGGTCTAATATAGATGGCCTGTCCTGATATATCCTACACTCTGCTATACTCCGTTCTCCTTCGTCTGTCAGTAGATAATGCCCTTTGTTCTGCCTCACACCAGTCAGGGATTTATTACCACGTCATATTGTATGCTGATGCTCTTCACACTTCTCCTTAACTACCCCGCTGTCTTTATTTATTTATTTACTTATTTTCTTTTCTTCAGGGCAGTACCAGTGCACGAATTTTAAATTCGAAATCGATGAGCAATTTTCCCTAATAGGCACACTGGCATCAAATCAATCACCCGAGGCTTTTTATAAAAACTGACATGAGCTCGGATCACTCCGGCGCTGTCGGGGGAAGCGTGTCCAATCAAAATGATTGACGTGGAACACACCGCGTGAGGCGACTTCATCGGCGGGGCAAACATAACTCACTCGTGTTACAAGAGCGACTCCGTGGAGCTGCTTAACGAGACGCGAGGGCTTGCGGGAGTGTCATGTATAGACGATGGCCTTGATTTCCCAATGACAGCCGACTCCCACTAGCATTAAACAAAGCCTATAGATTAGCGGTCAACATTATTTCTGGATTTGCAGCGATATTTCCAGGCTTTGAGACAGAATGGACAAAGTACTGACTCCACAAGTATTAATCACAACCTTGAAGATGTCTTTATTTCTTCTAGGCTGCGATGTACTAAGCTAATAAATCTCTTTTGAAATTATACACACTGAGTTGCCAGCTGGTGCGTTATCAGGAAGACAGTTCAGCAAACTAAACAGAATGTCATTGGCCTTTTACACCAGCTACATAATTAGGCCACTTTGAGGTTTGCATTGGTTGTACCTCTGGGAAATCAATGGAAAAACTAACTAGTAAGGTGGTGGACCAACAGGAGCCACCAAACAGCTTCAGTGTGCCTTGGGATCGATTCTACAAGTCTCTGGAACTGCACGAGCGTGATAAACACTGTTCTTCCAAAAAAATATTCCCTCAGTTGAATATCTCCAATAGGTTTTCACCTGGCTTGAGATCATGTGGGTCTAAAGGCCATAGCATCACTGATCATGATTTACATCATTTTTAAACTCATCAGACTATTCAGTGAGCCCTAGTACCCTGTCCATGTGGGTGGGGGTCATCCTAGAAGAGACCACGCCCATCAGGAGAGAAAGAGTGAGTTTCATCATGGAATAAAGGTGACAAGGGGACACATGGAGCAGTAAAAATAAAATAAAAGCCCCACATAGTTTTTTACTTTAATTTGTCTATAGAATTATAAGAATCTGGCAGCTCAAATCATGTGCATAGTCAGTAATACACAAGCACATTAATGTTACATTATATATATAAATCTGAATGCACTGTGATGATGCAGACATATGGATGTGTGTTTTTATATATATATATATTATGATTAAATAAATGTCATGCATAAAGGTTACTTCATTTAAAAAAAAAAAAAAAAAAAGTGAGCTCAATCAGAGTGCAGCACGCGGTATAATGTGCATTGTGGAAATAAGATGTGTGCTTTATGGCGCGCGCGGATGTGTGAACCACGCCCCGGTCCGAGTGTTTAAAGACCCTCCCCTCCCCCACACTTAAGAAACCATTAGGGAATTCAGGCCTGGGCTGAAGGGATTGAGAAGAAGCATAAGAGGAAGAAGACACAATCCCAATTACCGGTGAGGTGTGAAGAAAAATCTGCAGGCGCTGTCTGTTGCTTTTTCATGCACATGAATATTCAAGGCTTCCTGCTTAAAATGCACGAGTGTCAAGGCATGCACATGCAGCGAGGAAGTACCTGCGCGTGCAATGAGGCTTAACTCGCTATTGCAACGCTGTTCCATCAGCTGCGATGTCATGCAGAATATTTCGCCATGGTCTGATTTGCACGCTCGCGCACTGGTGGTTATACAATCCTGTGTCATTTCATGCATACTGATGGTCTGCTTTGATTGCACGAGCCAGACACGAGAAAAACGCGCCCAGATCAACATTTCTTCCACGTCAGCGTTGCTATGCATCGGTGCACAGTTGCATAGTTGCGAGCTTTTATGACAAATGATTTGAATGATCTGTTTTTTGTTTTTTTTCCACTCCAGTTCGTAGCTTTGAAATTGTGCAATGATGCAACGATAAACACACCAATTTTGGCGTGGCGTTTTTTCCCCCCCTCGTTTCGTATCTTTTTCGTAGCCTGTATACTCGCGCGCGCAGCAGCAGCACCACCACCGCCGCCGCCACGCCCTTTTTATTCCCTTTCATCCTCCCGACGACTTCGCGGGGGCGCGCGAGTGCACGTGGCTCCAGTTCAGCCGTTAATTCACGCGCTCGACAAAATCAGCTCGTGCATATGATTCGGAACCGGTCCGATTAGCTTTTTAACAAAAGAATGTCAAATGGTTTTCTGATATAAAATGGTTTTCTGATGTACACTACTGGGAGTGTACAAGCCATCATTTCACGCCTTAACTAGTGCACTTGGATCGGGAGGAGGGAGTCGTTTGAGATGCGGCGCGAGATATGACAAGTACCGGCTGCACCTCGTGACCTCGCTGTTCTACTTTTCAGTGCATCGTCTCGCGCGCGCCTCCCGTTTTGTTTTAAGGAGGAAAAAAGCATGGCAGAAGGTTTCCATCTTTGTGCATTGCAAATCTGGTAATTTTTTTTTTTTTTGCGCTCGTGCATTTGCGAGATGAGCTCGGACCCGCCCTGCCTGCCTGCCTTTCTGCCTGGCGCGCGCGGACAAAGGACCTGAAAAGCCACCAAACAGGTGCGGATGTGTTACAAAATCTCCTCATCTCTCTCTCTTTTTTTTTTTTTTTTTTGCAATGCACATTTGCAGTGCGTGATCCTTTAAAAAGAAATCATTTTAAAATTCCTAATCCCGCGCGTGCACGAATCCCCCCATGCAACCCACGAGTTCAATGCACCCCACCCTTTTTCTCTCTCCCTTTCTGTATCTCTCCATCTTCAACTTCTGCACACCGGCATCTAAATGCGCGCAAATGAGCACCTCATCAGCACCTTTATTATGTGCAGTAATCATCTTAAAAATTCCTCCAGCATCCAGATGACATTTTTTCACATCCTGCAAGGATGCAAGAGAACTTATAATGCAGTGCATGCCATTTATTAAAACTGAATCCACTGAGGAATCAACCACTAGCACCTGAAACATAGGTGAGAGCCTCCATTGCATCAAAAAAAAAAAAGTTTAAAAAAATTGAAAATCTAACTCTATCCATCTCTCATCAGAACAATGCATCACATCTGAGCATCAGTTCCATGAACACGAAGTCTCCAGGCATGCTCAGATGTTAATTACATTAGCAAGGCGTGTCAGTTGTTGGTTTGAGGCTAGCTGACAGCACAGGAGTCAGTGTGATTAAGATTCTTCTTTTTTTTTTAAAAAAAAATCTCAAATTTACATTGAAATAGAAATTAGAGACAATACAACGAATAAAAAAACTAAAAAAAATTACCGGCTTTGTTCTTCTTATACAGCACAGCATGCTTGTAGTATCCTTCCTTTATTTGCCGCCTTCTTCCCTTCTTCCCTTTTTTGCACTTCTCTCACACTCCCTCGCTCGCTCACGCGCTCTCTCTTGCTCTCGCTCTCTCCCTCACACACACTCTCTCTCTCTCTCTCTCTCTCTCTCTCTCTCTCTCTTTCTCTTGCAAACACACACACACACACACTCTCGGGCTGTATCAACAGCTGAGGCGTCTGATGCTTTTAGTCATTACAGTCAGGCCCAAGCGCACACACACACACTACGGCTGGTCGCTCACTCTGAGGCAACAATGAGTGCAACCTCTAAAGCCCTCCTCTCTCTCTCTCTCTCTCTCTCTCTCTCTCTCTCTTTCACACCCATCCATCCTCCCTCCATCCTTCTGAACCCACCCATTGTGCAGGCGGTAACCCCACCCATTCCTGGAGCTCCTATGAATGACTGAACATCTCCAATCTATCCAATTCCCACCTCTACGCTACACGCACACACACACACACTACCCCCACCCCCCCACCCCAACCCAAACTCCATGGCCTGGGCGGTGGCCCTGCAGGTCCTCGGCGTGACCCTTTTACAGGTTGTGTGATCACTAATATCAGGATGCGTGGTGTGTTTGCTGTCAATATTAACGCAATAGAAAGCCTCTCTGGTGCTTTTCCGAGTGCTGTTCACATGGTAACGGGGCCGACTCAACGGCCGTGCGAAAGCCCTGGGGTGTGGAAATGTGGCATCTCCTGCAATCACACACACACACACACACACACACTGGTGGTTGTAGTGACCAGGATCTCCCTCCACCACCCCCTCTCAACAGCTGCCAATTTTACAATTAAAGGTCCAATATCCTTAAATCCTAGTGCACTGCGTGTGATATTTTATTGCGCACCTCATAGGGGTAAAGCCTCGGTTTCACACCTACAAAAATATATTTCCATACAAACTACAGATCTGAATCCAAAATCAGCCCATACGGGATATATAGCATGCTTCAAACCCTTTTTAGTGCAGAGCGTACAGTGATAGTGCCCCATATGTCCTCTATGGAGAGATTTGGGATTTAGCTCCATGTTCTTCCATTAGAGAAAACAAATCACACACATTTCATGTGATTATGTGAAGAAGATGTGAAGGTGCATTTCAGCAATGTTATACCCTGAAACGTGTGACATCATGTGAACAGAACGGCCTCGCATTTGGAAAAGAATTGAATCATTTGGGGGGGGCGGGGGGGGGCGGGGGGGTCACATACGAACATAAAATCATACACGACTGAATCGTGCGAGACACGACTTTTTCATCTTATGTGAAAAATTCAACCACGTGTCCTATGTGATAGAATGAACGGGAAATAAATCCATCATGTGAAAATAAAATCTCAGGCAATACATGTGAAAACGAAACACGTGGAGGTGAATGAATCATGTGAACAAGCACATGTGAAGATAAAAGAAGCGTGTGAAAATCACGTGCAAACACACAAAAGTTTGGGGAAAAAAATCACACATGAAAATTAATAAAGTGTAAAAACCATGAAAAAAGAAACACATGAGGATATAAATGAATCATGTTGGGGGGGGAAAATCACATGTAAAGTAAATGAATCCTGAGGAAAAAAATGTTGTCTGAAAAAGAATTAATTAAGTGTAAAAATCATGTGAAAAGAAATGAATCATGTAAAACCCACATGACAATTAATCATGTGTAAGAATCACATGGAAATAAATCAGGAAAAAAAAATCATACGTGAAAATAAAGGAATTGTGTACAAATCACGTAAAAATAAATGAATCTTTTATTTAAAAAATAACTTGAAAAAATAAATGAATCTTTTATTTTAAAAAATCACGTGAAAATAAATGAATCTTTTATTTTTAAAAAAATCATGTGAAAATAAATGAATCTTTTATTTTTTAAAAAATCATGTGAAAATAAACGAATCTGTTATTTAAAAA
>CM074929.1:2850236-2864495 GCA_037576815.1 Pangasius larnaudii | reverse complement strand
CGTGTAAACGACCTGCGCTACTGTTGCGCATGAAAGGAATCAAGTACAATCCTTCAGTGACTAACGCGGCTCTCAGTGTAACCTCTTAAGAGTAAGTGTTGGGTCGTGATTATGACAAAATGGAAAAGTCATTTTGTGAAATTTCTGCAATAAACAGCAGCTAACGTCGATGTCAGGGTCGTTGTGACGTCGATGCAACCATGGAGCTGTGAGGAATCAAGCGATCAGTGACTTAATGCGCAGGTTGGTCCTGTACTACTTAATAATAGAGCTGTCACAGCATTGAAGGTAAATAAATTATATTTCTACATACATTTAAAGCCAAATAAAGTGCTGTATACATGTGATGTACATCAATTAACACCAAACCCACACAGCTCTAAAAGTGGAACAGTCAAGAGAAAGTGCGTGGAGGAAGTCGGAGCTAGTTACAACATAAGCGCAGAACTGGGAGAGAAAAAAGGTTTCTACACCCTACACAGTGCACATTTTGCTAATTAAAGAATGAGACATGGTACGTTTTTGTCAGAAACTTATGGCTTTACCTCTGACACTGGAGACTCCTTCCAGAAATGTTAAATAACCATCTCCTTACAGGAAACCATATCAATAATCACATGTTTACAGGGAGCATCCACCGTACAAGTCTGAGCTGTTGCTATAGAAACAATAAAGTATTAGAACCAGTGCATTAATATAAACCTGTGATTTGCACCTGCACTTCTGTCAAAGCTGCTGTTCGAGAAGATTAATCGACCCCTTCTGACCAATCAGAATCCAGAATTCAACAACACTGTTATACAAGTAATTAATCGTAAGGTGGAACAATATGAAAGAAATTATAGTTATGCATTAAGTAATATAAAAAGAACTACATTATTACACCTCTAGCTTGTACATATTTAATTATAATTCAGAATGATTTGCATTAGAAGTCGAATTGGGCAGCGTCCGCGAGATCTGTTTTAGCTTCCGATCGTAATAATTCTCAAACACAATTATGTAAAAATCGCAAAAAATGCAAACATTCGTAGAGTAGGACGTAGAAACGTAAATTTTAGACCACACGTCTTCGTCCGCTTGTTCAGAGCCGGATGTCACTTCAGTGATCGCTCAAACAACATGTCAGCGTCCTCCCAGATGCATTTAAACCCTTTATTCAGACACTTAAAGACAGACTGCATAAAGTAAACGCCTGCATGTACACATGCCTTACAATTTAAAGCCGACTTCCTCCTGTGGTACCTGCGGTTCACTTCCATCTGCTGCCATTTTGCTCTTTATCATAGTAAGAGGGCCATTAGGGGAGGGAAAAAAACCACAGGGTCTGGAGAGGAGGCACTACCTGCTTTCCCCTGAGGTAAAAAAAAAAAAAAAAAAAAGAAAAGGCACTTTACACTAGAGATGGATTCGACCACAGGGAAAGAACTCGCGGAGTCGCCTAATGCAGATATAGTATAAAAATTATAACTGCGGTTTCATCGTGTCCTGTCACATACGCCCTCTCGTTAAATGTGAACAGAGACGTTACGAAGAAAAATCAAGCTTGGAAGGAAGTAGCAGAGATCACTGGTGCCTCTGGTGAGGGAATGTTGATGAGCTAGTCTTCACTGCTAATCTGCCAACAGACCTAGCACGAAGCCAAGCATGTAACTCAAACGATCAAGTTTCACACTCATTAGGGTGTTACTTCATTTGTGTTTAACTATTTACCTTTAGAAGCTATATATATATATATATAGCTACTACTGTTTTTCATCAGAACGAAAAAAAGAAAAACACTGGACAGGCCACAACATCTGCAAAACAAGTTAGTTGTTCACTTATTATCACTTATGTTATAGCAGCTATAAGCAAAAACGCAGCTGAAAAGCATAAACCGCAAAGCTTAAACCTGAACATGTCGGAAAATGGAAAGTTACAGCTTTATCTTGGACTGGTACAAAGAGCTGACACTGGAGACTCCTTCCATAAATGTTAAAAGAATGAATGAATGAATATTATTAGTGGCGCGTCCACCGTACCACCCCCCGATAACGTATTAGAACAAACACGTACATTTTCTGTAGCTGCAAGTTTTGAGATTTCAACAGAACTAAATGTGCAGTGATGTGATTAAAATAACTCTCTCCCTTTAAAATAACACACTTTTATGTTCTAAATATTAGCTTTGATACTCAATGTAAAATGAGAGCTCAGAACTTTATACATATTTTATTTATTAATTTAATTGGCACTTTTTTTTTATTATTAAACAATGTACTCACAATATCACAATTTTACATCCTCAAATAAATACACAATAAACCTGGCCTGTTGTTTTACATTCTTACGAGAGCATGTGGAACTGTGCATTTCATAATAAGGTGCTTGCAGGAATATATATACACACATGAGGAGATGATCGTTTAACAAAATATTTAAACCCATTCAACTGTCATTTAGCGAATGATGCCAGAGTACCTGTGGAGGGCTGGATCCGTTTCCTGTTAGAAAATGCAAAACTGGAGAAAGAATACAAAGCAGCAGGTTGAAGTTCTTTTTAAATTATGTACATGAGCAATAATGTAAAATAACTTAACACACAAAAATAAATCACACCAACAAAACAATGAAACATTGTAGCTGAAGTCCACTTCAGTTTCTAAATATGAACTGTTGCTGCTAGTTTAGAATTTTTTTTTCTTTTCTACATTTTGTTCCTTAATTGTATCTTTCCAGTCCAAAACTAAGGAAAGGGAAAAATTGTGTATGCTTAACTTTATTCTAGAAAATTCCAAAGGTCCCAAAAAAAAATGATAAAACTGCTAAATCGGCAAGGCTAAGTTAGCATTATACAAATACCACACATTAGCAAGCACTGCTTAATTATTTCTCTAGTATTCTTTACCTAAAAGAAGCCCAACATTCTCTAGAGTTTAGTTCAAAACCTATTCACTTCTATAAACCTTGACAGATGGCCACTAGGCCTGCAGCTTCCATTCACTATCACTAGTGTAACCAATAATACCGTTAATAAATACTGTACGCTGATATTGCTAATCATAAACAGTACCACGCAGCCTGAATTAACACGGCTTAATTCCTCTTCGGTTTAGTTTTTAAATCTAGTCTTTATTCAGCATATCTTTAGAAAGTCGGAGATCTACAAGCTCATGAAGTCAGGTTTTCAGACAATAAATATTTTAGGCTAACAACGAAGAGAAAGTATACTGCTTTTCAGCACAACGAGATGGTAAGTTAGCAACAGTTCTAGTGATATTTCTCCTAATTACAAATATGACAAGAAATACTTCACTCAGAGATGCTAACATGGCTAACCATGGTGAGAATCGCCTCATTAGCCACATTAGCATTTGTGGTTGGTCTCGTTTTAAAACGAATGCGAATTCCATCTCGCACTAGGAACGGCTAAAATGCTATCGGTGAACTAGCGACACAAGATTGTTTGTGCTAACTTCATGGCTAGCGTTAGTGTGTTTTAATGGCTGGCGTTGGTGTGTAGTCGGAGTGATAGTGACTAGCTTTCTAGAACATTCTGAAATGAGGCTGTTAAAGCTAAGAGGAAGAAATGCAGAGCTAAAGCAACAAGCTAGCAAGAATCCAACAAACCAAAAGCTGAAGGAAATCTGGTAAAGCTGAGTTTAGATCAGTTCAGATCAGTTCAGATCAGATCAGACCAGTTGTAAAGCATTTGTGTTTTTGTAGTAAATGATAATGAAGATGTCCGTGCTGAGTTGTTTTGCCAGTTTTTCCACCACAGCGTCATGTTACAGGAAGATCTAACACTGCGACTCGGCCTCTAGTTGCAGCCGATGCTTCTCGATATATCTGCGGCATTCTTCATCTGATTCCTGAAGCGGAAAAAGAAAGAGAGGTTAAAAGATAGAATGAGACATTGACTGGTTTTGCACCACAAAAAAAATGTTATTTTAGCAGCACTCTGTACACACACAACTCAATCAGGAGACCTACAGTACAAGCATGACAACGGCATCTGGAACTTGTGTTTAACTGGTTAGCCTCAGAAGCTATATGTAGCTACTTCCGTTTCTCACTGGAATGAAAAAAAGAAAAAAAAAACACGGTGGACTGGCCACACCCACGAGTGACCAGGTACAATTCATAAACGCAAGTTGCCTGCCTGAACGTAGGGTCATTTGAAGGACGTCTACAGGACTACCGTAATGTTTAGCTACTGCAGAAAAGCCTCATTATTAATTATAGTACACACCTAGCTAGCTAGCTACTTTACTATTCATGTCGATTCGCTAATGGCAGCCTCAGCTAGCTACAGCGCATACCATATTTAACGGAGATAACTATTTACGTTTAGCTAACATGCTCATATGACAGCAACGCTAGCTAGCTTACATCTAGCTTTAGTGGATATTTTCCTACATTTTGGATGATTACTTCATAACTGCGCATTTGCTCATGAATATGAGATACCAACCTCCATATACATCTCGCAGCACATGGCAGGCTTCTGCTTTGGTGAGGGGTGATGGCAACCACAGTCCTTACTGCAGAGAATCACACACACGTTATACACACACATTGCGTATTCACTTTTTCCACATTTTCTATAGTGTGACAACCTGGAAATTCTATCTACAATCTACACAAAATTGCCTTTAATTTTCAAGAAACATTTCCGAATATAGAAAAATATATACACTCCCTTTATTAGGTACACCTGTACACCTGCTCGTCCATCATGCTAACCATTGTGTTGTGCGTTCTGAGATACTTTTCTGCTCAGCACGGATGTACAGAGCGGTTGTTTGAGTTACCGTAACCTTCCTGCCAGCTTGAACCAGTCAGGCCATTCCACTCTTACCTCCGTCATCAACAAACCGCTTACGCCTGCGGAACTGCCGCTCGCCGGATGTTTTATGTTTTTGTTTTGGGTGGGAAATCCAAGGAGAGTAGCCGTTTCCGAAATACTCGAACAAGCCTGTCTGGCCCCAACAGGCATGTCACGGAGATCGCGTTTTTTCCCCTGACATTCTGATGTTTGATGTGAACTTTAACTGACACTCTTGACCTGTATCTGCATGATGTTATTATACACTGTGCCACATGATTGGCTGATTTGATACATGCACCAGTGAGCACGTGTACAGGTGTTCCTATTATAGTATAAATACTGTGTATAAAAATGAACCGAAATCAGGTTAGATTTGAATTTTGGATAATTTAATATTTATTAATGGCTTTCATTTGAGTCATTATGCCATTCTACGTGCTGCTGCATAATGACAGACAGAATATGAAGGGATATAATCTGATCTGAGACCTGTATGTGAGCAGTTCTTCCCCATCAGTGACCTCTATGGGTGAGTGATGGCCGAGATACGAGCTCTTGACCCGTGGGGAGCAACACGGACAGACCATTCTCGCTAACAACACCATCGCTATCAGCGATGATGGCAGGAGGATGAAGAATAGCAGCACGGCAATGTCCGAAAAGTGGACACTTGTTTCTGAGAAAGAAAGAGAAGACGACAATATTTGGAACTCAAACATTCAAATGGTGTTAATTTTAGCAACTGATTTGGATTAAAAGTTTTCACTTTTGACACAAACACACAACAGTTTTAGTCATTTAGTCATTTGGTTATTGTTAGTTGTGGTCTAGATTTTCTTACGAATTTCCCCAAATGTGTCACGTTTTATTTCTTTCTTAAGTGGGACACCAGATCATTTTACAATTGCACATTTCCATTACGGACTCACAAACTTTTCTCCTTCTCCTTTTTGTGTTGTGCGTTAGCTTAATGAACGTCCTGGCGTGGCTGGAACAATCATACGGCTACGAGTCTCTAACATCTCAAGACACTTTTGAAAATCTTATTACACTGCATACAATTACTAAAAATAAATTACCTGCAGTGACTTTAGTGAGTGTTCTCAGGTATGCTAGGTCTAGCTAGCTAGTATTATATTAGCAAGACAAGACAGATTCTACAATAAATATATATTTTGGAATTGTCTGTCGGAATTTAAAAAAAAAAAAAACTAATTTTGGCATCTGTTTTATAGTAGTTATATATTTTAGTTTAACTTACCGTATGAATGTTTATAGCCAATAAATAATGATGCAATTCTAAACCTTTGGCCAGTTGTGTATATTCCAGTAAAACTGCAAGTCCAAACAGCCCAAAAGTAAACTTTTGAAACGTGACTTCTGAAGCGTGCTTGTTTAACAAAATAGTTATAAAACGTCTCGCAAACGTTTCTCACTCTTGAGGCTGACGGTGAGGATGGTGTTAGAGGGAGGACCCTGGAAGTCGGGTGGGTTTTGGACGGCGCAGCTGTAAGTGCCGTTATCGTGCAGTGATGCGTTCAGGAGCCGTATCGATGCGTCGCCTCGTGCCGGGTCACCGTGCCACTGCACGCGCCCTTTGAAGTGCCCTGCCTCCGGAGGGTACGCCACCGAGAAGAAGTGGAAGAACTGGGAGGAAAAAGTGGAAAAAACACTCACACTCACACACACACAAACAACGTGCCTAACAATTCTTGCAATACCACAATATTGCACGTTTAATAAATATACAGCACAAAGTATATTTGTGTGGCGACTGTGGGATGTTGCTGAGGCTGGATTCTGGAAAACAGCCACACACTGACACCGCAAAGGCAGCGGTAAAGACGGTCATTCTGCCTAAAAGCTGTCTAAAACCTCGCTAGCCAAGTGTGATTTCTGTTCAGACAAGCCTAATGCCTTCAGTTTGTAATCAGACAGCGAGTCTCAAAAAACATCATCATCAAAACAGAGAAGAGCTTTAAAGCCAAGACGTTTATCCAGCAGAACTGAAGTGCGGGAATGAATCGGCGATTATTTCCACACTGATGCCAGAGACGACGATGAGGCTTAAACACCGCGAGTGACTTTTTTTCCTCAGGTGCTGAGACAAAGTGAGAGCTTCCTGTTGGGATCTGGGCATTCTTTACAGTTGTTTCATCAGTAGATTAGGTTATAAATGTAGAGGAAGCGTCATCTTTCAGTGAGAACAGAGTTAAGTCTTTATGCCATGATTTTCTACATTTTGACTTTAACAGGCTAGAACTTTACTTGTGGTTGAGAAAGAGAAAAAAAATCAGTTCAGCAAAGTCTACAGTTTTCAAAATTACATATAGCAGAATTACATATAGCAGAATATATTAAAATTTCACCATATGAAGGGTTTTCCCGCGCCAGCACATACGTTTTTTTTTCCCCCCTCAATTATCTCATAGCTTGAGTGGGGAATGAAAATGAGGCAGAGAGACAGACAGACCTCTAGATAAAGAAATGGAGGGAGACAAGTGAAGCGTCCAGTAATTGTTCGATGACATTTAATAAGAGACAGAGTGAATGGACGAGCCGAGAGAAGGAAATGGAGAGCTTTATGGCCGCGTACATGCTTATCCGATGATCAGAGAGCGAGTGTGTGTCTGAGTCGGGCATCCTTACTGCTGTCTCTAGCCATAACGCACTTCCTGTCCTGAGCAGCAGTGGGCGCTATACTATAGTGTTTGCATTTGTGTGTGGGGTGGAGGTGGCGTAAGCCGTAAAAACATACGGGTTGGGGAAATTTGCATAAAAGGAGTCTCCAGTGTCAGTGCTTTGTAAAAGTCAGCGGTAAAGACTAACTTCGAGAGAGAGAGAGAGAGAGAGAGAGGCTGGTAAGAGAACAACTGTTTACAGCTGCTATAACATAAGTGAAACAAGAAACCGACTTGTTTCACTGATGTTCCACAACATTAAATGTAACTATAAACGGATAAAAAGTATGACGTAAAATTCTTTAATAAATGAAAGACTGTAATCATTAGCAAGCTGCTGTGGTATAAGACGGATTAAAATATGCTTTTATAGGTAACAGTAACAGTAAGTGTGGACACTGAGCTCACCGCTTCCTCCCGAAAGAAAGAGACGATGAGGTGACGCTCATGATGTCATCACAATGACGACGAGAAATCTGGGAAGCCCCAGACGTTATTGGAAGTGGAGTAACAGAATCCAATTCAATTATTTACAGTTATGGAATTGAATCGCTCTTTTTTTTTTTTGATAATGAGAAAATCTCTCACGGTGTTAACATGCATTCGTTAATTAAAGCTGTGTTTGTCAGAGCCGTGTCTCGTGTCTCATTTACATAATAATCTGTTAAAAACTGTGACAGAACCAAAACGCGGACGGTTTAATAAATAGACTAATGAAGTAGACTGATCAAGTTCTACAAACATGACATCAGGGTTATACATATGAGAGAGAGAGAGAGAGAGAGAGAGTGTGACGGAGAGAGAGAGAAACAGTGAGACAGACAGAGAAAGACAGAGCAAGAGACTGACTAAGTGAGAGACAGGAGGGAAAGAAAGAGACAGAAACACACCGAGAGAGAGAGAGAAAGAGAGCCCACAGGGCATCAAACAACAATGTCATTTAGAGATTCCTGTTAGAATTTGGCTGAAAATACTAGAAACCACTAACAAATCAAGAATTTGACAAATGGGAAAAACAGCCATTCGAAACATGCAGCATTCTGTAAAAAAAAATATATATATATATCCTACACGTATATCCGACACCTCCTGTTGCCTACTGACACCTCCTGTTGCCTACTGACACCTACTGTTGCCTACTGACACCTACTAACACCTACTGAGACCTACTGACCCCTACTGTTGCCTACTGACCCCTACTAACACCTACTAACACCTACTGTTGCCTACTGACCCCTACTGACACCTACTGTTGCCTACTGACCCCTACTGTTGCCTACTGACCCCTACTGACACCTACTTTTGCCTACTGACCCCTATTGTTGCCTACTGACCCCTACTAACACCTACTGTTGCCTACTGACACCTACTGTTGCCTACTGACCCCGACTGACACCTACTGTTGCCTACTGACATCTACTATTGCTTACTGACCCCTACTAACACCTACTGTTGCCTACTGACCCCTACTAACACCTACTGTTGCCTACTAACACCTATTGTTGCCTACTGTCCCCTACTGACCCCTACTAACACCTACTGTTGCCTACTGACCCCGACTGACCGCTACTGACCCCTGCTGACCCCCACCATGTTGACGCTTTAGACCAGAACAAACAATGCCAAACAAATCAGATTAGACCAAATTACAGTACAGCTGAAACAAAACCGCATCACCTACTTTGAAACCCAAACACAGCAATGCTGTCTGGCCCTAAAAAGACAGTAGACCGTAGCAGACTATCTGTAAACAGTGACATAAAAAAAAAACCCCGAGAACCGCCTTGACAAGCTACAGACTCGGTGGACGCGACCTCGCGATAGAAACAGGCAGACACAGGAAGACATGGCTCCCACAGGACGAAAGGCTGCGCCTACATCGCAACCAAAACACAGACTCCTCCTCCTGCTAGGAGATAAACACTGCTGTATATTAGCAGCACGATACGTCTCATCCTGCCACAGTATGAGGGACAGTGAGTTTCTTAGTAGGTTCACTTTTATTCTGTAATTTCACTCTTTTCATCCTTCTTTTTTCAATTCTTCTATATATAGTGCCTTTATATCGTCCTTAATTTATGTACATCATTTGCACTATTTTTTTTATTTTAATCTATTAGTATTTTATATTATTTTGGTTTTTGCAATACGCTTCCTTTGAACTTGCTTTGGCAATACAAAAGCACAATTACTGGTCATGCCAATAAAGCACATGAACACTGAAACTGAGAGAGAGAGACAGGAGAGAGACACAAAGAAACAGACAGAGAGAGACACATACAGACAGACAGGTCAGAGAGAGAGAGAGAGAGAGATACATAGATAGACAGAGAGAGAGAAAGAAAGAGACCGAATTTTTTCCTTTTAATATGGCAATGACATCATCATTGTGCCTCTGAGAGCTAATTAGGTAGAGTGGCTGTTTGAGTGAGTGCCCTTAATTCACTTTTCTCTCTCTCTCTCTCTCTCTCTCTCTCACACACACACACACACACACACACACACACACACACCTACCTAGTGTTATGTTAAATATTTGGAAGAGGGGTGAAGATGACATCATCATGAGTGCTGGCTAAACTCTCTCACATTGACACAATTCTCATTTTAAAATCAGTTTCAATTCTACGTGTTCTCGCATACATTAGCTCTTACACACACACACACACACACACACACACACACACACTCCACCCTGAGCCTCCGCTTATGCTTAATATTTCATGAAATTCACATTCTCTAGCTATTAATTTCCAGATGTCTCTCTCTCTCTCACACACACACACACACACACACACACACACACAGCTTTAAATGCTGTGCCATTGAGTTCTGTCACTCACACATCACAGCCTCTACCCTCTCGGTCAATAAAATTGGATGAATATTTAAAGTCTCAGCGTATTTAAGGCAGATTTATGCGGCTCGGGCTCCGACTGAAGCGACTCCAGCACCCGGGTGAGGAGCGAGTTTGTCTCAATTCACCTTTTAGGAAGAATTTCCCCATCGCCGTGAACATTTCTCCGAAAGTTAGTGGACTCACTAGGGGCCGTGCTGAGAGCTGCAAGCACACAGTGAGGATGTGATACTGAAACGGTGCACATCGGTGTTCAGACCTCGGGCGTAACTACGCACTATTCAGAAGTTACGCTAGAGTTACGCAAGGGGGGGGGGCGGAGCTTGTATAAAACTACATGAACCTACACGATATCGACTGCGATCAAATCTTGTCTCGATACATTTTTCTCAGTATTTTAAAAAACAATTACAGATGGATTCGATTTGAACATTTTGGACTGTTAACATTTTAACATTGTAAAAAAAATGTTAGACAATTTTTTGCGCTATTAATTTTCAGCGTTTTTGTAGTTCTGAAAACTCTGAAGTAGTGAATAGCAGAAGAGCAGGTCGTAATTCGGATTTAATCATATTGAATTTATTTAAAATAATAAACACACACACACACACACACACACACACACACACACACACACACTCTCGGCTAAAGATGGATACTTTAGCACAGAATGCCATCATGGAGAAGAACTGAGCCATTTTAAGTGAAATGAATCCTCATACGGGTTCATACGGTGTCAAATAGATTTGGTGAATCATTCGTGTGAGGTAAGTGATGCGTGTTCTGTCTTTTTCCCAGCAGGCCTTTGGCAGAGACTGTGCACACACACGCACACACACACGCACACACATTCACAGCACTATCTATTTTTGCATCTCACATCAGCAAGCTCACAGCAAATCCTCTGGACTCAACAAACGTCCTTGCCTTTACTCTCCTTCAGGATATTTCTGATGAAGAAATAAATTCTGAAGAAAATCAATCCAATTAATCCCTGTAACGTCGTCAGTTAGTAGGACGTAAGTAGATTAGAGATTAGACCACACGATCGGAGATCAGAATTTCATCCCGTCACTAATTTCATGTTTCAGAGTTTGGTGGGGGGTTTTTTTGTCCAACATTTCCTCCGGTAAGACTTTGTTAAACCTGTCTGAAAGTTTTCGCTGCATTTCGTCAACATGCTAAGTCACGGCTAGTTCACAAATGCTGACTAGCTAGTTAGTGAGTTAGCCAAGCTGACTAGTTGATGTATTTCTCTATTAAATAGATTGAACATAATCATCACTCAGAATTTTAAGATCTATTTCACATTTTTTTTAGTACTACCTCTAAAATTTTTTAAAGATTTTAAAAGATTTTTTTTTTTAAGACAGTGAGCTGAAGTAAAGATTCCAGGGAGTGTATTTTAGCAATTATTGTGGATGTAGTAAAAGTTAAGCGAAGGGCACAAAGTTTCTAGAAAAACTGGACGTTCTGGACAAAAGTTCTTCATTCGCTGTTTAAGCAAGGGCTTCTATGTATACATATATAAACAAATATTATAAACATTTAGCACTCAAATTCAAAGAATTACTTACCTTTCCTCTAGCAAAAACCATTCTTTTCAAATAATAGTGAATAATAGCATTGTTTTGAAATGTAGTAAAATTATTAGCACCCCTAAAGAACTTTTATAATAAATACAAATTGTCAACATTTTAAACATTTGAAAAATCGCCCTGATATTAGCATGAGTTATTTGTCTCTTATTCTCGCAACCAAATATTAACTGTGGGGGGGTTAATTTTTTTTTCCCCAAAATAATTTTTTAAAAAATCACTGTGTAAGAATAATTATGCTTAAAAACAATGGCTTTGTGTTAAAATAACCCCATAAAGTTATCACTCCAGAGCGTTCTTTACTCAGTGTTCATGAAGGGTGCCAATACTTCGGGAGTTGATTAGCTAGTAATGCTAGTAAACGATGTTTATATCACATTTAATCATTAAAGGACTCACGACTTGGGAAGGGCCTCCACTCTGAGGTCTGAAGGACCAGTCGATGGCTATTCGGCTAGTCGGGCGATGAGTCGAGATGAACTGGCAGGACAGCGTTACCGTCTCGCCCTTTACTGCGTTTATCTCCTCCGGAGCGGTCACCTTTATACAAGACGCTGGGCCTGTCCATAAAACTGAACAGAGCAAGAAGGAAAATGCAGAAATTCATATTCACAGCCATGGAATTGAAAAATTTATTCTTTTCAAGCCAAAATCAAGCATTAATTTTTTTTTTTATCATTGTTACAATCTCACTAAAACACATGGGGGTGTGTTGTTATAGGAAAATAATCAAAAGGTGTGTTACGGTTACACCACAAAGTTGATTATTCTCCGATAACAGCATGTGAATGTGTCAACGATTACAACTGAATGCAACTCCTTGTTGCACGGCGTTTCATTTCCATCAGTGTGATGCAGACGTGCCACACTGAAATGCACTCACTGCTCAATCACGGCCTTAAGTTGTAACAAGAGGCGCGGTCACGATCGGATAAGGGCCTGAAAGCGCTGTTTTCCATATAAAGGAATATCCTTTTTAGTCTCTTTTTTTTTTCCCAGTGAAACTGTTAGCTGTTGCCTTAATCATTGATCTTTTCAGGATTATTACTAAAAACATGATTAAAAAATGTTTATTTTAAGAAAAAATAGTTACTGCTCATAGCAGGACTGACGTTATGCTATCAAATTCACTAATGAAAACCTGTGTGTATTGTATTTTATGTTTTTGCAACACCATCTTCTCCCTAATTCCCAGTGTTTAAAAATCTTGTAGCAGATTTCTGACAACTCCTTTCTCCCATAAATACCGTTCCTATACGACATCATCATCTATACCGGGACAGCAGTAGGTTAACGCTGTACCTATTCCCCAAGCATCAGGTTATACTGTGACCGCTCTAATGAACACAATTAGACACATGTTCCGTAACATTCAGGGATTTATTCCCTGCCATATGGACACTAGTGGGAATACTGGGAAAAATTCCCAGGCTGCTTCCACTGATTATTCCCACAAGATAATCATGTGTTACCTGATTTTTTTTTTTTAAATCATGTAGTATCTTAAACTGGATTTAATGTCATCTGCTTGTACATTACAAAAATAAGTTACAAAAATGATCATTTACATGAAAGCATGGAAGTGCAAATTCTGTGGGTTGGTCTGTCAGTCGGTCTATGGGTCTTCCTATAAATCCACGGGTTTGCCTGTCTGTCTGTCTGTCACTCTATAGGTGTATTTGTCTGTCTGTGGGCATGTCTATCTTTATTTATCTTTAATTATCTACCTGTCTGTCTACAGGCCTGACTGTGGTTTATTCAGTGATCTATGGGTCTGTCTGTCCGTGACAGTCTGTGGGTCTGTTCATCTGTCTGTGGGTCTGTGTACTTGCCTGTATATCTTTTGCTCCATATATTTTCATATTTCTTCTGTCTGTCTGCCTGTCAGTTGGTCTATGGGTCTGCCTGCCTGTCAGCTAGTCTGTGGATCTGTCTGTCTGCCTGCCTGCCTGTCAGTTGGTCTATGGGTCTGCCTGTCTGCCTGTCTCCCAGTTGGTCTATGGTGTGGTCTGTCTGCCTGTCAGCTGTTCTATGGGTCTGTCTGTCTGTCTGCCTCTCAGCTGGTCTATGGGTCTGTCTGTCTGTCTGCCTCTCAGCTGGTCTATGGGTCTGTCTGCCTCTCAGCTGGTCTATGGGTCGGTCTGTTTGTCTGCCTCTCAGCTGGTCTATGGGTCGTTCTGTTTGTCTGCCTCTCAGCTGGTCTATGGGTCTGTCTGCCTCTCAGCTGGTCTATGGGTCGGTCTGTTTGTCTGCCTCTCAGCTGGTCTATGGGTCGTTCTGTTTGTCTGCCTCTCAGCTGGTCTATGGGTC
>CM074929.1:2815431-2837861 GCA_037576815.1 Pangasius larnaudii | reverse complement strand
GTCTTAAATGGATGATGATGTCATGCGTGTGGGCAAGTGCCGCTCCTCTGACTCACACTTTTTATAAATGAGGAAAACGCTGTGCATTATAGGTATATAATACACAATCAAACTCTTTTTCCTCTTTAGTTCACTGGCCAAGTGGTATGATTTGAACTGATTCAAACCTGACTCACGATTCTCTGATTTTCTGCTACAGTGAATTGAAGCCAACCCGAGAAGTGATTCTTCAAATCCCTTGCTCATTCAAAGGTGCGAATCTGATCTGAATGAAACTTTACTCACAAGTCTTTGATTCTCGGGTTCACTTGAATCAAATGGCGAATGAAACCCGATTCATGATTCTCTGTTCTGTAGAGCTACTCTGAACTGAATCTCTCCTGACAATTGATTCTTCAAATCTTTCACTGGTGCAAATCTGAACTGAATGAAACCTGACTCATGATTCTCTGATTATGTGGTTCTCTGGGTCACTGTTAGAACTGGATCTATCTTGACAATTGATTCTTCAAATCTCCTGTTCATGGTTCAGTAGTCCGAGTCTGAATTGAATGAAACGTGATTCACGATTCTCTCCTTACCTGATTCTCTGAGTGACTGTTCAGTAGAGCTACTCTGAACTGAATCTAAACCAAAAAGTGATTCTTCAGGTCTGTTCTTTGCTGTCCAGGGGTGTGAGTCTGAATCTCTGAATCAAATCAAACCATTTGCAGTTCATCAAATATGTGGTTCACTTGAATCACATTCTGAACTGAATCAAATCAATGTGCGATTCCATGCTTAATCCTACTCGACACATGATTCTTTCATCTCCTGCTTTATATTTCACTTGTGTGAAACAGAACTGAATCAAACCAAATTGTGACTCTTAGAGTCTTTAGTTCAGTATTCATTGGTGCAAGTCTATAGAATGAGCCTGGAATTTAAACTACACTGTCACACACAATGGTTTTACCTATATTCTTTGCAATTAAGCTAGAGTTTGAATCATGAATATGCTCCGTGAAATGATTATGACAAAAATATTCTTCTTTCCTAGCTCGTCATATTGATAAAATAACATTCTCAATGATTGATCACGCTAGACATTATAGCTGTCCAGTATTTTTGGATGCAGGTCTGAGCTATGAATGAAATTTATCCAAAACCCACATCTGTGTTTAAACCATTTTTCCTGACTTCTCATTTCTTTGTCTGACGAATTGTAGCTTCAAGTCTTCACACAAGGCCAAAAACACAAGTCAGCAAAACCTTCAACAAAATTAAAAAGATATATATCAATTTCAAAGCTGCGAGGTGCCTATTTGGGCACGGAGCTGAAAAACAAATCATGCTGACTAATGGCAGCGCAGATGCACACTCAGCACTCTCGTGTGCGATCGGATACAGTGTTTCTCAATTAAAGGACCTACACTTTTATTAAGAAAGTATATAAAAGATTATTTAGCACATGTAAAATTTGTAGGAGTTCAAAAAGAAGTGAGAGGTTTTACTGGATTTCATATGAAGTGTACAAAATCTGACACATCTAGTGTTGCTGCCTCACAGCTCCAGGGTCCTCGGGTTTCCTCCGGGTTCTCCAGTTTCCTCCCACAAATCTAAACCACTGGCTTGAATGATTCCTCGGCATGTGTGGTGCGACGTTTCTTCAGTTCCCCCCTCACAACTTTAGTTCCTACCTGTAATTCGTTCCTATTTACTGTTTAAAAATGGAAGAAAATGATTTTACTCATATCCGTCATTTCTTCTTATCCTGTCACATAACAATGTCATATTTAATGTGTATTTACGAAGAAAACTAAAGCTAGGAACGAAAGTAGAAGAGATCGTTGGTGTCTCCGGTGAGTGTGTGTAACTAGTAGAGTTAGCTTGCTTTGCTAATCTGCCAACGAAGCTTGTAAGTTAATCAAACAACCATTATTTCATTTGCTAACTACTTAGCTTTAGAAAAAATGAAATAAACTACAAGTGACACAAGCGACTTGTCATTGCTAGCATGAACGTAGGATAATCAGTGAAACTTGCGGGATATTAAATGACCAGATTTTGGTAATTTAATATGGAATAGAAACTCTTTTTTTTTGCCGTGGCTTAGCCTTTTAGCTGAGAATTTATAAACACAATTAAAATTACATCCAATTTTTAAAAAAAAAAGAGTATATTTAGACAAGTAAATATTGTAAACTTTGTTTTTTTAGCGATGATGACAATTAACACTGTGTTAATGCTACAGTGTATGCTACAGTATGAGCAAAATATTTGGTGGCTCATACATTTGGACCTAAATGAACATCAGCCGAGATGAAAACACGACACAGAAATGAGGCAGTGTATCATTTACACAAAATCACAAAAAAAATGAAATGAACAAATCTGAAGTAAAGACAAAGTAATAGCTTTGTTTTTCTTGTCTAAGCAGAATGAAGGGGGAAAAAACATCCTCTTGATTTTGCTTGCCAAAAAAAAGTTATTAAAAAACAGCATGATGTCCAGAAGAGAGGCTGTCAGGGCTGGAATTGTGCAGCGGTGATTTTGCAGAGTAGATAGACTTAAACAAAAGATTATAAAATGTGAAAACAAATAGGATATATAGCTAATAGAGTATACATGTAATATAAGACATGTACATTTTGTTAAAGTCATCACTATCAGACAAACTGTCACATTCCTCCCATCTCCATTTCAACAAACTATCATAACAGTAAACAGGCTAACCCACAAACTAGCATTATAGTAAACAGGTTAACCCACAAACTAGCATTACAGTAAACAGGGTAACCCACAAACTAGCATTATAGTAAACAGACTAATCCACAAACTAGCTTTATAGTAAACAGGCTAACCCACAAACTATCATTATAGTAAACAGGGTAAACAACAAACTAGCATTACAGTATACAGGTTAACCCACAAACTAGCATTATAGTAAACAGGTTAAACCACAAACTAGCATTATAGTAAACAGACTAACCCACAAACTAGTATTACAGTAAACAGGTTAAACCACAAACTAGCATTAAAGTAAACAGGTTAAACCACAAACTAGCATTACAGTAAACAGGTTAAACCACAAACTAGCATTACAGTAAACAGGCTAACCCACAAACTAGCATTATAGTAGACAGGTTAAATCACAAACTAGCATTATAGTAAACAGGTTAAACCACAAACTATCATTACAGAAAACAAGCTAACCCACAAACTAGCATTACAGTAAACAGGCTAACCCACAAACTAGCATTACAGTAAACAGGCTAACCCACAAACTAGCATTATAGTAGACAGGTTAAATCACAAACTAGCATTATAGTAAACAGGTTAAACCACAAACTATCATTACAGAAAACAAGCTAACCCACAAACTAGCATTACAGTAAACAGGCTAACCCACAAACTAGCATTACAGTAAACAGGCTAACCCACAAACTAGCATTATAGTAGACAGGTTAAATCACAAACTAGCATTATAGTAAACAGGTTAAACCACAAACTATCATTATAGTAAACAGGGTAAACAACAAACTAGCATTACAGTATACAGGTTAACCCACAAACTAGCATTATAGTAAACAGGTTAAACCACAAACTAGCATTATAGTAAACAGACTAACCCACAAACTAGTATTACAGTAAACAGGTTTAACCACAAACTAGCATTAAAGTAAACAGTTCAAACCACAAACTAGCATTACAGTAAACAGGCTAACCCACAAACTAGCATTACAGTAAACAGGCTAACTCACAAACTAGCATTATAGTAGACAGGTTAAATCACAAACTAGCATTATAGTAAACAGGTTAAACCACAAACTATCATTATAGTAAACAGGGTAAACAACAAACTAGCATTACAGTATACAGGTTAACCCACAAACTAGCATTATAGTAAACAGGTTAAACCACAAACTAGCATTATAGTAAACAGACTAACCCACAAACTAGTATTACAGTAAACAGGTTTAACCACAAACTAGCATTAAAGTAAACAGTTTAAACCACAAACTAGCATTACAGTAAACAGGTTAAACCACAAACTAGCATTACAGTAAACAGGTTAAACCACAATATAGCATTATAGTAAACAGAATAAACCACAAACTAGCATTACAGTAAACATGCTAACCCACAAACTAGCATTATACTAAAGAGGTTAAACCACAAACTAGCATTACAGAAAACAAGCTAACCCACAAACTAGCAATACAGTAAACAGGCTAACCCACAAACTAGCATTATAGTAGACAGGTTAAATCACAAACTAGCTTTATAGTAAACAGGTTAACCCACTAACTAGCATTATAGTAAACAGGGTAAACCACAAAATGAATATATTTGCATTATTGCAAACATTGGGCCTCATTTTTTATTCATCTGGCTATGAATGAATCTGTTCGTAAATCATTCACAGGAGCATTTACACAAGAAATGTGGTGTTCATGAAAATCCATTTAGTTTGAAAAAAAAAAAGCTTGTGTCCTCCATTTTGGAGCAGTAAGCGATTCCAAAACAAATCCATAAATTAAAGCAGAAGTAATGGCACTCTATAAAAGGACGAAGAGTTAGTGTAGTGGCTGAGCTGCATTACTGGAAGATTTAGAGCATGCTTAGGAGGTGATCTTTCACCATTTAATCATCATTTTTGTAAACAGGCTAAACTTCACATTAGCAATAAGTTAATGTAATTAATAAGTTAATAAATTACCACTTTGCTACTAGGAAAAACCTTTACATGAACCTTCAACTGGGAATTCTGATCCTATTAGCTGATACTATTAGTTGTTTAAAGGAAAAAAGTAACATTTAAAAACATATCATTTGGTTTAAATGTGTTTAATTTGTGTTACATCATTCCAGTTCCTGATTTGTACATGAAAGCTGCTGCAATGTTACTTTATTCTGCTAGCTAGCAATAAAATTTGCTAAAGAGTGTGCTAATAGGATTGTAAGGAAATCAAGAGTGTACATTGTTCTTGCTGTGACAGTAAACAAAAAAACAGTGGTTCATATGCCTTTTCTTTGCTGTCAAGGTCAAATCTTTTCTAGTTGAACTGACTTTCGAGTCCATAAGATTGCATTGGAAACAGTATTGGAAGGCACACACTCTCTCTCTCTCTCTCTCTCTCTCTCACACACACACACACACACACCATGTAACAAAATCAATACCACACATACAGTACATTCAAGCCAGAAGGGGTGCTACAGAGGAAGTGCAGATATGCTTAAAACGTGCTTTTCTCTCCAGCACATTGTCCTTTATTTTCGTTCCTCCACCTTATTTGTCGCTCCGTCTCTCACCACACTACGAGGTCTTTTCGATCTCGACGGAGCCTTTCTTGCTCCATCCTCTTCATTTTTCGACACCTGCGTACGAACACGCCAATGGCCAGGACGACGATCGCCAGCAGCACAGCGCCCCCGATGGCCACAGCGAGAATAACGATCTCAGAGAAAGGAGCTGGAAAAGAAGGTGGAGATGTTTACGGGTACCAGTTCTGCTTTATTATTTGAGAACTTCTCCTCAACACGATGACGCTGACCATCTCACCTGAAGCGACGACCCGTAGTTGAATTTCTCCAACGTTCCCATGGACGTCAGGCGGGTTCTTCACCTGGCAGCTGAACGTCCCGTTGTAGCTGAACGTCACGTCCCGAACCAGGATGGAGGCGTCACTTGATGAAACATCTCCCACAAACACCACCTTCTTCTTGAAGCGACCCTCGCTCGGAGGAAACGGCTTCTCGTGGAAGTAAAACACCTTCGGGAAGGGCACAGAGTAGAAATATGAGCAAGAGGCGGCCATTTTTTTTTTTTATTTAATACCATACAGATGGACTTTTTCGCTAAGGCTGTATGATATGATGATATGAACGTGATGATATATTGTTTAACAATACATTTTTCTGAGATATTGTTAGTATTTCTTACAACAATTACAAACTGATTGGAATTATCAGATTCACTTTTTTATTCTTAATTTTTTCAATAATAAAATGTTTAAAAATTATTAAATTTTCTACATTTCTCCCTCCATTGTTAAATAACTGTTGTAGATGTTAAATAAAAAGGATCATCAAACTTTTAAATACTTATAAGCTGTTTGGAATTAGATTGATATTAAAACAGACAGAATTTCTTAAATCATAAAATGTTACATCTTTCTGTTTTAATTGTTGATAAATAAAATTATCATTGAACATTTGAATCATTATATATTTGACCAGAATTAGCTGATTTGATGTTAAAATCTTCTACTAAATCTTTACAATTGTAAATTATTTGCAGATTTTTGTATTCTCCATTTGTGTAATTTATTTTTAACTTATTTTTAATTATGTAATTTAATGATATAATTTAGTTTTATGTATTAATCAAACACTACTGTTTTTGCTAGCAGCATATGTCATGATACATATAGTGTATCATAGAAATGTCATCCTCACAACACTCACACACTCACACACAGAAAATATGAGTCAGGTGTACAGTTGAGCAAAAAAATGAAACCCGATTACAACATGACCTAAATATCACTGCAACTGAGCCTCAGTCAGCAGTTCTGTTCAACAGCTCAACGGTTTACGTCTCTGCTGACATGCTCTAGTTAATTTACTTAAATGCGCCTCATTAAACACCTAAGGACTTAAAAGGAGTCAAAATGTGTTTGTTAAGCTGTATTTAATGCATAGAAAGCTCAAATGAATCAGGAAAGCTCAGTGTGAATGAGGAACACGGCACTCACGCGACTTAAAACGGAAAATATTATTTTCCTGTAACATCATGTCCCCGGGTGTTTTATTGCTCTTATACTACAGCAATATGCCAAGGATTGCAAGTTTTTATTAATTAAAGAATGTTATACTTTTTATCCATTTACATTTACATTTAATTTTCACAAATCTAGTTAGTTCATGTTCTCACTTATGCAGTAGCAGCTATAAACAGTCGTTTCCTCACCAGCCTCTTTTTTTTTCTCACTTGAAGTGATTAAGACAAAAAAAAAAACAGCTTGTCACGCCAAAAAAATCCTGAAGATGTCGGAAAACTTAAAGTTAAAGCTTTACCTCTGACTGACACTGGAGACTCCTTCCATAAACGCTAAATAAGCATCTGATTATCAACAAAAGAATTATGATTATCAATCAAGAAACGATAACGTATTAGAACGAGCGCATTAATATAAACCTGTGATTTGCAGTTGCACTACAGTCAGAGCTGCTGTTAAAGAAAACTGATCAACACCTTTTTCCATCTAGAAACATCTCTTTATCTGTGTGCCAATGGTGCACCCACACCCTAGTGCTCTAACACACTCGCATGTCGAATAATATAATATAATCAGATAATCAGATAATGTCTTTCCAGTTATTCTAAAGCTCCACGCCTTTAACACACGCACACCACACACACACAGGTTTGCAGTTCATGATCTGCTGATCAAAGGAGGCTGGACTTGCTCTTGGGCGCTGCCTCTAACTCGTCCGAGCTTTAGGAGCCCTCTGGTGGCTGCAGAAGGTGTAACACCTACATACCTAGAGATGTAACTGACATGTTGATGGAGAATACATGGACACACATATTACACACACACTGATATCCACTAGTACACATCACACAGCTGAACAGTGTGACCTACAGTCTCCTCATTGCCAGGGCGGAGCGGCCTGAAGCTCCAGGAGATGGTGAGAGCCGAGCGTTTGATCGGGTGCGAGCTCTGGAACGTGCACTTCAACCGGACGTCCGTGCCGTTGACCACCTGCACGCGACCCGACGTGTACACTTGCATTGCAGCCACGCTGTGCCATCCTGCAACAACATGGTAATGTTAGCTGAGCTAAAAAAAAAAAGCGAATCCAGGGCAATCAGGAACAAATACTAGACAGCGATGTACAGTGATTCAGGATACATGAGACAAAAAATGAATGTGAGTGCAATAAGGCAAATTTGAACACAGTATCAACAATAATAATAACAAAGAAGAAGACCCTGGTAAGATGGCACTATGTGGTTTGTATTTGCATACCGTAACATGATTGGCTCTTAGATTTTATGACGCCGTAGCACCTTTCTGTCACAAACGTAATAACATTTGTATAATTTAGTCACACAACTGAAAGCCCTAGGTCGCGAGTTCGAATCCCGACAATGCCACAGCCATCCGTAGCTTTAAGTCATGAGAGCAAAATTGGCCGTGCTCTCTGGGTAGGAGGGGCATACTCTCTCTCACCTGTCACTCACAGAAACACTAGGCAATCACAGGCATCAATGAGCTCATGTATGAGGAAGAGGGTGGATAGCGCTTTCCTCTGAGTGTGTTATGTTGCACTGTGACTGGGTATAAGCAGCAGTTTGAAAAGGCTCGCTTCACATGTCACAGAGGAAGCACGGGGTAGCCTTCACCCTCCCCGGCTGGTAGATGTCATGTGATAGAGGAAAGCTGGCAAGAACAAACTAGGGAGAAATAAATAACCAAAGTCCAAATAATGGTAGGTTTACATATAAGAGTGTGTAACAACAGTACTAAAGGTCTCTGTTTTGCTGCGTTCTGTTTCATTACGTAAACGTATTCCTCACCTGCGTGTATATAAAACACGTGAGGATAAGGATTCTTTGGTACTTGGCACCCCTGGGTCCATGCACTCTGGATTTTAGCTTTTCCACTGCTCTAATCGCACCTGATTCATCCGATTCTATATCGTACTTAAAGCAGCAAATTTGTGTCCATCAAGTTATTTATTTACCCCAACTTTTAACAGTTTAACAATCCTAAGATTTGGTCCTCCAGTTATGACATTATATACATGAGCTATACAGTATATTCAGAGTTTTATATACATACGAGGGTGAGTCAAATGAAAGCCTTAACTTTAATTATGCTTTGTTTAGTGCAAATAGATGTGACAAAAGTGTATCATTTTTGTACATAATTTCCATTTCATTCACTGATATCTTCCTTAACCAGCGTCTGGATTCCTCTATTAAAAAAAAAAAAAGGAAGAAAGAAAACCTGGATTCAATTCTAATTTACGACGCACTTTTAATTCCAATTTATGACTCACTCTCATATACACAATAACCCAAGTGGGTATATACTGATTCATCCGTTCTGTATGTACTGTATGTTATAATAAGCACATATGAAGCACTCTAACAAAAAATGTGCTTGATTTAAAGATACAAAATATGAAAAAGCCAAGCCTAACTTAATAAACGTAATCAATTCAATTGAAATGAGTGTATAGAAGCATAATCATGCATTGCTGGACGAGATACACACTTTTGCTGGAGATATACTGTATATGGCATGTGCGTGTGTGTGTGTGTGTGTGTGTGTGTGTGTGTGTGTGTGTGTGTGTGTGCATCGGGACTACTGTCCCGCAGGACACTACAAAAAAAGTCGTGGGAACATCCGGTTTTTATTTTTGGACATGAAGCCTATGAGAGAAAGAAAGGCCATGCTCATTAAAGAGACTGTATAAACAAATAATTCAGATTTCTATTTTAGATTTTAGGAAATGGAACCAAAAAAAACATTGTTTGTTGTCATTATTATCCCATCTTTAGGAGGCTTAAGTAACGCTGGCTTGCTGATTAAACGCTGGTTTTCATCTATAAAATGTCGACCTAAATATTTGTTTCTGTGAGGAATTCACACACACACACACACACACACACACACACACACACACACACACATGCTTATGCATAAACCTGCAGTACAAGCAAACTGCTCCAACCCAGTGCTGGAGAAAAGTTGAAGCACATCATCCATCACCTTCCTACTGAGAAACACTTCTGAGTGTGTGTGTGTGTGTGTGTGTGTGTGTGTGTGTGTGTGTGTGTGTTTACCTTGAGGATAAAAAATAACTGCTTTTACAGGCAAGCATCCAAGCCATCACTGCATTATGAATTCACATCATAAGTAAAAGAGAGAATTTCCAGTAAATAATACTTGAGATTGATATTTGGCAGATTTATCATTAACGCCACAACGGATATTTTCAAGTCGCACACGTGAGCACTCAGAGGTACGATCTGCATATTGAGTGTGTCATCCCAATATGACTTCATCTGAAAGGACGATTCGAGAAACATTCTCAAGCAGATTTAACCTTGAAACATGCAAGTAGGCTACTGTTAACTTCATGCTATCATGCTAACCACCGTGTTATTCCCCAAAATTTATCACTATCATAGCTAGCTAATGTTACGTTTGAGCTATGTCTGCTTCTGTTAGCTGACACAAGGTTAGCTTTATCATCCTTAATCAGGTTAATAAATGTTAAGCTGTGGATGGCTACATGATTGCTAGCTGCATATGTTAGGCTAGCATAGTTAGGTTAATTAACAGTCAGTGCTATTATGCTGAATCATGCAAAATTTGTCTTGATCGCATGATTTAAAAAGAACAAATTGTCATTCTGTTTAGCTCAGTTTCTAGTCTCCCACCCTTCTATACATATGCGATTGTTGCCATGGCTACATCTTGGATATTAAGTCATTTCAATTAAAATTCAATTAAAATATTTTGCTCCACTGTAGCCTATAAAATATTAATTTCTGTATACAGTGCATTCCAGAAAATATTCATACCCCTTCATTTTTTCATATTGTTTTGTTGCAGCCTTGTGCTAAAATGTTAGATTTTTTCACATTGATCTACACTCCATACCCCATAATGACAAAGCAAAAACCAGATTTTAGATTTTATAAACAGAGTTTATATTTCATTGTGCAGCTTCACGTTACCACGTTTACCTAGCGCCATGGACTCTGAATAGATGAGACGTCTGTTGTGAATTTTTCGCATAGAGAATAAAAGCACACTTCTCCGTCCAATTGTCATTAAACATTCGGTTTTTGTTGTCAATGTTTTTTAAACAAAGTCGTCAGATCATTGTCTCCATTGTCATGGTTACATAATAATAATAATGACAAATATACGACTACATTTGGGTTGTACAAGGTAAGAAAACAGAAAAACTGCCAACCAATCAGAAACGAGCGTTTTAAGTGGCATGATGAGTGAGAAATAGATCTGGCGATTTCCACATGCAGGAGGTAAAGTGATGGTTAGCGACACAAAGGAGGCGGAGCAGGCAACAAAACAAAGTTGAGCTAAGTTTAACTTTATGCAAATGAGTCTCCTGACTCTGAAACATTATCTGTGTTTGGTTCCTTGGTTCCATGTATCTATTCCAGGTTTGCTGCTATGTGCTTAAAGTGTTCCGATTTACCAAAAATACCACAGTGCATATTTTAGAAAGTGAGTTCCCTCCAGAATTTTATTTTTAGTAATAAAAAGGATAATTTTATAACCGTCCTGTAGCTAGGTTAAGTGGATATCGCACTAGCCTGGCGCTACCGGTGAAACCATGGCAACCGACAGTGAACTAAATATAGGACACGCCCACAACCGACCAGCATAAAGTGAATTGAGTGACGTGAGATGAGAAATGGCTGCCGGTGTGAGCACAGGGTTAGGCTTTATATAGAAAAGCGGTATTGGCTTTTCTCAGTGGAATAAGAGACGTCTGTTCTGTTCTGTGTGTTTATTTATGAAGCCATTTTTCATAAGCTGCCTCCATACATCACCTCTTTGCAACACTAGAAGGTCAATAAGAGCCATAAAACCCATAAATAATGCATATAAACATGCACACTGAGCTGACTGTTTATTAGGTATACCTACTGCATCACGTAATTAACAATCCACCAGTGCAGTGTATATAGAGAAAAAAAAAAACATGCATTGGCTACTAAGTGGAGGATTTTAATAAGCTTTATTTATGCGCACTAGATAGGTAACCTAATAAACCGGCAATTGCGTTTAGACAATAAATAAATTATGTAAAATGCTTTGCTCATTTTGACCTGAAATAAACTCTCGAGGTGCTTTAAACTGGATTTTCTCATCACACTGCGCCACTGCATGTAAATATTTCATGACAGACTTCGACAGACAGAAAAAAAGGCTGGTGAGTGAATGGCTGTTTATACCAGCTATAACGTAAGTGACAATGTAACAATAAATGGATAAAAAATAGTACCACATATCATTCATTCATTTCAATCACTCACAAATTGCTGTGGTATAAGAGGAATAAAACACATTAGGAAGTGATGTTATGGGAAAATTTATCAACTTCAGGTTGGTATCAGTCCACCATCCGCTTCATCACACCAAGCCATTGTTGATTATTTTCCTACAACAGCAACATGACTTGGTTAAATGTGCTTTGACCCAAGTAGATTTATTGACATTTAAATAAATGGAATCAAAAATGGCTGCAGATTGGTAGGAATTCATACAAGTTAGCTGGCATGAAATCAGCATACCATGCTACATAAGAGCAATGAGATGAAGGTTTTGCTTTTCAGCGTGACACGTTTTCCTCATGCAGCAAATGAAAAGTTATAGCGCCTGTGCATTGTGTTCATGCTTTCCACTGGTGTGATTGCTTTACTATCTGGCATGGAATCTTCCCCACAATAATTACCCTTCAAATAAAGTGATACCTAATTAACCTGCATTAGATTTTAACCTGATATGCTTAAGATGTGTGTGTAAGTGTGTGTATAAGTAAATAATTAAGTATGTAAACAGTTACTGTAACTGTTGTGACTATTACTGTTAAGAGAGAGAGAGAGAGAGAGAGAGAGAGATGAGGTACTCTACAGTAGTTATTTCCTGTTTAAATGCCTGAAATAGGAACACAATGAGAGTGTTAATGCATCACTATTGTTCTATACACACTTGTTTTTGTGCCTGCAAGGCATTAAACGCGCATACACACGCATACATACACGCACACACGTGCACACACGCACACGTTTACAGGAGTGCATTTATACAGACACACACACACACTCAGAGAGCAACAGGCCAGCACTTGTTTGCATACCTTCCATATCTCTCTATATGAGGTCCTCACAATCCACCCGGCCCTCGAAAGATAAATGTTTTTACACAACATGCAACTTTTATTAAAAAAAACAAAGCCAAAATATTTTCTTATGGTTACTGAGGTTATGGTTATGGTGAGGTTTAGGTCCAGGCATAGCATTAATTTGCTACATTCATCATTATGTCAATGGAAAGTCCTCACAAAGATTAAATGTGTGTGTGTGTGTGTGTGTGTGTGTGTGTGTGTGTGTGTATGTGTGTGTTTGTGTGTGTATGAGTTAATGTAGGAAGGAATATAAAAGCATTTAATGCCCTGCAGGCACAAAAACAAACCCACACACATTTCTTTGTCCTTACGAGGACCTTCCATTGACATAAAGATTATTGTAGCTAATTAACACTATGCTAAATCTGACCCTAACCTTAACCTCAGCAGGCAGAAGGAAATCTTTTGGCACTATGAATTTTTCAAATAAAAGCTGTAAAACATTGCATTTTTGTGATTACGAGGACATTTGACACTATCCTATCATTGTGAGGACCTTTGGTCTTTTTTCGTCCTCACAAAGTTCTTTTGGCTCTTTTAGTTTTTCAAGTAAAAGCTGTAAAAACACTACATTTTTGTGAGGACCGGATGATTGAGAGGACATTTGACACTATCCTATCATTGTGAGGACCTTTGGTTCTTTTTGGTCCTCATAAAGTACTAAAACCACACATTTTATATTTTAACTGGTTATTCATCATTTGTATTGACTTACCAAGTGCTTTTTGGTACCTAAATACCATGTATGTATTCTGTAATCTGTAGTTGCGATAAAGAAATAAAAGCAGTACATTTTATTATTAACATTTCTCAACAACTATCTTATGCTACTATGTAAAGACACCCATTTTCTTTTTTTTTTGTACCTTTGTACTATATTTTATGTCCTTTTAATTTTTTCAAGGTACCTTATAATCTTTTTGTCAATTTCATTTATTTGTGACATGGAAATCAGAGACAAAGTGAGGACCCATGTGCAAAAAGGTTTCAATACAGATCTTGAGTAATCTAACAAACAAAGCAAGGCGGGCGGTATAAATCCATGGTTTAGAACTCACACACTAGGAATGGCAAGACTTCACAAAGAATTAACACAGACAAGCTGGTTAAATAGTCTAGAACCAGGAAGTAACCAGGAAGTGATAGCAGAGTTCTAGAATTATTGTGACCATGACCTCTGCTGGCAGGGACGGGAGGTGCCCTGGGTTCTTGTTATATTATTATCCATTTTGTTTTTAAAGCTGACAAACTCATTCATTGTCGTCATTTCACTGTTTTGTAACAATGTACTTTCCCTTGAGAGCCTAAAAGTTTATATTTATCTCTGTGGCCCATGAAAGTGAGAGTTTGTTTTCTTGGCTGCTCCTGCTGCCTAATTCTTCTCCAAGTGATCTGCGCTGCTTGCATGATCACTTCTAATCCAATTTTCCAGTGGCAGATATGGACATAGTGCTGTCAGGATGGCGTATATCACAGAAAGAGGATTTCCACATGCTCATGTAGTCCTGCTTGGTGGACGTGGTAAGCCACAAGAGTGTGGATAGCCAAACGTAGCTAAAACATTAAAACAAAAATACATTTTCACTACTGTTAGTGTGGACAAAGCCTTAAATGTTATAAATTCAGTGCCCTTTATAACTTGCCCTCACTATTACCCTTTGGGAATCCCCAGCACCATCTTAGGAGCTGTTGCGTTATTTTATTAGCTCAAGGGAAATTTGTTAGATGATTCACAGGAAGTGCGAGGGCTCAAGTCAGAATAAATACAGACTTCAAGAGCAGGACTTGACCAGAAATCATTTCAATCAGACAAAATTGAAATAAGCATGCACAAGAGCAATAAACTACACTGAAATAATTAAAATATTGCAAACTTAACATTTGATTTGCTATGTTCAAATTGGGATTTATGTAGCAAACTAGTGTGCAAATGACCAAGGAATTTGCTTGATGTATGTTTGTGCTTATTATCAAGGGCAAGTGTGTTTCTAGCAGCCCTATAGATTTGCTTTAGGTCAGACTCAGCTGGGGGCCAAGATAAAGGGTTCGCAAGCAGGTCCGGATTTCCAGCCTCACCCTTTCTCTGGCAAGATGATTGGCAGCCAAATATGTTTCACATCCCAGATCAGTTAGCAACAGAAACAACCACACTCTCTTAAAGCAACTGAACTGTCAGCACACCCGAACCCCATTTCCAACAAACCTAAACCAGATTTCCCAAACATCTAGACTAAACTACCGATGCATCTTAACCAAGCTCCCAAGCACCTGAATCAGGCCCAAGTTAGATGCCAAAATAACTCATTACAAACACAACTGAGTTCTCTAATCAATCCCTGTTCCATTCCATCTGGGGGTCTGCCTGAAATAAGCCTAAAATGCCAGAACCTAACCATCAAGAACACTAAACACCTCTCAGATAAATAGTTAGGAAGAAAGACCTCCTTCTTTCTACTTAACTTCTATAAACTCTAGTAAACTTCTATAAATCTCTCTTTTTCTCCATTAGAAACAAAGTTTCTAGACACACCATCTCCCTGTTTCCTCCTTACAATTCAGCACCTCCTACCCAAAAGTCTTTAGTGGTGGGGTCTGGCTATCTAGCACAAAGCAGAAGGCACCCAGAACTCCAGCCCAAATTCCCAGAATTCTCCTCACTCTTTACAGTTCCACATCACTCTTCATGTAATGTAGGGCTGCAGTCACATAAGCAAAAACGCCAACCATCTGAATGTCCCTGAGGACCATACTGGGAAATACTATGTAGATTATTATTCCAGGACAACTCCATGCAACTCAGTTCATGACTATTTCTGGCCATTAATGTGGGGAGAAAGAGGCATTGAAAGCTAGCTTGGAGTGGTGTGGAAGCACGCAAGGCCAGACGGTCTTTAATCACTCGCAGGAAGCACAGGAAAACACTAGACAATGCTGCACTGACTCAACACTCTAATACACGGGAAAGTCATTAAAACCCAACACATTGTCTCAGAAGACTTAGTAATGTGTAGAGTTACACAACATACTGTTTTTAAATTATCTCTACTTTATTAACCCTTGTTTTTGCGATCTGTTTAAGAGGGTTTTCGATATGCAAATGAACGCCCTAATTTCTTACATTTCTTCAGTCTCATTTTGTTTCTTCTCTGCTATAATCATTCTGACTCTTATGTAAATGTATAAAAATGAATTCTCTAAAGAATTCTTCAATGTTTTGATGTTTGCTGTGAGTGTCCTGACCCATATGCAAATGTGAAAGATGCAAATGAACCAATCACTAAAGCCTCTTGTACACTTTTTTCTTGTGAGAGTTAAGCTAGACAATATGTAACATACACCCGAATCAAGCTTTCAAAACACATAAACCAAAGGTCCTAATCCCCTAAGGTCCAGTTCCCCAAAGCGAAGATCCCAACACAGATCTCAATTTTCAAAACACAGGACTGAAAACCTGAATAAATGTCCCTGAAGATCTCAACACAAGATCCTGAAGCGATCCCCCAACCCACCTGTACCAAACTATGTAAACCAAACTCCAAATATACCTGAACCAAGCTTGCAAAACATGTCAACGTAGGATTTAAAATACCTGGTCCAGGAATACCTAAATCAAGGTTCCACCCACTTCAAAGAAGGTCCAAAAGTATATGAACTTGCAAAACACCAGAAGCAAGCTACCAGTTCATCTGAACCAAGCTCTTAACACATCTCAACCAAGTCCCAAAGCACCCAAGCTCCTAAAACATCTACATCAGGTTTTAATCACACCTGAACCAAGGTACCAAAATACCTGAACCAAGTTAGCAAATCACTTGTAAAAAAAAAAATTTAAAACAAAATGAACAAAGTCCCAAATTTCCTGAAGCCAGGATCCTAACACGAGATCCTGAAGGTCCCAACACACTATAAGAAGGTCCTAAAATACAACCAAACTCGCAAAACACCCAAAAGAAGCTCCCAACACAACTGCTGCAAATTAATCGTCTAACAATACATTAAATATTTTACTGTTTGTTGTGAGCATCCTAACCAATATGCAAATGAGCTATAGTTGATCTATAGACTATACTGTAGTTTGTCTCTATTGTGTATTTCTAATATGTAGCAAAACAATTACAAGGTAATATTTTAGTCCATGCAATTGCAATAATAAGCAATAAAATTGCAATATTGTTTTTGTTTTTACATAAGTCTAACCTGCATAAATGTTAAAAAACGTCCTCAAAATTGAGATAAGTAGACTTGTTCAAGTATTCGTCTTCATTTCCTCACCTGAAGTGAAGAGCAACACTGGGAGGAAGAGGAGGAAGTGAAGAACCCGTTTGACAAACATGTGGAAAAAGTTTGGAAATTCCTTTTACGCTCCTGTTTACTCCCAGAGCGATTTACCTCACCTCGATCCCCGACAGGCTCCTGCTTTAACGCAGTGACTAACCCAGCAGTTTATAATGATAGGAAGTCCTGTCTCTCACTCGCTCCTTCACTCACTCCCTCCCTCCCTCCCTCATATGCTTTATACTGTACATGCCTACACTGTGCATGCGGCTCTGGATTACTGAAAGTATTATTGTAGCTATTACTGAGTGAAGTCTACATTAAATGTGCTCATTCAACATATCAGGCATTAAGTCAACCCTAAGTGTTAATTTCACACATGCAGTACTCTACGAATTACTCATAGTCAACATTAAAGGAGAGGTCAAATTTTACAATTTGTAAAATTTTCTGCAGCTTTAATAAAATATCTGCTCAGAGAAAAAAAACAAATGATGTGGACCAAGAATCTTCAACCAATCAGGACAATGAAGGCATCTCTATTCACCTGTCAATTCAGACAGCTCCGCCTCTTTTACTAGCTTAGGCAGCATGTGTGTGCATGATTTAGGGGCGTGGCTTCGGCAGAGACACTAAACAGAGCGGCGTTATTTCTGTAGAATGTGAACGTAACTGTTGCTGTGTTGAATTAACATCGAAATATTTTTTATTGCTTTCAGCTATGTTGTTAAAATTTAGCATTCTGTATTTTCATGGAAGGACTACGTGACCAATTCTACATGTTCTATATATAAATATGCAAATGAGTCCTCTAACAAACCTCAAAATATTTTACCTCAACATTATGCAATTATGAAATGAGCTCGATATGTGTTTTTGGGGGGGCGTGGCTTTGGAGAGAACACTAAAGCCAGGAAGTGTATTTGTGTAGATTGTGGATGTAACTCAACTGTGTTGAATTAACACCCACATGCATCAGTTTTTTTATTGACAAACTATTGTTATTTTGTTCAAATGTAGCGTTCTTTATTTTCTCATATGAAAAATATATCAACAAATGAATAATTACTTATATATAATAGTAAAAAGCTTTAGTAGTACTACCAATTTCTTACATCCATTACTGGATGCTAAGTAATGCTGTGTGTGTGTGGGCATGTTTTTATATCTTGGTGAAGACCAAATGTCCCCACAAGGATAGGAATATCTGAGAATGTTGACCAAATGTCCCCAAAAAGGAAAACTGTTTTTTTTTTTTTTTTAAACGAAATTTTCATTTAAAAAGAGGCAAAATATTTCCTTTTACATACTGAGGTTAAGGATAATGTTAGGTAAAGCATAGTGTTAATTCGCTGCAATATGTAAAGAGAAGGTCCTCACAAGAATAGTATGACAAACGTGTGTGTGTGTGTGTGTATAAAAACTGGGATAATGGAGATCCCAATAAAAAAAAAAATCACAGGTGTGTTTTTTTAGTTCATGTGGTCTGAGATGAAGGTCACATGACAAAGAAAGGCTGTTTCCATTCACAATGTGGTGTGTGATGCATTCACCACATTCGTTCACTCATCCCCAGTAACTGCTTCACTGTGGTTTAAATTAATACTTTGTTTTCATTTGAGAAAAATAAATCAACTGAGTTTATTAGAAAATATCACAGGTAGGTAATAAATAATAACTGTGCAAAGCTAACAGGAGTGGGATTTAAAAAATCAGTCCCTGTGCACACCTCCAGCACTGAGCTGCTATTTAAAAACCCTCAGATAAGCCAATTAGGTCAAAGGTGAATCAGTGCTTTTTATCCGTTCTGGTATCTGGTTAAATAATCAGGAAGTGTGCATTGTTTCAGAAGAGGTGCACCAGTTCTTCTAGTCAAAGGTTGATCAGTTGTTATTACTGGTAGTTGTTTTTGGACTTGGAGTATAAGAAATGTTTATTTTTCTCCCACTGAAATTAAAACTGAAAATACTGACATAAATCAAACAACTTACTTTAAAAAAATAATACTTAAAATACTTAAAAAATAATAAAAATTAATAAATCAGGCTTAAGCAAAGCAGCTGCAAGCAATTAATAATAAAAAGGTTACAAGTGACACATGTTTAAGTGTGTGTTTAATTTTAGGAAAGGTTTGTTTCGTTATTGCTCAGGATGATTTGCTCCAAATCCGATTTGTTCCGTGAAATTAAAATTTCAAAAAAAAAAAAAAAAAAAAAAAAAACTCTATCAGTCCATCGTGATTAGTGTACTGTGCTGTATATTATTACAAAAGTTTATTAATCCAGCAGTTTATTGTCATCTGATGTCAAATTTCACATAAAAGAATTTGACGTGACTGTCGTTCACACTGACGAACTTTGTGTTGAGCTCAAAAGAAAAATAGCAGGGAAAAGTTAATGGTGCCGTAAGTAACATTTTGTTAAGAAAAGTTGCAATTAAAGTTCAAATGAAAGAGTAACGTGTCAGTAAAGTAAATAAAATTCTCTAAAAGATGATGATTCTGCAAGGTCCTGAAATCATTCAAATCATTCAAAAGATCCTAAGATCATTCAAATGATGTGTTGCATGTAATATTTTTACCAGTCAGTGGAGCCAAAAACAAATTTATACTGCAGCGGATGAATTATTTTTTCATTTAAAAAAAAAAAAAACTTTTCTATTGTGGTATAATTAAAGGTGGATTGAGTTCATATCTCCACCTGATGGAGCCAGAGGATCATATGGCAAGCCAAAAGAGTCAAAGGTTTAATGAAAGTTGGCTCTGTGCAGAACGTTTGTAAAATAAGAATCTTAAAATATTGTAAAAAGAAAATCATTCAAAATGAAATTTCTTCATGAAATATCAAAGTCTTGCCAAAAACAAGTCTCACAAAAAAAAGCATAAAGCAAAATGCTGAAGGTTTCGGATTGTTTTCTACAAGGTACCTCTCTCATACATTTTTTTTTCTTGAGTGTGTTACATAAAAAAATAAAACACTCCATGTCATGCTGTTATAGGAAAATAACCAACAATGGTTATTTTCCTAGAACAGCACAGTGTTTTATTCCTCTTATGCCACAGCGATTTGCCAATGTTTACAATTCTCTATTTATTAAAGAACATGTACGTTTTATCCATTTATCGTTACATTTAACATTGTCAAACAAGTTAGTTCCTGTTTTCACTTACACTATAGCAGCTATAAACAGTCATTCCCTCAGCAGCCTCTCTGTTTTCTGTCACGTTTGATATGTTACCAAGAAACTGCAAAGCGCAAAAACAAGCACATTATTATAAACCAGCTGCACTACTGTCAGAGCTGCTGTTATAGAAGAGTAATCATTAATATTAACTAAACACCTTCTGACCAATCAGACTTCAACAACGCTGAGCTATAAAAATTCAACAGCACAACAAGCAGTTTAAAAAAAAATGCCTTAAAAAAAACAGTATAATTGTGTGACAGGTGCAGATGGAACCATGAGCTTCTGAGGGTTTCTACTTCCTGTAAAATAGTTTAACAGGAAGAGAGAGAGAGAGAGAGAGAGAGAGAGAGAGAGAGAAAGGTAGATGACAGTAGAAGTCAAAGAGTAGAAAACTAACTAGATAGTTAGTTGGAAACCTGATATTTTCGTTGAAAGTCGTTCTGTTACGTGGACGTTTTGAACTTCTTAAGATATATAAATATAAATATCTATAAAAAGTGAGCCAAGCCACGAGAAAGAGAAAGAAAATGAACGGACGTCAAGTGAGCTACGTCTTTTTCTTCTTCGCACTCGCCATTATCGTTGTGGCTGCGCAATCTGGTAAAACAAAAAATTCTCTTCATCGCTCTTACTTTTATAATTACATTTATATTTCACGCATTTTATAATTGAGCAAAGCTTTTGATGTTTTTTTTGATGAATCAACAAAATAAATGATTTGCGATTAAGAAGTTATCATTATTCAAGAATTAGACGTGAAACTGAAGCACTGTCTACCAAAGTTAAAGTTAGCTACTGATCTGTAAGACAACAAAGCAAATCAAAAAAAATTTTGTGCATTTTTTTTTTTTAGCAATTTGTCATTAGATAATAATCAGAGCTTTCATATTAACACAAAATAATAAATTGTTAATCCTAAATATGAGCCCTGCTTTTACACATCATTAGTTTTTGCACATCTTTTTATAAAACATGGCCTTAGCAGCATTTGGTAGTGAAAGTTTATTAGAGGAATTTCATAACTCTTAGGCGGAAAAACGTTTGAGGTGTTTGTTTAATCATTTAGGCTTCTTAGCTTAGAACTTTAAACGTTTTTCCTCAGAGGCTACTCAATTTTAACAGGTTAGTTATAGAATACAAATAAGTGATATGAAATATCTTTTTTTTTTTAATCTGAAGTGAAAATAAGTAGAATTTTACAAACATCTGCCACAAATCTTGTACTTCTACTACAACTCCATTAATGCACTCTTGTAGAATAAAAGGTAAAGATAAAGGAATTTTAGATTTAATGATTTATTTGAGATAAATGTTTGCAATGCGCACAAAAGTTTTGCATTTCCGTTCAGTCACGTGATGGAGAAAACAAGTGCCCTAGGCTTTGAACATGAACATGAACATGAACATCCTCACTGAGGAAAAGTGTGTGTCCTGACTTTCTGACCTCAGGAGAAGTGAGTGTCTCGGGTACTACAGTCACACTGACCTGTCCACTTGGTGATGAAGATCAGGAAGTTGTGCAATGGTACAAAAAAGGAAAAGAGAAAGTGGAAAATCCTGAAAGAAAAACCTACAGCATATCTGACTACAGTAACACGCACAATGGATTGTACTACTGCGAACATTCAGCAACAAAATATTACTTCTTCATCAAAGCCAATGGTAAGTGCAAATTAAAAATACATCAAGCTAATTTTACTTAAAGCTATTTTTGCGTTAACCTGCAGGACAACATCAATTAAAGCCATTAAAAAGTGAAGTGTTCATGATGTTTAGCAAGACAACAACAATTCAAACCATGTGGTGCTAATTTTTGTGTTAAATACTTAGCTCTTTGTATTATGTAGCAGGACAACACAAATTAAAGCAACTTAAAGACAATTTTTCATGTTGAGTCACACAATAAACACTAATTAAAGCAACCTAAAGACAATTTTACATGTTGAGTCACACAACAAACACTAATTAAAGCAACTTAAAGACAATTTTTCATGTTGAGTCACACAACAAACACT
>CM074929.1:2794911-2815421 GCA_037576815.1 Pangasius larnaudii | reverse complement strand
CATGTTGAGTCACACAACAAACACTAATTAAAGCAACTTAAAGACAATTTTTCATGTTGAGTCACACAACAAACACTAATTAAAGCAACTTAAAGACATTTTTTCATGTTAAGTCGCACAACAAACGCTAATGAAAGAAATTTAAAGACAAATTTAAGGCCAAGTTTTCATATGAAGTCGCAAACCAACACTAATTCATATGATATATAGCTTAACATTCATTAAGTTATATACCGTTCATTAAGAATATAAAACAAAAAGGGGAAATTCCGAGTGCGCCATTTTTTTTTCTAGTTCATGTGTGTTTACCATCTCTCTCTCTCTCTCTCTCTCTCTCTCTCTCTCTCTCTCTCAGTGTGTTCAGGGTGTGTTGAAGTGGACGTGATATTGACATCCCTGATTGTATTTGGAGACGTGGTGTTCACACTCGTGATCGTGGCTATAGTTTACCGCTGTGCTCAGAAGAAGGCTGGAACTGCTGCTCCTCAGAGAGGTAATGCGCACACACACACACACACACACACACACACACACACAGGTCTGCTTCAATATCATGCATACATACATATATTACAGCTCCAATATATAAGAGTAATCACACACACACACACACACACACACACACAGGTCTGCTTCAATATCATGCATACATAGATATATTACAGCTCCAATATATAAGAGTAATCACACACACACACACACACATATACACACACATTTTACAATGCACACAAATGCATGAGCACAATTAGAATTTTTTTTCTGCATTACAGCGACACAACAGCGTCAAGCACGGGGTCAGGCAAGAGCACCTCCACCTCCCGACCCCGACTATCAGGTAAAGCGAAGTGTGTGTGTGTGTGTGTGTGTGTGTGTGTGTGTGCGCGCGTATCTAGTAGATTATTATTTCCAAATGAAGTCAACTTCCCAAACAGTTTTTGATTCACCGTAGCATTGTTTAAATATTTAAAGTTCAAAACATTTCCTTTGAAATATGTTAATGGAATGTTCCTGAATTTGAATTTCTCCCATCTTGTGATGTCACAATGTGCTTTACAGCTGACCAATCAGCAGCCACGGTTTAAACTCATGTATATATACTGTATACACAGACACACTGCAGGTGCACACTGTAGGGCCCCCATTTCTACCTCATTCTCTCCTCTTTCTCTCTTTTTCTTTCTGTCTGTGTATCCCACACTATATTTCTTTCTTTCTTCTCTTTTTGTTTTTTCATTTTTTAGCATTTTTTTTTCTCTAATTATACAATCTCCGTTGCTTTTAATTGTCATTCCTTGCGAAGAGCATTTTCCCAGATTTTCTTTTTTTTTCTACTTTTCTATTTTACTTTTTCTCTATTCGGTCCCTTCTTCTTTCCTCCTTCCACACTTTTTTTCTCTTCTTCATTCATTTCTTTCCCTTTTTTCTTTCTGCTTTTTCTCAGTTCACTTCCCTTTTTGTTCTTTATCATTTCTGTTTTGCCTTTTTCCTGTTCTTTGTTCCTCTCCATCCCTTTCTTCCGTTATGTCTTTTCTTTCTTTCTTTCTTTCTTTCTTTCTTTCTTTCTTTCTTTCTCTATTCACTTCTTTTATTCTTTCTTACTTACTTTTTTATTCATGTCTTTTTCCTTCTTTCTTTCTCTATTCACTTCTTTAATTCTTTCTTTCTTACTTTTTTATTCATGTGTTTTCCTTTCTTTCTCTACTCACTTCTTTAATTCTTTCTTTCTTACTTACTTTTTTATTCATGTCTTTTTCTTTTTTTCTTTCTTTCTTTCTTTCTTTCTTTCTCTATTCACTTCTTTCTTTCTTTCTTTCTTTCTGTACAGTTACTGACTGTAGCCCATCTGTTACTCTGCATAAAGTATTGGCCCCCTCTACCCTGGCCATCAGTAGAACCATCACTCAGTAGATAGCATTCGGCTGGTGTTTCCTTCTCATCCGAAAACACCACGTGGACTAACGTGTGTTTCTGACGTCATCTTCTACAGAGAGTTACAGAAAGAACACTGCCATCTCACATTTCACATTTAAGCAATAACAAAACAAACGAGCTCTTATTTAATCAGCTACTCATTCACTAAAGTCAACCCAAGCCTATATATTAGTAATACCATAAATATAAATATAAATATAAATATAAATATATTTTAGTAGCTGCTCACTGCTTCTGAGAACAGTATCACATCACATGAACAGTATGGCAACTTTTTTCACTGATATAAAATCTCACCCTGATGTACTGTATATGTTTATATAGTTAAAGTTAGTTTTAAATTATTTATTTTTTTTATAAAATTTTTTTTTTTTTTGCATTTTGCAGCCTCTGAACCCGGCCACACGTGCCAATGACGTGTACTCTCAGGCACATCGGCGATAGTGGACCTCTAATCATCGGACCTTATTATAAAAATCAGGTTTACACTTGCATGGGAATCCTCCACGTTTTACATTTGTCACACAAACTTCCAAACACACACACTCACACACGCACTCACACACGCACTCACACACGCACACACACACACACACACATGACTGACTTGTATTACCATCAATGTAGAGTATTTCCAATGACCTATTTTTAACGGTAGTTACAAACAACCGAGTCTTTTTTTTTTAAGCTGTAGATTTTGTTAAAGAAAAAGGAAATTCTCACTCGTATTAAACAAAATTAATCGAATTAATCCAATTAATCGAAAGTTTCTATCAGTATAAGTAAATGTCAAATGCACACACAAACACACACACATTGTATATACTATAATTGATATATTATTATAATTATGATATACAGTATATTGATGAAATGAGGTAATAAGACATTATTGAACTAATGTTACTTTATGACTCTTCGAAATCACCACAGACTTTTACACATACAGCATATTCATATAAATATTCATAATAAAATATGAATATTTTAATCAAATAGTCAATGCCTTATAAACATGTAATACGCGTGTCACTAATTATCACAAAAAATGAAAATATATTGCAATTTTATTTTATTTTTGCAAAACTTTTTCCCCAAATAGTAAGCAAGAATGTATGTTTCTTTTCCCACGTCCTTTAGTAGCTTTAGATTTCTTTTTAATTCCTTTGCAACTTTACCAAAATGCGTGTGACTCAATCAGTTACTTACGTTATTATATTATCGTACTAATGATGTTACCACTTGGAAATTTTTTGGAATATTTGACCCTGCAGTAAGATATCTGAGTTGATGTCATTCTTTTTCGACTTGATACTTTAGAAAAGTAAAATGGATCATACTTTGTAACTTACATTCTTAACGACCATTGTGGTAGTTTTAAAAGCTTATATTGTATTTAGGACAGCAAACTGTATTTGTACAAGTATTTCCGTTTTCATTCAGTAAATTTCATTTTCATTTACCTCAAATTGTGAGGTGATTGTGATTAAGGTGATTAATAAATCATTAATAAACGGTAAAAGGCACAGGTCCTAACTAAGATAAACAATGCCGCTTATGCTACAGGATGTTATATTGATTTATGAATACTAGCTTTATAGAAAACCTTATAGAACTACTTTTCAAAATTGTAGTATTTATTTGTGTGCCTTGTTTTGGTTCGAAGGAATATTCTGCAAAATTTCATATTCTCCATTGCGCAAAGGATTACTATTGGCTTAGAAGGTTTTTTTTTTTTAATCATTATAACTTTCTTGGTATAAAGCTACTAGAACATTCTTCCAAGTAATAGCCAAATGTATAGCAATATGATATTTACATGCTAAAAGTCATTCTGAATATTTTCTATTTCTGTGTGTAAATACATATCAACTGTCTCAATGTTCACTTCTGTAGGTTCTTTTTGCTTAGTTTAATGATATAAAATGATGCATACTTTTTAATAAAAATTCTGATTATGATCATTTGAAGCTCGTGACTCCACTGCTGATTCATACAGAGTCGTACTCGGCATGTTTACTAGAAACGAGCTGGAAATATGAACATGACTGATTCTGTGGGATGTCAGGTTTCTGTTTTACGACTTGTTTTTAAGCACATCACTCTTCCAAACTAGATCAGATGGGCTGACTCATGGAGATATAACTTATATAGAACTATATAACTTTTTTTCTCTTTTTTCTGTGTACATATGCAAGCTTTTCTCTAATCCATATCGTACTTTCTTTACGTGTCTTAAATGCTATAAATTTACACAATAAAAGTTGCATTTGCTGTCAAACACTTATGGATGTTCTTGTTTTTTAATGCAAAAAAATGCTTTTTTAACATTAACACATTATTAAAATTCAACAGTCATGTAAAATGGCCACAAATACAAATACAAAAGAAACTATGAACACAGAAAATAATTTTTTTTAATTTTAACAATACACATCGTCACACAGGCAGCTTTACAGAAATCCAGCGGTGACAGCGTCGAAACTCTCTGAAGTGACTCACTGAAGAAGACAATGACAATGGATAGTGCGTTTATGAATTATTCCAGTATACAGGTGGAGAACAGTAAAGAAAAACAATGCCGAGTGTGTGTTCAGTCTGAGAATATCGTGAATAACTATATGAATAATCGTGCCCAGAGGTAGAATATATAGGGTATAAAAAAGCAATGGGCCAAGGATGGAGCCTTGTGGAACACCGAATTTTTCTATGCAAACATCAGAGAGAAGTTTTTCTCTGAAGACTTTCTCAAAGTGTAGGACATAAAACCAGATAATATTATATGATAATAAAACCAGGGCTGGTTCTGAAGCGACACCTTACTCAGGTTCGGCCCACCCACACCAGCCATAGTATTATTATTATTATTATTATTATTATTATTATTAAAAAATGTCCATTATCTGACCATTAGGCTACTTAGCATGGTGAAAGGAAATCATTTCTTCTCTGGAGCTGAGATCATCTGAGTCACTGTAGTTCTGAGGTGTAGTTCTCACTGTAGACTGTAGGTGATTGACGTTTCGGGCCAATGTTGATTATCTTTACAAGTAAAAGTTGTCATATTGTAGCTAATAGTTACAAGCTAGCAGCGTAACATGTGCTAGTCTAACACGTCCCACTCTATATACTAGCTAGCTAGCCATGAACATTTTTCCATTTCAATTACATGAACAAGCAGAAGCAAGAAACTGAATAAATCTGACTAATTAGCATTTACTGGTGTTTTGGGTTATCGTCTGTCCAATTCTGGGGTTTTTTTTATGTTTTTCCACCCTGAATAGATATGAACGCTTTGTGGTTGCTGCTTCTTCATGATCTTCTGACGTCAGCTACCTAATTTAGTTAGATAAATTGCATTTTCTGTTCTTTTCACACCCCCTGCGACTGCCTGATATATTGATAAACCTTTTCGCCAAGGTTTATCAAGAAATGGCTCTGATTAAAACTGATATTTAACATTCATTACATGAGGTTATTAAGTCCTGAGACGGTAGATGAGTCCTTTCTGCCATATTACCATAGCAACCACAGAGACATGTCATTAATTTTATATCCTTTGAAACCTCCTGCCAAGGATGGCTATTGCGTTTCTTTCTTCTTTTTTTTTTACATATGTATCTCATCATATATACCTCATTCTTATTTCATGGCTGTAAAATCATTTTATGTGATACTTAGTAACAAATATAATGAATTACATCTTTGCATTATAAATATAGACCATCAAATATATGTTGTATTATGAAATACCTTATTTTTGACACATATGAAGTGATAAACAGTGGAAAAGTTAACTCTTGGAAACAGTGACAAGAGTTGATTAGAGATGATTCAGGGAGGAAAAAAGCATCAGTACAGTGCTCTTGCGTCAGTTACGTGTTGCTGGAACTGTACGCTACATTTAGATATGAAAGAATGATTAAAATCAAGGAAATCACACGCGCAAGGCAGCGTATACGTGTCAGCTTATTTACAGTAGTCTAATAAAAGAAACCTCAGAGGTTTTTGCTCATTTCCTTTGTGTCTGTATCAAGCTTTTGAAATGCAGCTCGTTTTAAAAAACGCAGTTTAAATGCAAATCGCACAAACGCAGTTGCTGCGAGGAAAGATTTACTAGAAGTACCAGCATTTATAGCTACAGAACTGTAATTTAACTAATTTGACACCACTTTAATAGGAACACCTGTACACCTGCACATTCAAGATTCAGGATTTTATTTGTCATATACACAGTTATATACAGTGTATAACTCGCAGTGGCCTACTCCTCTATAGGGTGTGCATTTAAATACTCAGTTAAAAATCAGAAAGGAATAAGAAATATAAAAAAATATATTTAAAAAAAGGGATATACGAAATACATGTACAGGAATGTGCAAAAAAAATGGATGTACAAAATATGCATTATGTGTACAAAATATGCATTATGTCACCTGTACAAAATATATGTTATTATATGTTATATATGCGAATATGTTACGTGTACTAAATATGCGAATATGTTATGTGTAGTAACAATACAAAGTGCAAAGTGCAGTGTGTGGAGTGTCAATAAAGTCCAGAGTGACTGGAGAGTCTTTACAGAGTCTTGAGGGATCTGTATGGTGGACATATCCGTGTTGAGGAGTTTGATGGCCTGAGGGAAGACGCTCCTCCTGAGCATCTCAGTTTTAGCCATCGGACTGCGGAAGCGCTCGTCTGATTGCAGCAGGCTGAACAGTCAGTTACCGGGGTGGGTGGAGTCTCTGAAGATTTTAGCAGCTCTTCATGCAATTCATGCAATTATCTAATCAGACAATCGTGTAGCAGCAGCACAGTGCATAAAATCATGCAGAAACAGGTGAAGAGCTTCAGTTAATGTTCACATCGAACATCAGGACAGAGAAAAATCTCAGTGATCTCGGGGACCATGTGCCGTATGGTTACAACAATTTTAGATAGCTAATACTAAACAATTTTAGTCTTTTTTTCCCCTTTCAAATACAGTATATTCTCTGAATGCAATAATTTCCCAGTGTTTAAATCCTTCCAAATGCACTTTTTATTATTACATGCTTACTAAAGCTTTCTCCTTCTCTATCCTGATGTGATGGGGATAGTCGTGGCCTAATGGTTAGAGAGACGGACTTGTAACCCAAAGGTGAACCTGAAGGTTGTGGGTTTGAGTCTCAGGTCCAGCAGGGATTGTAGGTGGGGGGAGTGAATGACCAGCGCTCTCTTCCACCCTCAATACCACGACTGAGGTGAGACCCTTGAGCAAGGCACCGGACCCCCAACTGCTCGGGAGCCGCAGCTAAAAAAAAAAAGGCTGCCCACTGCTCTGGGTGTGTGTGTGTGCACTTGGATGAGTTAAATGTGGTCACCATACTTGGCTACACGTCACATCACGTATTGGCTAAAAAAAGGTTTTGCAGTGAGTGGAAGTGTTTGCCTTTAATAATGTTACTTTAGTGAGCACATTTGTCACATTTCACACCCATTATTTAAAATAACTGTAAATATGTTTAAATATATTTTAGTGACTTCTATGAGATGTCATCAGTCACGCTAGTTCTAGCTATTATATTATATTAGCCTTACAAGATACAACACTAGTTAGTATGATGGCTTGTTTCTCCAAGCACAAAGTTTTAATGTTAGTATTAATGTTAGTAACTTTGCATACTTATCTAATTAATTCTCTACCACTCTTACCACTTTCCTCTAGTCCAGATAAACTCGTCCGAATCTGACTGCTGAAACATGACCGAAATGTTGCACAAGCTTTCAATAGCTTTTAAATACCACAGAAATCTGGTCTGCAATGTTTCCACTTAACGTCAGGCTCGTTTTGACCCACAGTAGAGTACGTTCCCATAACAGCCCACACTCTGGTTGACAGAGCATCGTATGTTATCTGAAAAGCTCTCGATCTGTATAACACGTTATTCTTTTAAAGGCAATATTATGACGTGTGTTTATCATGGCTATAAACATATCCTCATGCTCAACAAGTAAAACCTTGTTTTCTTCCTCTAAAGTGAGCAGATCAGATCATCTAGTTAGCCAAAGGAAAGTTACGATTTTTCTATATTATCTTTTAAAAGATAAGATAATAAAATTTACCTGATGAAAAAAGTGAAAAATGTTAAAATAAAGCTTTAAGTTTTAAATTATTCGTTATTGTTATTTATTATTACGTTTATGGGGTGTGATCTTAGTGGGAAATGAGTGAGTGTGTGAGTTCATGAGTTGCATTGCGTCTAAACATGTTAACATCTTGAAAAAGATTTCTATTCTTTGAAGCGCTTCACCTCAACGGAAAGTTCGATTTCCTCTCTAAAGTTATAAATGCGTAGCTAATTTGACGTTTGCGTTGATAACTGGTGCCAGTCAACATCGCCACTTGTTCGAGTGTCAGTCATGAGTGAAGTACAGATATGATATTAAAATAAAATAGTTTCGGTATTTTCATTGCCATTCTGATAAAACTGAAGCAAAATAATAAATGTGTGTGTGTGTGTGTGTGTGTGTGTGTGTGTGTGTGTGTGTGTGTGTGTGGGCGTCAGACTAATCGTGTGTGCCTTTCGTGTGTTACATGATCTTAGGTGTTTGATATCTGATTGTGTGTCAAGCGCTGAAACTTTGCAGTACTTTGACTTGTTTGTCTCTGAACGGAAACCTCAGGTGCGTTAGCTTCAACCGATTAGCAGTTATTTGATAAAACCCCCATAATTCACTTTGGCTACTGATAATGTCAGACAAGTCCAGGTTTTACATTATATATGATCTTCAAATATATAAATTACTACAGAATCCAGTATTCAATAGCACTGTGGTGTAAATGATGATAAGATGCAACACCAATGATCCGTCCATAAAATGTTTCCTACTTTAGTAAATGTATGAATGTCACTAATTCTCTGTTATATTGTAGCTCCAGTGTTACTCCTTGTTCCTGTTAATTCCTAGTTCTAGTTGGAATTCTGCAAAGGGGACTAATTTTTATGGCCCAAAAAAGTACTTCGGATTGAGTTGACCCAACCTCCTCGATTCAATTAAACCCTGAATGCCATTTATCAGTCATTTATAAGATACATATAAGTCTAAATGTTCTTTGTGGTGTAATAAAAATTAAACCTTTCTCCATTCAGTGGCTTGTAATATTTTTGGAGATTTTATAGCTCTAACCCAGATAGCAAATGAGCAATGGCCCTGTGATGGCCCACATACCACAGTGGAAAAATGATGCTGAATTTCTACAATGCTGTCTTCATAAATACAGCCACAACTCCACTTTAAAGAGACCAGACATCATGATATGACCAAAACATTTACATTTGTTACATTTATGGCATTTGGCAGACGCCAAAACATACAGCTGGGCCACTTTTGACCTAAAACTGAACTGTCACACATATAACATAACAGTTATGACACCATTTTCTGCTCCATATTCTAAATCCCATGAAAACCTTAAATGTGACTGTTAGCCCATAATGTACTGCCTTAACCACAGGTACAACATTGCTAACAAGAAAATTGTAGCAGGCAGAGAGAACAAAAGTGGCCCAAAACAAAACTGGCCTTTATACTTTTATTACAGCAAAATAAGGAAATACAAAATACTCAATATACTGTATGTTAAAAGAAGTAATGTACGAGCTAAACTACACAACCTGAAAGAAAATAGACTATTAAATGGCTGTCTATTGGCTCTTTGGCAGGGCAAATTTAACAGATAAATTTGGCGCAAAGCAAAAGCAAAACGTCAATAATACGTCCTTTCCCCTTCAGTGAATCCTTTTTTATTTTTAGGCGAATTTCATTCGACCATTGCTTTAACTTGAAAGTAGAAGTGTAGTTTTCCGGTACATCACCATAGCAACAGGACAAAAATTGCGAATGCTACAGCTAAACTGTAAATGTTGGCGCTGTAAAATTTTATATATGAAATTTTGTGTCTGCAGTTCAAACCTATGACAATCTAAATGTCTTGAGCCACCATGTTTACTCCAGGCTAAACTGCTCATTTTATAGCCATCGAGTAATTAATAAGCATAATGTGTCTCTTCACTTGTGTGTAGATTGATTTTCCCAGGAATATGGATGTTCATTAGTGATGAGAATTCCAGCTCTTTCTAGGCAAAAGTTGTTGATTTTTGCCTATTACTTAAATTTTACTCCACCTTTTAATTAACAACATAACATTATACTTTGCATAAAATTAAGTTTTCATGTTTGTTTAACACACTTCGGTCCCTGTCTGATTCCCAGCGTTCGCGTAAAAGAGCCAAATCAAAGAGTCGACTCATGCGCAAACGACACATCATAAACATGTACGATTTCCTGAAGACTCTGACCGAAAAGCGCAAACTACAAAAGGAAAGATGGATGATAATTATGACTCGAGCACAGTAGAGATGTGCACGTGAAGTCCAGTTGTTCCAGTGGTTGAAATTCTGCACTTATGACACAAGACTTAGCATAAGGCTCTCCAGATTCTTCCAAATAAGTTGTTCTTCATTAAAAAGAGCTGTTCTCATGCACCTTCTGGCTTTTCAACACAGTTTATTATCTTTGTTTATTATCCTTGTGTCTGAAAATGTTGTCCTCCTCTTGCGACTGATGAAATGATAAAGTGGGAACGAGACCAGCTAGTTAGCAAAACTTACCTAAAAAAATAGCTGAGATGAACAGCTGATAGCTTGTCAGGAACATATTTAAAGTAATTAACAGCAAGATGAAGAAGGAGGGATGTCATTAATGGTTCAAACATGTTGAAAAGATGTTCATTCAGCCATGTTAAACAAAATCATGCTAATCTTCATGCAACATAACTTAGCATCAATTGCTAGCTTGAATGAAATCACATGAGGGAGAGAATATAAGTGAGTTCAGCTATAAAATTCAAATATATCTAGACAAGATTGTCGGATTTAACATTATACGGGTTCACAAGATGCTTAATATGTCATTTTTTCTTTGCACAGCTACATTTTGTGTTGAAATTAATATTATTTCCAAAATGTTGCACTCCTGTTACTATTCTAACTGATGTTTATCTCCAAACCTTCTAAATGTGTATGGTTCGTTTTAATGATCAGAATTACCATGTGTGGTGCACCATAGATAACGAGATGGAAGAAAAAGAAAAAAAGACGGTGTGTGTGTGTCTGGGTATGTTGGTGTTAGGCTGATTGTGGGTCTTTCTCACACACACACACACACACACACACACACACACACACACACAGGATGTTAGAAGTTATATATGTGAATTGAGTGTGTCAAGCACTGAAACGTCACAGTAGCTCGGCTTGTGTGTGCGCTTTTGGTTCATAAAGGAAACCACAGCACCCTAAGCGCTGAAGATTAGCATGATGTCTATAAAACACCATTGTGCACTCATCGTATTTTAATTTTGTATCTCATTGTAGAGTACATAGCTAAAGGTGTCAAATGATGATGAGCAATTTTTAAAATAATGTAGTAATCAAGTCAGAGGCCGTCTAGCATTTTCTACTTTTGCTTTTAAGTCAATAAATTAATTTTAAAAAATTAAAACATATAAACATAATAAATGAATATAAAAAATATGGTGTAATGAATATGTTGTTACTATTATTATATTACACACTGTGTTCACTTAAAACAGAGCTGAGACAACATCTTCTTTTTCTACTTTTCTTCTTTTTATTAGGTTTACAAGCATCACAAAAAGAAAAGATAACCAAATAGCCTTTCATCTTTTTCATATCTACAATAATTGTAATTGAATCCATTAAATCTCAGGTCGCTGTATTATATTACAAAATCTTCCACTCACACGTTTGGCATCTTTTTCCGAGAACAAACATAGTTTTATCTGGATCTTTAATAGCAATTACAGGAACAGTATTAAATACAGAAAAAAATCTTCACAATTGGAGGATATATGTTAAAAAATAATAGTTAAAAAAAATAAAGCAGGTGATTCTCCAAGTACCTGATCAATCGTATTTATCCAACTAAACTAGCTCGCTAAATGGCCAGGTAGTCCAAGAATACTTGTAAGTAGACTTGTAATCTTAGCTTGCTAGTCACCATTCACCAACAGTACTGAGGTTAACACTCGCACTTTAAAAAAAAATAGACTTGATGAGGGGGAATAAAATTTTCAGCATGAGTCTGGAATTCAGAGTTGGTAAAACTGGTGCAATGCTAATTCTATGCTAACACTCCATTCAGAAAGAAGGGAGAACAATCTGTGGGAAAATAAAAACAATTTCGCTTAGTATACTCAGAGGCGTACCTCTTCTCCAAGGCTGCTTCGACCGTTCTTTACCTGCCCACTTCTTTAACGATCTTTGCTTTGCTTTGCTTTGCTTTGCCAGGTCTACTCACATGTGGAAGTCTACTAGAATCTGTCCTTCCATGGCCATTTCTTAATACCTGGGTTAGTCTTTACTCGGCCACTTTTCAAATTCTATTTTGATTGTTCTGCTTTGCCACTTCTGTAGGTCGACTCGGATCTTTCTTCCCTTGACCACTATGCTAAATGGATTTGAATCATTTTTAAATACAAAACGTTGTAATAAACTGTTAAAGACTTAACCTTGCTTAACACCTAATCCGATCGCGTTCTCGTCTACACAAACTGATGAATATTTTGATGAGATTTGAGAACAATTAATGCTGAATTTTTACCCTCACACAAAATCACTGTACATCAGTTAGTCTAATTTTAGTAAAGTTCCAATCTGTTTTGGATCTTGCTATCTGTAAAACACAGCGCTGTTGAATTCTGGATTATGATTGGTCAGATGTTGATTAATTTTCAATAACACTACCTCTGATAATAGTGAAGCTACATATCATATATCTATAGTAACCACTAATTCATACAGACTCATATGGTGGGCGTGTTACATAAGCTAAGTTTTTCTGTAAGGAGATATTTGTTTAACATTAATGGAAGCATTTAAAGCTATAAATTTCAGTTTCCCGCCATGAGCACGTTGTCACTTTGCGGTTTGTAGGTAATATGACATTGCTTTTTTTAAGGAACTTCGATGCAAAATTTTAATTGTTGGCAAATTGCTGTGGTATAAGAGGAATAAAACACTTCACTGTTATAAGAAAATAATCAACTTCAGGGTGGTAACAGTAACACCGCTTCATCACACCACCCCATTGTTGATTATTTTACTGTAACAGCACGACCCGGTGTGTTTGAATACTTAGATAATTCAAGCTAAATCACAAGAAGGCAAATTTAAAAGATAGATTTATAACTAGTATAATATATCTAATAGCCTCTAATAGTAAAATCTGTAAAGTAGCGAGCTAAACAAGACAGTTTGTTTGCGAAAACTGACCTTCAACTTCACGTAAGTGAACAACAAATATGGAAATAGCACAGAAACGTTCATACAAAAACTGTTTGACTTTCTTCAATCCATCAGACTCGATCAAGGACAGTCAACGCCATTAATTCCAGTTAGACACATGACTTGCTACACTAGTTTACGATGTTTACCCAAACTGTGCCTTAACATCCATATACAAATAACGTTCATACATTTAGAATTACTTTAATATTAAAATACCTGCCAGTTCTGCATAACTGATATTAATTCAACATGCAATCAAATAAAAGAGTAGCATTCTTTTCTAGCCTTATGTATGTTAACAAATTTATGAACATAAACAGAGTACTGTGAATTAATAACCAGCATTAACGATACTCATCAGTGCTACTGCTTTGATACTGTGGTACTATGATACTGAAGGACAAAAGTGTAAAAAAAAATAGTATGCATACGTATAATAAAATGTATTTTTATACGAACAGACGTTGGAGTTCCCATAACCAGCTGACTCAAATCTGAATTTAAAGATGGCGTCATGTGAAAGTGATGATGATTATGAAGAGGATCATTTCTTTCTGACTCCCACCAGCCCGCTGTACTCAGAATTCTGACCTGGAGTCAGTTGCTGGAGAGAAAAGAGAGGCAGATAGTTTACGTCTGTTCCACATGCTAATGTTTTTACCAGAACATCAGGTATTTATAGGAACATCGGAAACGCTATAAGTTGTAAGAGACTGCAGTATATCAAAGTGTAAAGTAATAAAGATAACTTTCATTCTGTGTGATGTTTGGCTAGAGAGGCATTTAGCGTTAGCAGTGTGTTGATTTGTGTGGAGCGCTAATCGCCTAATTATCTGAATCCAATTAGCAAGTAAGGTTTTATCTGACTACTGATTAGACGACCATAGCAAGTTATGAGACCATCATGTCTTTTCGTGACACAGTATCAATCCACACTGTCACAAAATAAAAAATTTTTCATCTTATGTTTTCTAAACAACCATGCTAGCATGAATTCTAATAAGCTAGCATTTGGGATTCACCCAAAAGTTGTGTGATTTGTGTAGCTGGGCTGGAAAGTAAGATGATGACAATTGTAATGCTTCTATCATTATTAAAAAAAAAATGGAATAAATTGAAACAGATTGAAATATCAATCACATTATCATGGCTCCATACCTGATATGTGTCTCTATCTCCGTTGGAGAGTAGATTCACTTTATCTGATGCTAGAAAACAAAACAGAGGGACACTTAGACAGAGAAAGGCAAATTAATCTGAGAAGTTTCTGATACCATTACGTGACTTCTATGAAGCATTTAATGCCACTTACAGCCATTCCACATATTAATCATTGTGACAGTAATGAAGTAAAATAAAGAAATCGGTAACTGTTTCATCGGAAGGAAGAATATAATCACTATATATTCATAAATACTCAAGTATTTGTATAGATTTTGTTAGCCAGCGAGATAACAACAGCTACTCTGACTGGATTTCTGGGAGGATTTATAACTTTCCCTCAGGTTTATACTTTTCTTAGCTAATACTAGCTACTAGATTTCTAAGAGGATTTTAGGTCATACTGTAAAAAGTTTATTATTAGCCAGCTAACAAACATAAGCTAACCCAGATTTCATAGACTAGATTTCTGAGAGGTTTTTAAGTCATATTCATAAATGTCTATGAATTTCTCAGCTAGCTAACCTGACTGGATTTCTGAGAGGATTTATAACCTTTTCTTATGTTCACAAATGTTAGCTAAGGCTATCTCATGGAGCTCAGGTTAATAATTTTCCTAGCCAGTAAGCTAACAGGAGCTAATAAGACAAGATTTCTGATACGAAGTTAGGTTATATCCATAAATGTTCATAATGTTTACTGCTAACACTAGCTAGCTCGCTTACATGAGCTAACCTGACAAAATTTCTGAGAGGATTTTTAAGACGTAGTCACAATGTTCATAATCTTTACTGTTAATGCTAGCCAGCTAACAAACATGGGCTAACTTGACAGGATTTCTGAGAGGAAGTTTTATTCAGATTCACAACCTTCACAGGCAGAACAGCTAGTTAACATTTTCTAACTTATCAGGAGTTCTGCGAGGGCTTTAGGTCATAATCCACAAATGTTTATTAACCTCTCTGCTAAGTCTAGCTAGGAGCTAATCTGACAGGGTTTCTGAGAGGATATATTAGTCAGCTTCATAGCCTTCTCTGTTAATGCTATCCAGATGCTGATGTGAGCTAACCTGACAGAACATTCTATGACTAAATAATTTGCAGTCAGCTACTCAGAAATGTTAAAGGGAATATTTTCATGTCTTTGACTCTGTATAAATGTTCAAGAACATAAGATTTGTCTGAGGCGAGCTGTCACTATCGGGGGTTTCTCCTGGTTAAACATGACTGACCTTTGTTGCCAGAGAAGATTTTGCCTTTGGGCTGCCCAGTAATGCTATAAACCGCCCAGGCGATGAGAAAGGTGGCCAAAAGGTTCCCCACGATGACGACACTCAAGGCAGTTACGTCCAAATCAATACAATTTTCACAAGCTACAGGGGGGAAAAAATGAAAAACTGTTGAATACAGGTTCTGATGACTGAGTGCACTACCAAGCAGTGTATTAAGGGCAAGATGACAGGATGACTGTTTATAGCTGTTATTATATAAATGATAACAAGAACTAGTTGTTTCACAGATGTTCCAAAACATTAAATGCAACTATAAATGGACAAAAAGTACATGTTGTTCTAATTGTAATAGCTGGCAAATTGCTGTGGCATAAGAGCACACTCAGGACATGCTCTTACAGGCAAATAATCAACTTTGAGTTTGTAACAGTAACTCATCTGCTTCATCACACCTCTCCGTTGTTGATAAGTTTCCCATAACAGCATGACACAGTGTTTTATTTTATAGTTAATTAACACTGTGTGTCAGAAGTGTCTATGTGTTAATGTTGTTATATGGAGTCACAATTGTTTTCTAGTAGGATTTTCAGATATATTCCCATTTCATACAAAATCAAAAACCTTGAATAAATAAAATTGGCTGAATAAAACACTGTATGAGTATTAGATAACTGATGTAATAAAAATAGTTCTTGGTAGTGGACAAATTTTTTTAGATGTAACTGTACGTGGATGTGTTATACAAGCACAAGGATGTGTAAAATATATCCTATAAGCACACACATCAAATTTTAATTAGGTGTTGTGTTATTTTTGCAACAAGAAAGAAACAATATGCAAGAGAAAATGTTTTTTTTTTCCTTAAAATGTCCAGCCACTCATGAAGTAACTGTACAAAATTAGATTTATATTGTGTAAACGCTTGCATTTTCATGCATGTTCATGTAGCGCTTACACAATAAAAATCAAAATTTGCACAGTTACGTCACAAGCATACATTTTCATGCAATGTGAACATGCATTTTCATGTAATTTATTTATTTATTTTTTTACAAGTTGTGATCACTCACTTCTGAACTTGATTATCAACTTCATGGACTCTTTACTATCGTCATCAGGCTGACACACATATTCTCCAGAATTTTCATCTTTGTATTCTAAAGAGAGCGTTTTACTTTCATTTTCCAACTTCCATTTGCCAGCACTGCACTGGAAGTTAAAGCCAGTAGGTGTCTTACTAATCGTAAATGGTTCTCCTTCGCCGGCTGTGGAAAAATACAAAGGAAAAAAGATGATGTCACAATTTACCCTGACACAGTACAGTTCATAACAAGATAGGAGAAATATATACCTTTAAAATGAATTTCTTTAACAATATTCTTTGTTTAAAACATACAACCTTACAAATATTTCAACAAATGTCATCTTTAGTTTACTTAACAAGTAGCTAATTTGATGTAAATAATTTATATGTAAAAGTAATAAGTATATAAGTAATAAATAAGATGAAGTTTCCTATATTTACTACTTTTAAATCCAATATTATGATCTTCAATATGGTGCAAATAACTTTACAACCTGTGAAAAGGAACATTAAATTTTTGACTTTGTTCCATTATGTTGCATTGTTGATGCAATATATATATATATATATATTGTATTTGCACTCAATCTAAGGACCTAATAAGATAACTAAAGATAATGTTACTAAAATATTTGATTATTATATATTTTATTATACATGTTAAGTTAAATGTTGTAAAGTAATACAGTGATACATTATTTAACACTGTTGAATAGCCTTTCTTTATATACCGGATCTACACTAACACAATAACACAATGAAGATATTGTGTTGCAATTTATTTACTTATTAACTAGTTACACTTACTTATACACGTATCAACCCCAGACAAAAAAAGTCATAAAAATCAACTTATCCATTTTATCTTATACACCTTTTTACATCTTACTAGCTTGTTATATTTATTTACTGATAATCTTATTTACACCAAATCCAAGGTCATATTAAAGACGGAATATAGTCATGAACATATCTGACACACTGTCAGACGTTGAGATGTACATTAAACACATGCTAACTAGCATTAAATCAGTTAGGTAATAATGCTTAATGCATAAAGAATTAACACAAACTGTTAAACAAACAAATGTAGCAAACTTATTGTCATGCTAACTGCTACAGTTTCTCATCAGTTACAAAGCAATGTGAGGGATTAAAGTTGCCACTTCATTTCTCAAACTTATTCCTTAGATACTTATCATATTAACGTATTAAAATATTTATCCGATCAAATGTGTCATGTTTTAACTATAAAGTAGACTTTATCATAAATGCTATGCAATCTTACAGGTAGTGAGCTTGAATTAGAAAATGTTAGTAATTTGAGCTTATTGTAATATAGTATACCTATATTTTCCCTACAAACTTATTTACAATGAGGCCATACAAAAAAGTGGAAATATCATGGATTTAAAAGGACATTCAAAGTAGTGAACTTGGTAAACAGTAACACATATTGTTAATTTATCTACTTGTACATTTAGAAATTCCTTGTTTAGGTCCTATATTCCCTTATTTACATTAAATCTAAGGTAAAAAATAAACTAAAGACAAAATTCACAAACAATAATGACCAAAAGGTTGCAGATTACAATCCCAGCAAGCACTTTAATAATTATTATTATTTATTTCTCTCAGGTTACTGGCCGGAATGCCACTTTGTATAAACACCAAATTCATATACGTTTTTAAATTGTTCTCAAGTTTGGTAAAGGTAAGCATCATAAAGCTGAAAATTAAAAAATAATCTAAATTGGCCATATTTATGGTATCAATTTTCACATGAAAATAGTGCTTTGTAAATTGTTATTTAGTTCTTTCCTTCCCTTCTTTATCTATTCCTTATTTACATACAGATCTATATGATTATAGTCTTTACTTACAATCCTGTTTCAAACATTTCATTTAGCTTGTATTGTATTGTATATATTGTATAAATTGTATAAATTTTGTAAAATTACATGTTCTCATGCTAAACTTCAAAGTGAAGCGCAAAAACAATCCTACTTACAGACCAATTTCTGCATCAGCACGCAGGTAAAAAGAAAGAACAAACTTCTCCACTTCATCTTGATCAGTGTTCTGACTTTACAGCTAAAAAGCAAAAGTTAGACTTGCTTCATGTACATCAGCATTTCAGTTCAGGAGGCAATGGTACAAGTGTATGTGTGTGTGTGTGTGTGTGTGTGTGTGTGTGTATTGGTTAGTTGCTCAATCCAAAATGGAGGACGATCTAGAAAACAGCGAAGCCATTTGCCTTGTTACGTTCCGCCATTTTAACTTTATCGTTGTGTTCCTTTCTAACATTGAACACCACAAATAATTACTATTAAATCTGACTAATGATTAACACACAACTTAACACTATTAAACTAATAATTAACTATGATTTATAACTACATGACCATATAACTAAAAAGTTTCTAAAGCCAAGATAAGGTTATTCTATAAATGATGCAATACATTTTAATCATTTTAAATTCCACATTTTACCTGTAAAGTTTAACCTACTGCAACATTCCTTAACATTATAATCAGACTATTGAAATTAGGTTTTCAAAATAATACCATTCTGTAATCGCTAGATAGCATTAATCTACAGACGTACTACAAGTATTAATAAAAAAACATAAATTACTGTATGCAATAAAAAAATGTAAATTACAAATAAAAATAAACATCTGTTTTGAAAATAATTGAAACATTCATACTATAAAAATGTTCTTACCCCCAAATACACACTCCTCTTCACTGTAAGTCTTTCTCTGTCTCTAACTTGGGTGCTTCCTACACACAGAGGAAGTGTGTGTGTGTGTGTGTGTGTGTGTGTGGACTTGGTTTTCTCATGTCGCACTAAATGAATACACACAGTAACCTAATAACATGGCAGATAAATACACTAACTTTTAATGCAAAATGTTCGAGGTTTGAGACACTTTTGGCCATTACATTCAAATTTAATGATAAATTTATGACAAATTTAAATAAACTGCATATTATAAATATCAAAACTAATTTGGAGGTTTATTATAAGTCTTATAACTATAGTAATTAAACAGAAAATAAATCTCAGTTGATTAAAAAAAAAGTATGTGACGCTGGACACTAGAAAATGCAATGTCATGTAATTAACACTAATAATTTGTCATTTATCCATAGAAGTATTTTTTATTTGTTACAGATGGATTTCATTTTGATTAAAATTTCTACAAGATTAAGTCTAGATGAATTTCATGCTAGAAAGTTAAACACTGCTTTTGTACCCTGTGGTAGTTGTCAGCATACAATAACTCATTTCTATGTTATACGCTCGACTCAGAGCAGCAGGGATCCCACAAACAACTTCCTGTATGCCAACCGTACACCACAGAAAGGCACCTGTGTGTCTCCCACGAAACACACACACACACACACACACACACACACACACAACCCTTAAAGACTATATCTTACAAATATTTTCACAGAAAACTCCCAATAAACCCTTTTAGACGCAACACACTTGCATATGTACTTAAGTACAAGTCACTACTTATTATGTTCACTAGCTTTAAGTTCATTTAGCTGTTCTTAAGTTCACTACTTTGAAGTTGATGATATATTTTCTTTTTTTTAAATTCACTTCTTTCTTCTTCTTCTTCTTTCGGCTTTTCCCTTCAGGGGTGGCCACAGCGAATCATCACTCTCCACCTCTCCCTATCTTCTGCATCCTCAACACTTGCACCCACTAGCTTCATATCCT
>CM074929.1:2760296-2774259 GCA_037576815.1 Pangasius larnaudii | reverse complement strand
CTCGGTACAACCAAAAATGACAATATTAGTTAGCTTGGACATAGTCAAGTCATTTATAAGAGCAATGTAAAGGCATAGCGATGGCGGAATTTAAACAAAACTGTCAGGAATATCAACATTTCCAGCAGATGTTTTGGTAAATTGCTATTAAAAAAGTCTCCGTTAGAAACTTCTGGACTTTGAAAATGGTGAATATCAGAACTGAAAGGCTGATTGTACCTGTGGACATGAAGAACGGGATGCGGAACTTGCCGCTGAGAACACGGGCACGCAGGTTCTGCAGGGTGCTGCCGTCGAACGGGAGAGCGCCGCACACAAGGACGTACAGCACCACACCTAAGCTCTGTGCGCGCGCGCGCACACACACACACACACACACGGTTCAGTTAGGTTACCAATCAAAACAAAGCTTCCTACATCAGCAAACGCCTATAGCTGTGTCCCAAATGATGTACTATACACTATGCACTCTTCCGTCTAGTGTATGAATTTAGTATCGTCTCAATGGAACACTAGCGTTTTTTTACTAACCGGAAATATGAGCCGTTTCTCGAGTTGATGGCAAATGACGTCAAAAACACGTAATATGACGCTGCTAGCTTTAGCAGAATACCCAGAGTCAACGAAAATAAATTTCATTTTACTGTTTATGTCAATGTTACCTATTATTCCCAACATGAACTTTTTTATTCTGAGCAAACGGGCCCCGCCCCTCTACCGCTACGTAAGCAAAGCTGCGACCGCTGAGTGCATGAAGTGTCCGACATTCTACACTTCGTTTTTTCAGTTGAATAAGTGCATCATCGAGGTACCTGAAGTGTACTTCTTCTTGATGCAATTTTCAGTGTGAACACACTACTCACACTATTTATACTCCAAAATGGCGTCGAATAGTGCATAAGTATGCGATTAGGGACACACCTTTTGTGCTCAAGCTAACTGTTTGTTAGCATGCGTGTGTGTGTGTGTGTGCGTGTGTGTGTGTGTGTGTGTTACCCAGATATCCACTTTGGGACCGTCATATTCTTTGCCCTCGAACAGTTCTGGAGCAGCGTATGGAGGACTTCCACACCACGTCTTCAACAACTGTCCCCTAGAAAACAGATTACTGAAGCCAAAGTCTAGAGAGAAAGAAAGAGAGAGAGAGAGAGAGAGAGAGAGAGAGAATGAGGGGCTGATGTAAGTTTACAGGTACTGTTCCTCCCCCCGTCTCTCTCCCTGCCTGTCCGTCTGTCCTGTGATGTCGGATTTTTTTTGTCCATTTCTGTCTCACTGGTTTCCTGTATACTATCTGTCTCTCCATTTGTCTCTCTCTCTCAGTCTTTCTTTCCACTTCTGTCCGTCTCTCCCAGTCTCTGTTCTTCTGCCAACCCCAGTCGTTCTGTCTTCCTGCCTTTTCTATCCTCCCATTTATCTCTCTCTCCATCTCTGTCTGTCATGCTGTTTTTCTGTCCTCCTCTGTCTGCCTCTTTCTATCCTCCCATTTGTCTGTCTCTCCGTCTGTCTGTCTTCATCTCAGTCTGCCTGTCTGCGTCTTCCCCCAGGCGTCCATCTGTCCATCCTTCCTCCCTTCTGTCTGTCTGACTGATCTGAAATCTTCATGTGAAGGATTTGGTCTCCGCCCCCTCATTTCCCCACCCCCTGTTGCCCCGCCCCCTGTCTCTCCACCCCCATTTCTCAGATTTTAATATTAAGGATGTGGTCTCCACCCCCCTCATCTCTCCATCCCCGTTTCTCCACCTCCCCAACTCTCTGACCTGCGATTTTGATGTTAAGGTTGTGGTCCAGCAGGAGGTTCTCGGCCTTCAGATCTCTGTGGACGATGTTTCTGCAGTGACAGAAGTGGACAGCGGCCACGATCTGTTTAAACTTTCGCCGTGCATCTTTCTCCGCCATGCGTCCGTGAGCCACCAGGTGATCTGATCGCACACGTGCACACACACACACACACACACACACACACACCACAAGGACATCTTCAATGTCATGGAGCTCATGCTGACTCGCCAGCTAGCTAAGCGTTTATCAGCCACAGGCCTCTGGCTGTGACCCAAACCACTTCACTACTGTATGAAACAACACGCTACATAAGTGGTGTACAACCTATTCACATTATTCAGAACAGTAGTGTTCTGTTTGGGACGAAGCCACAGAGAGGCTGAAACACTCACCAAAAATCTCTCCACCGCTGGCGTACTCCGTTACTAAATAAATCATCCTCTCTGTCTCCATCACCTGGAGCGGAGAAAACACACATTCACAGTTTAATCTCTTTAACACTGGACTCCTTTCTCATTCAATCTCAAGTCATTCAAGTTCAATTTCTTTTAAAAAAAAATTTGAAAGCTTTATTATTATTATTATCCTTTGCATTTTTCTTTTCTGTATTTTAAACACACTCCGACTCGCTACTAGTGAGTGTGAAAAACAGCTGGACAATGACTGACAGATATTATTGGCCAATGGGGCGAGAGATTAGGAAGGGGGCGGGACCTGGTAGAGGCGAATGATGTGCGGGTGTCGCAGCATCTTCATGATCTGCACCTCCCTGAAGATCTTCTTCAGGTTGTCGTCATCCAGCTGCGTCTTGTCCACGATTTTAATCGCCACCTGAGAGAACAGATCATGCTATCTGCTTTCATGCTTTCAACGCTTTCAATGTTCACTTCTTTCAGAAAACAAAATCATGAAGCCTCCAAAAAAAATCATTCAAACCTGATGAAAAGATCAATACTGAACATGACTGAAGTAACTTGCAAAATCTGTAGCAGAGAAGTCATCACAAAACAATTCCTAACACTCTGTATCTTCAGGATTACCTAAAAGGTTTTCGACACTTGCCACTGGCTGCAAGCAGCTCCCGACCTTTTCCCCTATTTTTTTACTGTAAACCTAATTACACTCATCGGCACCACTCCATGGCTTTAGGCTTTAATTTTTGCGTCATTTTTTGATTAAATTATTAATCTTTATTTTTGTTTTTCATCTTAAATTGCAAGCAAGGGAAAATCAGTATTGAACAAGGCTGCTGTAAAGCTGAAATTCTGTCACAAACCTAACACTCCCTTTGAGCTTACGCTGGCTACGTAGGTGTCTTTTTGCAAATTCTGAAATAAAGTATGATATTTGGAAGGTGCCATAAACACAGCTGCTCTTTCAGTCATCATTCTGAACGAATTTAAAAGAAATACAACGTGGAAAACGCACGACAATTAGACGACAGACCCCTATTCAGGCTGACGTGGTGTTCCCAAACTTCTCTACGACTAGTGAACGCTAACGCTAACAGAAAATTGAATTTCATGACGATATTTTCACGCTAAATCAGGCTAAGAAAGTTACCTGATGACCATGAGTGATATCAGCTTTTATTATTAGCACAAGTCAGCGTGTGCGCGTTCTCTTTTAGTGTTTTAAGCCACTACATGCTAACACGCTGGCAGGCGTCCAGTAGTGGAGCTGATATCATCACACAGCTTCTGGGATCAACATCTGGACACAAACACACCAGTAAAGCTACGGTACAGATGGAATGTGTGATAAAGGGAAAAAAGGAAAGTAAAAGAAAATAAAAGAATGTTGGATTCCTGGCATAAGAACTGTAAGATCGTGTATCGCAGTTTTCCGTAATACCACCGTATTCTTGTTTCCGACATTAAACAATCAGCCGCGCCAAACTGTTGTCATGGAAAACAAACGGAAAAGGAAAATAAATTGATTTAAGACGAATGTGATGTGACGAAAATGTGAAACGTGATGTATAATATTTTCCAAAAGGACTACACGTTGAATCAGTGAGACTGATATCTACGGCTGGCTAGTTAGTTAACTAGCTAGTAACTGACTCTGACCGGTTATCACCAAGGCATCTTGATTAAGTATTACTTTAACAAAGCTGATCTACGTTTATTAGGCTCGTGAGATTGTGTGCGATGCGACAAGTCGTTTCCATGACGCGTCAATTTAAGCCCTCGTTCATGTCTTGCGAGCGAAGCCATTCACGGCTTTATCTGTTGGGCAGCGCGGATGAGGAAAGATAAACTGCATCAGAGAATGCGGTTTTGTTGCTCTGCTCTGGTGTCACACAGGAGGCTATTAAGGTCCGTGTAGGATACAAAACAGGCCAAAAGGAAATGCATGTTACGAGATCCAACACGTTTATTTTCGTCGCTCTTAAAGCGGCAGACACAACATTTTCCGGCTGACATTTAAATCGTCCAACTTGACGCCCATCGCGATAGTCGGAATCTATCTGCAATTCCTGATTCTAGCGTTAGTTACTGTGTAGTTACTGTGTAACTAATAATAACTCTAAATACACGTGCACTTTTAGCTACTTTTAGGTTACTATTATTATTCTCATTACCAGGGGCCAAGGACCAAATGTGGACAAGGCAAAGGTGGACATATGTTTACAATAATGACGACGCAGCACAACATCGTAGAAATGTGATGCCATGTTCTTTGGGTCGTGCCGAGTCCAGCGGATACAACGGTGTTAATTTCCATAACTGCCATATTGGATTGTCCGCCATTATAATTTTTTTGTGCTTCTCCTATAAATTTTGTCCATCACAGAATTTGGATTGCAGCATCACCAGACCAACTGAAAAACGCTTCTTGGGAACAAGTGCTGATGGTCACAGTATCTTCTGGTCTTCCTCTGTCACTAAGGGGTGGGGCCAGAAAGTGCTACTATTATTATTATTATTATTATTATTATTACTACTACCACCATTACTAGTGCCAACTGAGCAGAGCTCTTTTTAACATCACGTAAATGCAAGTGGGCAGCACACACAGGGTAGCGCCATCTGGACATGCTAGCAGTCGAACACCCCTGATTGTGCATGTGGGCGACACACACACACACACACACACACACACACACTCGGGCTTCCCCAGGACTGTCATAGATGTTCGTGTCTGTGCTGTAGAGTTTGGCGTGCGGATCGAGAAAATGTGTGATAACAGACTGGTGGAATAAATGTGTGTGTGTGTGTGTGTGTGTGTGTGTGTGTGTGTGTGTGTGTCTTCCGTTTTCTATGGAACTGCGTGTCTGTGATGACGTTTTGTCAGAATGTTCAGAGGAACAGCAGCTGATGGAAATGCATGATGAGCGAGTGTAAGAGGACAAGGAGGTGTTATTAGTAGTGTATCTGTGACTGTCTCTCTCACACACACACACACACACACACACACACACACACACAAAGTCCAGGATGTTAGATGAAAAGAGCAACATTATGCAAAAACTGATCCCATAAAATCACGCACTCAAAACAGCACACACACACACACACACACACACACACACACACACACACACACACACACTGTGTGCCTCAGTGTGTGTGTGTGTGTGTGTGTGTGTGTGTGTGTGTGTGTGTGTGGGGCCAGAGTTCGTGATGATATACCCAGTTTCCAGTGTGTCATTCACACGCGTGCAAAGTTGCGAGTGCAGACCTGCTGACAGGTCAAAGAATGAAGCTGATGTTAATGCTGTAACAGGTGTTACACTCTGTGCGTGTGTGCTCACGTGTGTGCGTGCGCGCGTATGTGCGCGCGTGTGTGTGTTTTACCTTGTTAGACCCATGTTCTCAAAAACACTACTGCAGGTTTCCATTCATCAGTGTACTGGTTTCTTTAATTTCCTTATTTTACAAGGATGTGCAGCAACTATACTGTCAAATTCATTCATTCAAAGTATTGGCACCTTTGGTAAAGATAGGCTTAAAAAAAAAATGAAAAAGAAAAGAAAGGTTATGGAACAAAAGTTTTTATAAAAAAAAAAAGTATAAATAGGACCAATGCTTCGATTACAGTTTTCTCATACAAATGTCCGGGGTGCCAATATTTTTGATATGTATGTATGTATGCATGCAGGATGATTTTTGATATTTTTTCCCCTCACTGAGACACTACATCAGGTCGCTTCAACCCCAAATGCGACACCTTACAGGTCAGTGTGTGGTACTTTCTTTCAAACACTCGCTTGGACTCAGGAGGGACGTCGTGATCGGTGTTTTAGTCGTATCATGCTGTTCTTTTATCGAAAATAAAAGATTTTATCATGTGTGTGTGTTTGGTTATGTTGGTGTTTGTTTCTCTAGTCGGAAACTATGAATAATCTCATCGCGTAAGCAGTGATGTAATGGTTTCTTCACCCTGTAGAGTGCAGTGTATGTTGCTGCATGTCATTTGTAATCATGAGTCACGTGACCTAATTCTTGTGGAACTCATCGATCAGAAACATCAGACAAGGGTGTCTACGGGAGCCAAAGAACAGAGCTTCAGTGCTGCAGAAATGCAAAGTGCTCTGGAGAGTTCGACTTACCAAAAAAAGAAATAAATATTTTTTTTAATTTAAAAAAAAAAAGTAAACAAACAGTGACTGCGTTACACACAAATCGTTTTCAAATATAATATCCGGTAACATACTGAACGCATCTCTGTCATCCTCGTGCTCGAGTGATTGTGATTTCTACGCACACTTGGAAAAGTTTTTTTTTTTTTTTACTTTTTTTGTGTCGTCACAAAAAGCTTTTTGGGCTTTTTAATTATGAGTTATGACAAACCAAACCAGACTAAATAGCATATGAATCACAAGTATCAATTTCACTCCGATTTATAAGCAAGAGAGAAAAAAAAATTAAAATAATAATGTTTTAATAAAAATAAAAATATTTTTAGACACTCATCCATCCATGTCAAGAATGCTGGAAATATTTTCCTCTTAATTCACAGGAAAAAAATGACTGAAGGATAAAGGGAGGACCACTGACAGTGACGAAAGACATTTTAAAAAAGAAATTAAAAAAAAAAAAATACAAATTAAAAAAAATCCACAAAGTAACAGTAGTTAAGAGATGGAATAAACTAGGTTCCGAGGTCAAAAGTTTTCAATTAGGATTCATTTTTCACTTCACCTGATCCGATCTCTCTCTGTCTTGAAATTACAACAAAAAAAAAATAAAAATCTCCCACAGGTTTCCTGGTTCACTCGGGGATTCTGGGGCAGTTATGTCTTATTATGCTGTACTACATTTAACTGCACAGATGAGAGGAACTGTGCAGCACCTTCAGCGAGAACGTGCAGACTGGATTTGGCGGAGATTAGACTGTCTAAACGAGCGCATGACGTCTCCGTCTGCATTTGTGGAGAACCAGACCGAGCGGAGCGGGCATGACGGAAACCGCTAGCTGTTACGCAAGGTGTCATTAAGATGTTATTAGCGAGGACTTTGGAAGTAATGAGTGTTTACGAGTCTGGTATTAAAAGAGAAGCGTGAAACACGTGCGTGTGTTTAACGTTCGGTGTCGGATGTTGAGAGGTGAAACCGCAGCTTGGATTTTTTTTTTTCTTTCTTTCTCTGGTTTCCGTATCACTCAAATGGAAATCCCGAGAATCTGTTCACTTTCAGATGCAGCAGAGATGTGTGTGTGTGTGTGTGTGTGTGTGTGTGTGTGTAGGACGCACAGTTACGCAACCCAGAGAACACAGAACGCATATTATAGGTGAAAGTGAATGAACTCGATGCTCCGTAGCTAAAGCCCTGTGGCGCTGCAGTATTGTTTGCACACAGACTAAGCCTCGTCTTTAAGTGCTATTAGAGCAAACAAATGAAAACAGGACACGCTGAATCATTTTAAATCAACAGAAAGCAGACTTCGTACAACGGTACTCTTTCACAGCAAGAGTAGGCGTTACGACAACGCAAAAAAGACAGTGATCTGGGCGGCCATCACGATTACCGATCAAACGATGCTCTGCGAAAACATCGCCAGGAGGAACGACAGCATCTTCACGTAAGACCACTAACTCGATCAAACGTCCGTACGATGTTTAATTGGATCTTTAACAGACACTGCGAGGGCACAAAGCAAGTATCGGCGAGCTAGGTCATTAACGACGAGCGCAAAGTGCTGAGATCATGCAGAGAAACTGTAGCGTGCGTGAGAGCAGTTCACTTCAGCGAGCACTGAGACAGGCTACGTTCGTTTTTAAAGACCACACTCGCTGATACTGCTATACACGCGCTCAGGCTGGCCGTCTTCACGCTCTCTTTGAAAAGCAATAATGTTTCCTAACACTCCAGATTGATGAATACCAAGAACCGTAAAAAAAAAAAATGGTTTCGATGCCTTTTTATAAACACTTACATTGTTTTAAAAAAATTGTACAAAGCATGCTAATACCAACCAACAGATAGCTGACTGGACATTTCAACGTTACGTCTTTGTTAAAGTTATATCAGTTGGCAATTCTTTTGTGGCGGATCAGTTGCTGTGTTGCGTCTAATCCGTAATTACAGTTTACTAAAACCCGAAATATCGTAATACGCAACAAACAATCGTAACTCAATCATGATCAGGAATTTCGCTTCCTCGGTTATTTAAACATAATATCAGTGAGCTTAGTTAAAGTGATTTTGCTTCATTGTTGTTAATTAGTGTTTACGTGAAGGCTGCTGTTTGTACGAGATTACGCAGGTTATTGACATATTGCTCCTATTGGTGACCTTTTTAACATGTACGAGACGTGACATTCGGAGAGTCCAAAATTTGAACGCCGACTTCTCAAAGATGTGCACGTGTGAAGTCGGTCCCGTCCGCTGATCTTTAAATCTCTGCAGCTTGATTTATGATATTATGTTTGCTATTAAATTGATTTTTGATTTGACTCAATTAACTGCCAACACAACTCGGCTTTTACTGTCATGCAGTTTAAACGCACATACAACACAAACTCATGCTTAAAACTGTAATAAAATAAAGCTAATATAACATCTGAGACATTTTAGCCCAGTGCTTATAGAGGGTTTGCCACAGAACTTTTGCCGAAGCACTTATTTTTAGAAAATACATCAGATTCAACACATCAGCGTTGTGAGAGAAGCTGCAAGTTAAAAGACCCTCAAAACTATAACGAGTCCGAGCAAAACCGGCAATCGAAAATGGATGCGGAATAAACAACAGCTATTCAACAGAAATGTTATTATCGTTTTGATTTCTCTCTCAGTGGCTCAGAAACATCAGTGCATCCTTTAATTAAAAACCATTACGAAGCGAACAAACCCTGATCATTCCGGGAAAACCTAGGATGAACCCAAAGACCAGAAATTTAGCCCTAATGTTCAGCAAACCCGTGACAGCAGCTCCAAAAAAAAAACAAACAAACAAACAAACAAACAAAAAACTAAACACACCCTCAGGTGACGTCGTTCCAGGTAAATCCAGCGAAGCTTTCATTTTCCAGACACACTGTAATTATGACCATTGGTGTGGTTCTTGGTAATCCTCTGAAACTTCTATTTTCGATACGGTAAACAAACAGGTGGACCTGAACAACCTGAAATCCAACGACGCTTCGTTTCACCAGACAATGAGATCGTTTTCACACTTGAGCTCGTTTCCAGACTTGGGTCATCTGTCCCAGAGAGTTCGGAGCGGTCCAGAGAACAGATCTTTGGTCCTCTTCCAAACGCTTTATCCAAAAACGACTTGTTATATTACTTCCTGTTTCAAGTACTGCGATTGGTTGTTGTGGTCAGCGGAGTACACGGAACGCTTATCGCCCTTATGGAGCGAAGAAGGAATTCAAACGCAAACAGACACAACTCGGAATTGGTTTTCTATACCAGCTCGCTTTGGTGGTAATGGGGCTTGCAATGAGAACGCTGTGGAAAAAGCCTGCAAGGCAAACAATCTTCTTGATCAGAGAGCAGCCTCCTCGATTGCAGGTCGTCCTGCACGATTATACTCTAAGCATCCAAAAAGTACTGTTCTTCATCACTTGAATGTTGGTACCACATGAACCGAGTGCCTATCGTTTAGCAAACGCGGTGCACAAAAGTGACGCGTGCTATTCCGCGATGGAGCCACGGTTCAGAAGGAATTCTTCAATGTGGAAGCAAAACTGGGATTATGAGCCTCGCTCCCAAACAAGCCCAGAATCTGTCCCGGTTGCATACTCGGGTATCCGGGACAAGTGTGAAATCACCACAAATATACAATTAGATCTGCTTCTGCTTCTAAATAATCCTTTATCCAGACACGGGCTACTGAGGTGGATCTGAGGAACCACCTGCTTCCAGGGTAACTGTTTTAAGTGTGTGGTGTTATTCTGTAAAGTTTTTAAATTTGACTGCTTTTCTAGGAGTAAATTTAAAAAAAATTAAAATAAAAACAATAGCATGCAAACTTCTTTCCTCTTTAAGGAAAGGAATCAAGTCGATATGATCAAGCATCAGCTTATTAAAAAATCCAAAAGACCATGCATTATCCTGATCTTGTGAATGCAGGTGGATCTGAACAACAGGAGCTGAGTCTTTTATTCTTCAGATGTCTATTTCATATTCATTTTGGTTACGAAGTGGAGGGAGCAAGACTGTGGACAGAACTGAAACCAAACGAAGAGCAACAAGAACCTAATGGGGACCAAATGAAGAGCAAAACCAAAAGCAAAACCTGACACACCAAACGAAGAAGAGGACCTGTCAGAGACCAAAAGACGAGCAGAACCTAGCGGAGACCAAACAAAGAGCAAAACAAAAAGCAAAACCCGATGAAGACCAAAAGAAGAGCAGAGCCTGAAAAGACCAAGACAAAGGGCAGAACCTGACGGGGGACCAAACGAAGAGCGGAACAAAAAGCAGAACCTGACGGGGACCAAACGAAGTCCAGAACCTGAACACAAAGCTTCTAGGGGCCGTCGTGGCCTAATGGTTAGAGAGTAGGACTTGTAACCGGAAGGTGAACCTGAAGGTTGTGGGGTTGAGTCTCAGGTCCAGCAAGGATTGTAGGTGGGGGGGAGTGAATGACCAGCGCTCTCTTCCACCCTCAATACCACGACTGAGGTGAGACTCGAGCAAGGCACCGAACCCCCAACAGCTCCCCACTGCTCCAGGTGTGTGTGTGTGTGTGTGTGTGTGTGTGTGTGTGCACTTAGATGGGTTAAATGCAGAGCACAAATTTCGTGTATGGGTCACCTTCACTTCTAAAGCTAACTAGTTAAACCTGGTGGACACTGAACAAGGCGTGAAACCTGGTGCAGAAGCGAAGAGAATCTAACAGAAACCAAACGAAGAGTAAAGAGAACCTGATGGAGAGCAAAGCCGATTCTTCACCATCTCTATACACGTTTAATGACAGATTGTACGAGACAACGTACTATGAAACCACATTTATACGTTTTTTTTTTTCCCCCCAGACAAACAGTACATGGAAACTGATCGCAGGTAGGAACTGAAGTTGTGAAGCGGGGAACTGAAGAAACGTCGCACCGCACGCCATAAGACTGTTCCGAGGAAGCCTTCGGGACGACCGTTTGGATTTGTCGCTTTATGGCTTCATAACTAAACTAAACTGCACCGAATTGGGAAAATCTGAATTGAAACGCCGCTCGTCGCTGGAATCACGGCTCCGCGGAAAGCGAGCGGTCGGCTTTGTTTGCGTGAACGTCGGCTGTCGCCGGTGATCCCTCGGAGCGGCTCCATTTCAGATTCGACGAGAAAACGAGTTGCACGAATCAGCTGTTTTCACACCGGCGATCCCTCAGATGCGCTGATCTTTCTTAGCACGGACTGTGCCAGCTGCGTGTCTGCCCACCAGACGCCCACACTATGCAAAAACCGTACACGCAGTAAGAAAAAGAAAAGAGAAAAAAAAAAAGGAAGAAAGAAAGAGGACAGGAGATATGCAATGACACAAAGAGGCACAGGATCACAATCTCAGGATTAAATGGTGAGACTAATGCGTTTGGTGCAGTATACAGAATACAAGTGCAGCTCAAACACACACACACACACACACACCAGTGAGCCCATGCAAACACACTCCCACATCTTCATCACCATCTTCATCTTCATCATCCCCACTACTCCTAACACTTATTAAAGTGTACTGTTAAAGAAAGCAGATTTTTGCCCATAACTGAGCTGTTAGATGAGTAATGCTTCTCAAATCTCTATATTTCCTAACAGGTTTCTGAAATTTCAGACATAATTCAACTCAAAACACATTTATTTTGCTCAAATATGTGCTCACCGAGGCTAATTAAACAACTTCAGCTAGTTACCTCCAGATAAGTTAACATTAGCTCATTAGGCTAAAGAAGGTATAGTGCTCAGACTGTCATTCTGGACCACTGTTTTTTAGTCATATTATTATATATTATATTACATTATATCAGTAAGGACCTCACATTAAACTTATGCTGTTGTTTAGACACATTTCTGCGTTATTAGTGGCGCTGACACACACACTGCTGATACCGTTACTTGGCGCTGGCTACAGGCTAAATGCTGCCTAGCGCTTTCTTCATCACTTCATCCGTCCTGAAACCGACATGTCAACCGGGATAATTATTAATTAAAATTACAAGAAATTATGGTAAATAAATAATTAAACAATTACCACTGGAAAAAATAATCCATCATAATTACACAGTGAGCTAAACGTGAGAAAAAGGCTACGAGTGAGCTAACTAGCTGTAGCATAGCATAGAGAGCGCTACACAACAACACAGACCCGAGCCAGCAAGGCCCATTGGCTGGATCCCAAACAGCTCCTTATTGGACATATAGCGCACTACGTACAGCGCAGCACGGCGTTATGGTCATACCCTCTGTAGTGCGCCTATAGAGGGGGATTCAGCGCCGTTTGGGATGCGGACATTAATCTCAGCCTAGCGCTTTTCCGACAGCGGCAAAATAAAACGAGATACAGAGATGACAGCTCGGAAAGGGTGACGGTTAGTCCGGTAAGAGCGTCGCCTCACCTTGGCTTTGGTGATGACGTGCGTGGCGAGTTTGACGACGGCGAAATTGCCCTTGCCGATGGTCCGCTCCAGCTCGTAGTAGCCCACTCGAGCTGGGGGCGGCCTGCCGACCGCGGGGTGCCCGGGGTTGGCCATACAGGCCGCGGTCTGTCCGGCTCGGCTCTGGTGCTGAGCCGGTGGTGCTCGGTTCGGGGCGCCCATGCCCGCGGTCGGTCGGGCCGAGTGCGAAATCGCGGCCGCGGCGGACGCAGCAACAGCAGCTCCGCTTGGCACGGCCGCCATCTTCTTTCGCCTCTCTCTCTCTCGCTCTCTCTCACTCTCGCTCTCTCTCTCTCTCTCTCTCTCTCTCTCTCTGCGGGAAACGACTACGGAGCAGCGTTGCGGCGGCGCGCGGCGCTAAACACGCCCCCTCCGTGCGTCACTCGGCTACATCTCCCCGCCTCCATCGTGCGTCACTTCACACAGACCTCACCACCCCCCCTCCCTTTTTTTTTTTCCCCTCTGCCACCCCCCCCTCCACAAGCGCCCTCTCTTGAAGATGTCGCTATAGCAACGGTTAGCGTAAACGATGACTTCATTTCCCTCCTCCTCCTCCACCCCCCTCCCTCCACCGCCACTACTTTTTTTTTTTTTCCTCCACCGCCACTACTCCACTCCGCGCGCGTGGATTCTAGTCGCTATGGCGACCGAAACGAAACTGCGTTTGTGTGCGTGCGCGCGCACGAATGGGTGGTGCGTCCATTTCGACCCGCGTCTTATAAAAAAAAAAAAAAAAAAAGAAATCAAGAAAATAAAGAAATAAAAAAAGCGCGGGAAATACATGAAATTTGTGTCTCTGAGGGAAAAAACTATTGCCATGACAACGAGAAAGTCCTTGCTTTCTAGGTTATATAGAGCTCTCTGCCTCACGAGTTCTCACACACGAGCGCGCGCGCGTCTTCAGCACACAGGCGCGAGCCACCATTAAACACTAATAAATACCATTAAACAACACCATTAAATACTAATAAATACCATTAAATACTAATAAATACCATTAAACACTAATAAACACCATTAAACACTAATAAATGCCATTAAACAACACCATTAAACACAAATAAATACCATTAAACACTAATAAATACCATTAAACACATTAAACGACACAATTAAACACTAATAAACACCATTAAACACCAT
>CM074929.1:2740837-2754766 GCA_037576815.1 Pangasius larnaudii | reverse complement strand
CCCTTACTGACTCTCTAAATGAATCATTGTAATATTAATCTAACCCCTTACTGACTCTCTAAATGAATCATTGTAATATTAATCTAACCCCTTACTGACTCTCTAAATGAATCTTTATAATATTGATCTAACGCTGTACTGACTCTCTAAATGAATCTTTATAATATTGATCTAACGCTGTACTGACTCTCTAAATGAATCATAATGATATAGATTTAATTTCTTATTGACTCTCTAAAAGAATCATTATGATTCTGATGTGATTTCATATTGACTCTCTCATTGATTTCTAATTCATAGTACTGATCTACCTCGTATCCAACCCCATAATAAATCTATAACTTACTTATTACAATTCTAAACTGATTCTTTCCAAATGAATCCTTAGTTCTGGTTTTGGTTTGACTGCGTACTTGAAACGTTGCTTTTCTTCTTTCTTGCCTTTTTTAATCTTTCTCCATCTGTACAGTAGCTGTTCAAAGAATCATCATTCCTTAGAGAGCTCACTTGCATATTTCAGGCTTTGGTGACCTTGCAAATGGCAATGTTGCAGTCATGATTAGTGCACGAAGTAATGTGTAGTTTTGTTAACTTTGTGCCTATCATCTATCTATCTCTCTCTCTCTCTCTCTCTCTCTCTCTCTCTCTCTCAGACGGAGGGGGTCCGTGTGTCGGTGGAGCTGCTGTCAGAGAGCACTAAGAGCCCCGTGTTGTTTGTAGTGAGGCAGAAACAAGCCGTGCTCTCTTTCCAAGTTCCACTCATCCTGCGAGGCCTGTGAGTGTCCTGTCACCTAGTGACCTCTGACCTTTCGTCTTATCACCACATATAGAACTGGTCCTCTTTCACTGATCTTAGGCATTTTAATATAAATATCCTCTTAACACACTTCAGGAACCGAAGCTTTCATCATAGTTTCTCACAGAATTTAGCAAGAGTAGGCAAAAACACCAAAGGAGAAGTTTAAAAGGTTAAAAAAAAAAAAAAAAAAAAAAAAAGCCGATGACGACAAGTGCACTGATTTACTGTTTCAGTAGATATCACGAGGAAGGTTACAGCAACGGCCAAACAAGAAGTTTCACAAGAAAAAAAAAAAACATAATGCACTTTTCCAAAAGGGTTTTCTCATCCACATAACACACTTATGCTGAGGCCATGGCTTACACCATTATTATTGCTATCATGTCCTACATATTTTTAAAGTTACGTGTAGAAGTGAGAAAGAAAAAATGGACTGTTGCACCTTTAAGCTATAAAACCTGAGCCATAAAAGACTTGATCCTGGCCCATGTCCTTCCTTGTTGCATCACACACATCTAGTCAAGAAATTACTCAATGAACTCCATAGAGTATTTACTGGTATAAAATATAAATTCTTATGAAGTGTACTATAAGTGTAGTCTGTGTAAATTTAATGGCACCTTAGTCACGTGATGTCTATTGATCTTAAACATTGGTTTGTGTTGTGTTTATCTTTAAAGTGAGAATAAATGAGATTAATATTTCATCAGGACATTCCCTGATAAAACCAGTTACAGGCTTGACTCGGTGACTAAGACGGCTTTACAGCTCCTGTATTTAAAAAATATATATATATTCCAAAAGTCCTTATTTGTCTATTTGGATTTGTCTATTTGTCCAACTTGGTTTTTAGATTTGTGTGTGTACGTGTATGAAAGAACAAGCAGGTCATAAAGTCCTAAAGTCAATCACATGGCATTATCAGCCTGTGCCTGTCGGCTGTAAAGAATCTGTGAAGCATTCAGTTCCGTATTTACACACACACACACACACACACACACACACACACACACACACACACACACACGCCGGCGTGCACGTGGTTAACCTGTTGTTCGGATCACAAGTTTCAGTTCCTCTCTGTGCTCTGGTTCAGATTATGGAGAATAAACTGAGTCACATGATCACCGAGTGTATTAGACGTTCACCGAGTACGAGCGCATTTATGAGTAGGACACTTTAGGAAACTTAGAGGCACTTTTGGGCATATTGGGGCACTTTAGTCTTTGAGGATCATTTTGGGACCTTTAGACACCCACACTAGGGCACTTGATGCGTTTTGTGCTACTTTAGGGCACTTGGATAACCTTATGGCACTCAGAGCACTTAGTGTTTCTGTGGGAGACTTTAGGGCACTTGGATTACATTAGGGCACGTGAAGCATTTTTTCGCTGCTGTGGGGGGTTTTAGGGTACTTGCATAATCTTACAGGAGTTAGAGCAGTTTATGTTGCATTAGGGAGCTATACGGCACTTGGAGCAGTCCTGGGGTGGGGCTCTGGCGGACTTTAGGGCACTCTGGTAGTCTTGAGGCACTTAGAGCCGTTTGTGCTGCTATGGGGAACTTTTTGGCACTTGGATAGCCTGGAGGACATTACGCAGCTTGGTAACCTTAGAGAAGTCTGTGCTGATTTGGGAGGCTTTAGGGCACCTGGAGCAATTCTCGGTGCTCCAGGGTTCACTTGGGTTCACAAAGTGGTCTTTAGGGCACTTAAATTTGAGAAACGTAATAGCAGTTCGGTGGCCTTGAGGGCACTTTGGTGACCTTAAGATATTTAAGACTGTCTCTCTTGCTTTCCTTCTATCTGTGCAGTTACCAGAGGAAGTACCAGTATACGCAGGTGGGCCGAACTCTGTGCCAGCCCCCAACACTCGCACTCTCCGAGACCCAGTTCTTCTACGTGGACGTGTCCACTTTGTCCACCTCCAGCGTCCAGTACCAGCTGCGGGTCAGCCGGGTAGAAAGCTTCACGCTGCAGTGAGTCTCACCATCATCATCACCATCATCATCACCATCATCATCCACACTCCCACACTGATAAATCCCTTATTTCCTTAATAATCCATGTTGCCACAATGTTAACAGTAATATCACTGTAGAGCAGATTAGGGCAGTGTTTGGTGCCTCTGGGCACTTTAGAGAGCTTTGGGTTTATTTTATGGTACATTTTTGGGGTGATGTGGGATACACTGGGGTACTTTACGGTATGCTGGCTCACTTTATAGCATCCCTTGAGATACTTCCTTGGGTGCTTTGTGGTACTTTAAGGCTGGTTTAGCATTTACGGGCAGTTGCTTTGGGTCACTTTATCATTTTGGGGACACTTACTTAGGGGTTGTTCGAGATACTCTGAAGTACTTTTTTTTTTTTTTAATAACCATTTGAGGAATACTTTTTAAAGCACTTTGAGTTTCTTTGTCATACTTTTTGGTAGACTGTTGGGGGCACATTGGGGTTCCTTGGGACCATGTGAGGTATATCTAGGGGCCTTTGGGTCACTTTGGTGTTTAAGGGGAACTTTGACACTTTGTTTGGTTATTGAACGTTGGGGCGCTTTATTGAGGTGCATTAAGGCATTACTCTGTGGTAATTTGGGGCACATTAGGGCACCTGCATGACCTTTAGGACCCTGTAGAGCTGTAGGGTTAATGGGATGGCTTAAGGGTACTTCTGGGCTCTTCCATGTTATTGTATATATAGACTTATACATATGTCTGTTGATGGAGGCCTTGTTGCCGTCTCCATCTTCACTATCTATCAGCTTGTACCGCCTTCATCCTCCTCTTCCTCTTCTTCCTCTTCATATTTAAATGTGGTTTCCTGGTCTAGAAGCTTTATATATCTCTCTCGTCCCAACACTTTCTGATGATCCCGTTGTCCTTAATGATACTGAAATTGTGTTTGCTGTCCTCGCTGCGCTTGTTGTCCAAGTCCGTTTGACGTTATAATGAAATCATCCCCATGTAATCATCTGGGCGTAATGATTTTACAGCAATGTTGTCTTTTTGTTTATTCAGGACAAATAAGAAGTTCAGCTTCAACGCAACTCCGTCTCAACCCCAGGTTTGTACACACACACTCACTGTCTCTCACACACTCACACACTTTTATTTTAGATAAAGACAAAGCAGCCTGTTTTGTTGACTTGCTCAGTCCTTAGTGTGTTCTTGGAGGGGAAGTGAAAGTGTAATCCACTGTGAACTTTATTCACTTTGGGGCATTTTAGCCTGGACAATTTGGGGTGTCGTAGCACACTTTGAGGAATATTATTGCACAATTGGGCCCTACATAGCATTTTTGTGCATTTTAAGGTGCTACACTCGGCCCTTTTTGAACTCTGAGGCACTAGGAAGTTTGGAATATCTTACTAGACACTTTGGAGCGTCTAGGTCACTTGGCACCATAAGGACCTTTAGGGCACTTTGGGGTTTCTATGCACTGTAAGGTCGGTTAGGACATTCTGGGGCTTCTAGGTCAATAGGCACTTTTAGGACCATTAGGGCACTTTTGGAGCCTCTAGGTCACTAGCACCGTAAGGACCTTTACCGTAAGGGCACTTTGGAGAATGTTTTTTATGTCTTACGTCAGTTTATGATTGTGCTGTGCTTGGATTCTTATCACTCGCTAATCATTCGACGCTATTAACTTAACTTGTTTCACATTAGCCTTTGTGAAACATGGTGATGTATCCACCCAGTTATTGTTGAGCAAGTGTGTGTGTGTGTGTGTGTGTGTGTGTGTGTGTGTGTGTGTGTGTGTTTGTGAGAACAGCAACAAAGGAAATTTTTGAGCTTTGAAAGAATGAGCTGAGAAAATGTAAAAGCCCTTTATTTCATAACAGTGGTAGCACAGCAATGTCCGCATACACTTCACTGTGTGTGTGTGTGTGTGTGTGTGTGTGTGTGCGTGTGCGTGTGCGTGCATGCCTATGTCTGTTTGCGTAAGAGAGAACTGAGACAAACGTAGACAGGGTGCTTTCTAAGGAAAAATGGCAACAATTTCATGAGTTACTCTATTTATTACCGTAATTACCCATCAACTCTGTACCCGATTCTGGAACTGACTCTTTGTTGACTGTCATATGCAGCAGTAAAATCTGTTATGACTGGAATTGTGTACACACCCACACACACCCAACCCACACACACACACACACACACACACACACACACACACAAGTCACGGGTTATGAAGTTCTTTACGAAGTCCAAACAAAAGCGGATGTACCTTGAGTGTAAACAGAGTACTTCGTGGCATGGAGTTTAGCGAGTTGGATCGGTTAAACATGCCGCTTTCATCCTAAGAGGGCATGACTGGCATTTGTAACACGTCAGTAACAAGGAATCGTGATGTTTTCTAATAGAAATTCAACTTTTTATACTTTTACATTTGTTGTTGTTGTTACATTGGTTGAACAATCTCCCAAGCTCAAATGCTATGGCAATTAGGACGCTTTAAGACTCACCTCCATGCTTTAATAGATGATTTTTATATGAATACCACAGACTTGCATCATCAAGAATCATAAACACGGTCCTGTGCTTATCCCAGGACTCTTATTCGCAGCTGCTTTGTGACAAAAAAAAAAAATCTTAACAAAGAACACAAGTTTACAAGTCACACCATGTGACCCCTCTATTCTGTACCCAATTTAGGAATAAACGTACTTTAGGTCCAAATGGCGTTCGAGACGAGACATGCCACGCCCCCCGTCGAATCTAAACAAACCTGACGGTAGCTTCGTTAGCTTGCTAACTACGGAGGACAGCAAGGAGCTTAACGAGAGCCTGGAGAAGCCGCGACGGCGTACAACGACAGAATCACGTCTGGCTCGGTCTAAGGAGGCGAATATATTCCAGCGTTAAAGACACACCTCCGAGAAGCGCCTACAACATAAACATGACCGTGTTTTTCAAAAAGAATAAACTCCAACCATTTGTTCTGCGCCAAAAGATGATTGGAAAAGGGAAAACACGGAGCCTTAAACACACAGACGAATCATGTCCACTGATAACAAGCTACTGTTTCAGCGAACACGCTCCTGCCGCTGCTGTAGAGTAAGACCCGCCTCCGGGGGGGTGGGACTTATATGGTTCTAGAGATGGATAATCATGAATTTATGCCTAGATGTAGATCATTTCCCATGTGACGAACTATGAAATTAAAATGTATGTATTTATGTATTTATTTTTGGGAGATACAGCATCGTATTGGTGTAGAGGTACAGAGAGCTCCGAAACACCCATTTTGATTTCAGCTGCACTTTAAAATAGTTTAAAATCTTTTGTTCTGAGGCCATGAAGAGAACAGCTTCCAATCCTCTGTGTGTATGAGTGTTCTGTTTTACTGTAAAAACGTATTATTGTGGACTGAGACATCACCTAGAAACGTCAGATGCTCCTCAGAATGAAAAAGTGAGCACCTTCCGGGCTGATTGAGGATCAGAATTCGGTACGTCTCCCATTATGAAGCTCTTGATGATTGGAAACAGAGGTAACATGGTGCACTTTGCATCACTTCGGAGAAACCTTCTGGGAGTTTCAGAGACTTTGGGAGACATTTAGAGATCGGTAGAGCACTTTTGGGCACTTCAGGGAGCAAAGAAAAGAATTAATTTCTTCTTTTCGTCCTTTGTGTTTTGTTTTGTTCTGTTTTTTCTACTACAGTTTTTCAAGTATGAGTTTCCAGATGGAGTGGACACGGTCATCGTGAAAGTAAACTCAGAAAAGAACTTCCCCTGCTCCGTCATGTCTATTCAGGACATCCAGGTCTCTCTCTCTCTCTCTCTCACTCACTCACACACACACACACACACACACACACACTTCACATGAACTTCCGTCATTTTGTTTCCCTTCCTCTTAATTCTCTTTGCACCCGAGTGTGTGAGTGAGAGAGTGTGTTTGAGTGTAAAAAAAAACCTGAGTTTTTTTTTTTTTTATTTATTTCAGTGATATACATGGCTTTTAACCTCTAATCAAATCTCAGTTCTTCTCATTACAACTTTTGTAACAATTTCATAATATAATTCTAAATTTTGTAATTGAAATGAAAGAGTCAGGACATTAAAAAAACAACCTCAAACGTAAAAAAGAAATAAAATAAATTTAGGTTTAGAATTCTACTGTTTTTTTGTTTTGTTTTGTTTTGTTTTTTTTTACTCTAATTATAAATCTGTAATTGTAAATCCCTGACTCTGTTTTTAATTCTTATTCTACATCCCTGGTCATAGCCTTAATCCTAATCCTGTACATCTGTCTAATCTAGATCTAATCTAGTTTGTCTAATCTAGAATCAGTGATGCTAAATAATTCTAATCCTAAATCAGTAGCCTTAATTCATGATCTGCAATGCTGTGCAGGTTCCCGAGAACTCTTGATGGACACACACACACACACACACACACACACACACACTTCGGTGCAATACAGAGCACTTCAGGTAACAAGAAGATCCAAGTTCGAACCCTGAACCTAACACCCTTTAATCCTTTTCTAAAGGATTAAAGGACTTCTGAAGGACATCTAAATCCCTGATCCTAACCTTTAACCCTTCATTTTTTTTAATTTATTTATTTTTTTCAGTGTCCTGTGTATGATCTGGACAACAACGTGGCCTTTATCGGGATGTATCAGACCATGACCAAGAAGGCTGCTATTACAGTCCAGGTAACAGTTTCTTTCTTTCTTTCTTTCTTTCTTTCTTTCTTTCTTTTTTCGTCACTTGAGTAGCCACATATAGCACTACGATATGCTGAATTCACAGCATGACCGTCGCCCAACTTAGTACTGCGTTTTTTTTTTGGGGGGGGTTTTGTTGTTATTTTTTATATTTTATTATGTGTTATTTATTTATTATATGTTATTCAGTCATGTGGATTTAGTCGTCTAGCCTTTCCTTGTCACTTCGTCAGCTCAGTGCCGTGCTCAGGATAAAAGACAGGTTTGAATGGTGCGTTACAGTAGCTTAGCATCATTAGCAAGGCGAAATCCCTTAGCAGTCACTCCCAGTATGACCATTTTACAGGGAGGGTGTCTTCGTGTAATTAGACGTGCGTGTGCTTCTTTTGCTTTCCAGAGGAAGGACTTTCCCAGTAACAGCTTCTACGTGGTGATCGTGGTGAAGACGGAGGACGAGGCATGCGGCGGGCCGCTCAGGTTCTACCCCCTCTCACCCGGTGAGCCAGTCACAGCCCTGGTGGCCTGGAAGCACCCAATCATCACTCACCCTGATATTACTGCGTTACAATCCACTGTTCCAGCCAATCACGTTTCACCTCGGATCATTACACTGGTGCTCAAAATCTCAAATCATCTCATACTTGTGCTGTTATTGTAAACGACATCATAACATTTTATATTAGAGCATAACATTTTTCTGCAGATGAGTGTACTCTCTGCAATTTCACGAAACGTTACAACAAATTTGAATCATAAAAAACCTATCAGGTTATTTCCTAAGTTGTTGTTTTTTTTTTTGTTTGTTTTTTTTTTCCAGTGAATCGAGAATTAAATGATTCTCTGAAATGCTGAGTTGAGATTCGTTGAAGTCACTGATTCGGCTGATTGACTGAATCGTTCACAAATGAACATTTGCTCGAGAGATGAAATAGACTCGGGTTATTCTTATATTATATTATACTATGAATAAGCGCTGTATAAAGCAAGACCGTCAGAGTCAACTACAGGAGGACGTTGATTTTTTTTTCCTCTCTCTCTCTCTCTCTCTCTCTCTCTCTCAGATGAGCTGCTGGATGCTGGAAACCGGAGTAAAACTCTGGAAGTGGTCGTCTCTCCTGCCATCGACTGTGAGTCAGAGGAGTTTCGTTCACTCGTTAACTCGTTAATAGAATCGTGAAGTTATTGTTCGCTCACTCGGTGTGTTTTTGTTCTTCGTGTCGTAGCCGAGGTGTACGTTATGGGAATGCTGTTCTGTCTCGGCATCTTCCTGTTTTTCTACGTACTGACCTTCCTGTTGGCCTGCATTGAAAACAAGAGGTGTGTGTCTCTGACTTTGTGTGTTCATACCCATGTGTGTGTCTGTCTGTCTGTATCTGTGTCTGTATCAGTATGAAGCTCTCTCTCTCTCTGTTTGTGTGTGTGTGTGTGTGTGTGTGTGTGTGTGTGTGTGTGTGTGTGTGAGTACATTTTGACTAGTTGTGTTTCTTTCCTCTCTGTTTTTCAGAATGCACAAAAAGAAGGAGGGGCTTCTGAAGCCAGCAGACATGTCGCCGGCGGAGACAGGTAACCTAGCAACCGTCACTCGTTTCAGTACCGCACCGGTGTCAACTTTCTTTCACGACGTGGAAGGACACACACACACACACACACACACACACACACACACACAAAATGCTAATGCAGGTTTTAGCATGGTAACAGTATGCTAACCTATAATATTGTTGTTCATTGGTCCACTGTAATCAACATGGATTGATTTTTCTTTCCACCTCTCTCTCTCTCCCTCTCTCCTTCTCTCCACTTTTACACCTCAGCCTCTCTCTTAGGTAAGACGTTCGAGTGTGTGTCTTTCTTAGTGCTTAGTTAGTGTGTGTGTGTGTGTGTATTACTAACCTAATTCTGAATGTGTGATATATCAGTATACGCCAAATCCCTGGCTAACACTCGCTAATGGCTAATTAATGCTACGTTCACACTAGACAGGAACAAGTTGCTGATGTTGTTTTTTTTTTTTTTGTAAACAGAATCATAATGGTTTCTTTGTTTGTAGAAGTGTTGGCTAAGTCGTTTCCATGGAAGCGTAGGTTAGTGCTGGCTGGTGGGCAGGAACTGGCCAAGAACAAATTTAGGGAGAAAAATGGAGCAAAAAATACTCACTGAATTTTCTAATAATAATATTCTGCTTTTCTATAATCTTGGCATGCAATTTTTGAAATTTTGTTCCTTCCATCAGAATGTCCATATATGGATTTAAAGACACGCCCACATTCATGTCTGTAGCTTTCTGCAGCTCTACAGAGCAGACCCTGATGTTTTAACGCTCTAGTATGAGCGTAGCGTAGCATTAGTGCTGCTGCTAACTCAGTGAAGCACTTTCTGTTAAAGCTACAATAAATATACAGAAAGATTTAGAGTGTGTAGTGTACTTCCCAGTGTACATGTGAGTGTTATTAAACATGTGTGTGTGTTCATCTTGCAGGAAAAACTCCAGCCTCTCCATATGAATACGGCTCATTCGGTGAGTTTTTTGTGTGTGTGTGTGTGTGTGTGTGTGTTTCCGTTAAACACTAGTTGTTCTCCTGTTAATAATCTGTTACTAATTACATAATTAATTTTCTGTTTTCTGTTTCTCTTTCTGTTTGTTTTACTTTCTTTTTCTGTCTTTGTTGGTCTCTTTTCCATCCACATGTCTTTCTCCATATCTCTCTCTTCTCTTGGTCTTGATCCTCCCTCTCTCTCTCTCTCTCTCTCCCTCCCTCCCTCCAGCTGATAACGCCAGCACGATGAGCTCAGAACCCGTGACGGACAGCTTGGCCTCCACTGATGCTAACTATGGATACATGGGTATAAGATAAACACACACTGACCACCAGGAACAAATATTCACCAAATGACCACCTTACGTTCTGAAGCCCCGCCCCCTAGTTTGCTCATTGGATATTCTCTGGTTTCTCATTGGTCTGTTTTCATCCTTCAGGACAGGAGGCTTTCAAGCGTCGGCCAATCAGCACACACCACATAGTCATCCGCTTTGGTGACACGCCCACTCGTTCGCTAAATCAATAGCACCGCACGAGCACTGCACGACGAGCTCGGCCAATCACAATCCAGTCCTCACTAATCACTGACCCCTGATCAATATTCTGTAATAATCATTCACCAATCAGAGGAGAGAATGGTGATTTGAGAGCATGTGCAGATAATCGGTTATGAGATGTATATCGCAATATGTGATGAGCACACAGGGCCGTGCATAAGTATTTACCCCTTGAACGTTTTTCTCTCTCTCTCCTCCTTCCTGTCTTTCTTTCTGTTTTGCTGTTTTTTCTGTCACTTTCTCTCTCTTTCATTCTCTCTCAGCATCATTATTTACACACAAATAAGTTCCAGCTTGTAACACTACAAAATGCAGGAAAGTTTAAAGTGGGGTGTCAATACTTATGCACAGCACTGTACTGGTATTTCCAGTCTGATCATTCAGGCCATCGCTGTTATATGAAGATTAAATGTCAACATACGCTTGGTTCTGTTTAAAGTTTTCAAGTCCATTCTTGGTTCTAATATTACTCGTGTGTGTGTGTGTGTGTGTGTGTGTGTGTCCCTCAGAGCGCTCCTTGGACACAGTGGGTCGCTGCAGACAGGAGTCTCTGAGTTCAGTGGACGAGGACGACTACGACACGCTGGCCGATATCGACTCGGACAAGAACATTGTCCGCACCAAGGTCAGCGCTTCCGTCCGAGCTGAAATGAAACCGTGTGTGTGTGTGTGTGTGTGTGTGTGTGTGAAAACGTCTCACATTGTCTCGTCTCTACAGAAGTACCTGTGTGTCTCTGATCTGGCTCGGAAAGACAAGCGAGTGCTGAGCAAGAAGTACCAGATTTACTTCTGGTGAGCAAACACACACACACACACACACACACACACACACACACACCTCGGTCTCTGTGATAAAGGATTGAAATATAGTATTAAATAATGAAGATATCGTAAAATGTCTAGATACAGTAAAAACATAATATGGTGTGTGTGTAGGAACATCGCCACCATTGCCGTGTTCTACGCTCTGCCCGTGATCCAGCTGGTCATCACGTATCAGACGGTGAGAGAAAAATAAAAATATTACATCGAAGTCTTTTAAAATGGCTACTTTGTGATCACACAGACACACAGCGCTCTCTCTCACACACACACACACTCTCTCGGGTTTGGTTTGTGTGTTTATTTACAGGTTGTTAACGTGACAGGAAATCAAGACATCTGTTACTACAACTTCCTCTGTGCACATCCCCTAGGAGCTCTGAGGTGTGTGTGTGTGTGTGTGTGTGAGAGTGTGTGTGTGAGAGTGAGTGAGTGTGAGATAATTTTAGTTGGTTAAGTGATGTGCATCAAACCAGATGTTCAATTTCATTGGTGTACAGTGAACTGTGTGTGTGATTAATTTAAGTGATTTGTGTTAAACCTGTGTGTGTGTGTGTGTGTGTGTGTGTGTGTGTGTGTGGGCGCACGCAGCTCATTCAACAACATCCTGAGTAACCTTGGTTACGTGATGCTCGGGCTGCTGTTCCTGCTCATCGTGCTGCAGAGGGATGTCGTGCACAAACGTGCACTCATGCGCAACGATGTCAACGCGCTGGTCAGAACACACACACACACACACACACACACACACACAGTTTCTCTGCACATCAAAAAAAAGCAAGAATCGGTCCAAACACCATACTGATTTGTATATGGTATTGCGCATCATGTGAACGCAATAGGTGCCAAATGTTAGAATCCGGTTGTGCTCATTTTTCCTGTGTGTGTGTGTGTGTGTGTGTGCGTGTGTAGGAGTGCGGCATCCCCAAGCACTTTGGTCTGTACTATGCCATGGGTACGGCTCTGATGATGGAGGGGTTGCTGAGTGCCTGTTACCACGTCTGCCCTAACTACACCAACTTCCAATTCGGTACAGAGAGACCATAACAAAGTGCTCAGCATTACAGTGATTACGCTTTGAGTCCACTAACTTTTTTTTTTTTTTTTTTTTTCGCAGACACGTCGTTTATGTACATGATTGCGGGTTTGTGTATGCTGAAGCTGTATCAGAAGAGACACCCGGACATCAACGCCAGTGCCTACACTGCCTACGCCTGTCTCGCTGCTGTCATCTTCTTCTCCGTGCTGGGAGTGGTGAGTGACGCTCCAGCTACATAACACACGTCTCTTACGTGGATACGTAATTAACAACTAACTAGATCACTAACAAGAAAACTAACTAGCACCCAATGTAACAGAACAGCGACAACGGTTACCATTTAATTCTTAACTCTTCATGATTAGCTTAAGACTCTAAATAGCTTGATGATTTGTTTCGGAGCGGTTATCACTTTTAACTAGCGTCGTGGACTCTGAATAGATGAGACGTCTGGTTTTTTTCTTTTTTTATTGGGATTTGTGGTTTAGGACAGAGTAAAGTAAACTTATGAAAGTCTGTCTCAGATTCTCTCTTGTGGAAAGCTGAAGCCATCTTCAGGACAGATGAGTTTAATCTTTGCGGTTTCTCAGTTTCTTTTGTCTTTTTATCTTCAAGAGAGAGGAAAAAAAACGTGGCTGGTAAAGGAACAGCTGTTTGTAGAACTGTTTCTACAACTGTGTGTGTGTGTGTGTGTGTCAGGTGTTTGGGAAAGGGAACACGGCGTTCTGGATCGTCTTCTCAGTGCTGCACATAGTGTTCACGCTGTTGCTCAGCACTCAACTCTACTACATGGGCCGCTGGAGGCTGGGTGAGTGAGCGCGCACACGCGCACACACACACACACACACACACACAGAGTAACAAAAACACAGAAGAAGCTAATGCGTGTCTGTGTGTATTTCTGTTTCAGATACAGGGATCTTGCGCAGGATACTTCATGTAATCTACACAGACTGTATTCGCCAGTGCAGTGGACCCATGTACATAGTGAGTCTCACACACACACACACACACACACACAGAGACAGTCTCTCACACATACCCATGTGCAGAGAGAGAAGTGTGTAATATATGTGTGTGTGCTGTTCTTTAAGGATCGCATGGTGCTACTTGTGATGGGCAACATTGTGAACTGGTCTCTGTAAGTATACACACACACACACACACACACACACACACACACACACAATAATACACATGTTCCCCATGCAGTGTAATGTAGTTTTGTGTGTGTGTGTGTGTGTGTGTGTGTGTGAACGCAGGGCTGCATACGGTCTCATTAAAAAGCCAAATGACTTCGCTTCATACCTGCTGGCCATCGCCATCTGTAACCTGCTGCTGTACTTCGCCTTCTATATCATCATGAAGGTAAGTGTGTGTGTATATATATATATGTATATGTGTATGTATGTATGTATGTATGTGTGTATATATATATATATATATATATATATATATATATATATATATATATATATATATATATAAAAAA
>CM074929.1:2703945-2734543 GCA_037576815.1 Pangasius larnaudii | reverse complement strand
GAGTCCATCAGCAGACCTTCACCCAACTGAGCAGCATTTCACCTCCTGAAGAGGAGACTGAAGGGAGAAACCCCCCAGTTTGGTGTCAGTGGATCACCAGCTTGATGCAGTTATTGCAAGCAAGAGACACGCAACCAAATATTCAGTGTTATTTACTTTAAGACTATCTGTTCCAATACTTTTGCTCACTAAAAGATTGGGAGTTTTGACACCAAAGGTGCCATGTTCTAAGTTGTTTCACACGTCTAGATGTAAATATCAGGAAATGAAAGCAGAAATTCTGATCTATCGTCTCATATTCATATTTTGATCTCAAACCCACATGACTTCAGCTTATAGCAAAAAAACAAAAGAACTGGTCTTGCTGTTCCAAAACTTTCAGAGGAGACTGTATTTCATATAATTATACATTTATTCACATTTATAAACCAGGTTTAACAGACAGAAAAACATGGTTTAAACTGAAGACCTGGCTAATTATTTTCTAAAATTCACAGTTCCTTTAAAAGAAGAATCTGAAGTAAAAGCTCTTACCTATTAGAAGATCATAGGAACAGAAATCAGGTCCGTTGATGGAAGCGAGAGAGAGAGAAAAAAGACAGAATTAGGGAAATAGTGACTTCATTCAGAGCACAAAAAACATTCATGACACATTGTACATGTTACTATTATTCTACTTTTATCATATACATATTAAATGTGCATACATATTAATAAATTACCCTTAAAATGCAATTTTATACAAAAAATTGATAAGCGATATTGCAAAGCCAGACTCAATCTGACGTTGACTGTTGACTAACAGACTGATGCTTAATTAATAAATTAATCTTCAGAAATTCTTTAACTTGTCGTATCTAAGTCCACTACTTCTGTTTAATAGTTTAATCCCAGCGGAACAAACTTCCTGTAGCAAACACCTGCCTGTGAAGACGTCACCTAGCTTTAAGTAACTTGGAGTTTGTTTATTGTGTGCGTGTAAAGCTATTGTTGTTATTTGTGGGCGTGCCTATGAGAAACGGTAGTAGCTATAGCTAAAAACAAATAGTGCATTAATCAGTGTGAAGATCTACTGCTTGATTTAGATGTTATTTACGCAGCTCTGAACTACTGCAGCTTCAGTGGAAACGTAGATACTACGTACAATCACCACAGGCACAAGTGATCGCTGCTTCTTCCTTCCAGGTTTGATTTTTCTTCGTAATGTCTCTACGTCTACACGTTTAATAAGAGGTCGTATATTGCAGGATAACATAAAACCATGTCTTTTCAATTTTTCATGCATCAAAGAGAAAACGGGATCTAACTGCAGGTAAAGTTGTTAGTGGGGAAGTTAAGAAACATCGGACCACAAGCGCCATAGGATTGGTCCAAATAATCATTCAAGACAATCACTTGGATCTGTTGCTTTGCAATGTCATCAATTCAAATGCCGCCTGTCACGCTACCTGCTCATATGGCTGGTGTGTGTAGTACAGCAGAAGGCAGGACTGGAGAATGAGTAGTGTGTGCTAATTATAGCATTGAGGTGAACCACCAATGAAGGGCCTTACGTTGAAACGTGTATCTCAAAATTATTTCAGAAAAAATACACCGCCAGTAGCAAGACCAGAAACCTCATAGTCACTTGCCCCATTGCCAGGAGAATGGGTGCTGATCAGGCTCAAGTGAAGCTCGGCCATTAGTAGTAACCTCAACCATGTGTAGTCTGACCCAACCAGTCCTTGGTTAATCATCTCTGTAGAATCCTTCGTGGAGAAAACGGGAGTCGTGGGAAAGCGGGTGAGCTGACTGGTGGGACAGGATGTGAAAGCTGGAGGGGCTGAATCTGATGGTGGCCAGTTAATCCTTTAATAAAAGGCCTGTAATCCTTATTGCTGTTGATTTATGTGGTTGTCTTTGATGGGGTGATACTTAGCTTAGTTTAGTTATGCTCTGTTATGCTAGCATGTCTTTGCAAGCCCTAACATTGAGTGCAGTTCCTTGGCTCTCATCTCTCTCTTTGTTTTGTTTCCCCATTTCTACCAACTGGATCTCTACAGTAGCCTGTTATCATCATTCTGACTTATTGCCTGTTTTTGCGGATTGGGAACCGCACGTGAATCTTTGAGAAAAACTGCTTTAAGGGGAACTGTAAGAAAAAAAACAACCTGCAGAACTGACCTTGTGCATGGGCTGAAGGAAATTCCCAATGGCACCTAATGACTGCTACTCAATAATGCACATTGGTGTTCAGAGGAATAGAGGCCTAGACACGCTTCAGCACGGCTTCATAAAGACCTCCTATTGATCATTAAAGAAGCTGCTTCATCAGTTCCTTATAAAATGGAGCAAGTATTCAAGTAAAAGCTATTCCATGTACACACCAAACCCCTAAACCAAACCCTCTTAGGTCCTTCTGAGTAAAATCATTCATTCATTCATTCATTCATCTTCAGTATGCACTTTATCCTGGTCAAGGTCACTGTGAATCCGAAGTCCAGGAACACTGGGAGTGAGGCAGAACTACATCCTGGATGGGATTCTAGTCCATTACAGGGCATAACACACACACACTCACACCTAGAGGCAATTAAAACTTCATTCTGGCTTGTTTTCAGAAGGTGGGAACAAACCCGAGAACCCAGAGGAAACCCAGCAGACACGGACGAGAACATGCAACACTCCAGGAACACAAATTCAGGATCCAATTGGGGACTCTGGAGCTGTGAGATGGTCAGCTATTAATGACTCTTTTTTTTTTTAAAGAATTTTTGGGAAATGCAAAAACTGGCTACTAATATAATTCTGAGCAATGATTTTACAATACTCTTCCCACAGTACCACGGCACCCCAATGGCAGCCCCGGCCGACAGGTAGAACACCACAGTAGGGGCTCACGAGAATGTTTGGAGTTAGCACTCATGTTATTCAGTGAACTGGGGATAAGGAAGCAAGCCAAGGATCATCAGATCTCAGAGCCTTAAAGACCTCAGCAACTGAGAAATAGATTTGAAATTTATGAACTGCCCATTATGTCCTTTCTTTTAGGCGTAATCCTTATGACCGCTTGTCACATAATCACCAATTAATTCCAGCTTCCCTGGAACGTAGCCGGAGTGCTGCAGATACGCACGACTTTCCAGTTCTTTTCAACTTCTCAAAGGTCTTGTGTTTCAATAATGAGCTGCATGCATACACGGCCATGAATGTAATTAATTAATCACTCTGTTATAACCTGCTGGAAGCAAGTTATGAGCATTCATCAAGCAGCTCATACAGCCTTTTTATTTTTATATTTCTTGCGCAGAGTGATTTTTAGTTTGCGCACCTCCAGATCTCCCATTTATCCAAACCCCCAGCTCAGAATGACCCTTAACCATCATCTCTGTAATCATTTTCATAATTTATGAAAAATCATTTTTAATGTCGTTCAACTGTTAGTGAAAATGTGATTCGGGTCATTTGGACACAAACAGAACAGATCATCACTGTTTCCTGGAGGCGCTGCGTTAAATAGGTCACATTAGCAAGGGAATAAATCAGCAGACTTATTTTTCCCCATTTCTCTATAAAAGGCAGCAAGAGAGTAAAAACAGATGAATGGAATGGTTCCTGCACAAACACAGACACACACACACACACACACACACACACACACACAGACACACAGACACACACACACAGACACACACACAGACACACACAGACAAACACACACACACACACACACACACACACACACACACACAGACAAACACACACACACACACACACACACAGACACACACACAGACACACACAGACAGACACACACACAGACACACAGACACAGACACAGACACACACACACACACACACACACACACACACACACACACACACACACCATAAAACTGAAACGTGCAGAGCTGTACAGTACAGTAGCTGTGTGCAGTGATGATGGGGGGCCAAGCACTAAGCTCATTCCTCAGAAAACAGGATTTGTAATGTAGTAACAGCACACACCTCTAAGCCCCTCTCAACTTCATCTTCTTCTTCAACCAGCTGTTTTCTCCTCTTCTTTAAATCTGCTGCCTGCACAGAAACAGAATGAATACAAGATAGAGGTCTCTCTCTCTCTCTCTCTCTCTCTAACACACACACACACACACACACAGATAACTGCTAGTGAAATACCTGAGCTAGGAGTCTTGAGTCTTGAATTTTGAGCTCTTTGGTCTTCAGGTCTATTTTCTCAATCAACCCCTGCACTTCAGCTTCCTGCGCGCGCGCACACACACACACACACACACACACACAAAACTGTTCAAAGAACTAAAATAACATTATCAACAATGTTATACCAAAATGTCCTAGATTAGGAGTATGAAAACACTTTGTGTGTGTGTGTGTGTGTGTGTGTGTGTGTGTGTGTGTGTGTGTGTGTGTGAATATACCTTCTGTGTGTGTGTTTTACGCATGTTGTGGAGCTGTGTGTCCAGCTGCAGTCTAAGCTGCTCTAGCTGAGATGTGTGTGAGGTGAGAAGCTGCTCTCTCTCCTCCTGTAGTGCACTCATCATACGCTCCCGCTGGTTACTCTCCTACACACACACACACACACACACACACACACACACACACACAGTTTCTCTTTAAGCCACATGTAGAGAAAGTTTCCAGTGAACTAGTGAATTGACAACACATCCTCTCTACACAATAAATACAACAAACACACACACGCAGACACACACGCAGACACACACGCAGACACACACGCAGACACACACGCAGACACACACGCAGACACACACCTCCTCCAAGTGTGTTTCTCTGATGGCCTGCAGTTGGTGTCGATGCTCCTCTTTAAGCTGCTCCAGCTTCCTGCTGTGCTCCCTCTGCACTTCCTCTCTCACTTCCTGCAGCACGTCAGACAGCTACAAACACACACACACACACACACACACACACACACACACACACACACACACAGATACACACAGATACACACAGATACACACAGATACACACACACACACCATCAACAGTGGAGTAATAACAGATTAATGAATAATACTTAACAGAAAGTATTGAGATTGACAGACATTGAGGCCACACCTCCTTCACTGTGACTGATGTACAGAGGCCACACCCCTTTCACTGTGACTGATGTACAGAGGCCACACCTCCTTCACTGAGACTGACAGGCATAAACGTGTTGTACTGATGTCTTACCTCTCTTTTATACTCCCGTAGCTGCTCTTGAGGTCGAGGACTTCTCAGGTCTCGCTGTCTTTCACTGGTCGTCTCCTGACACACACACACAAAAAATAATGAAAAAAAAAAATAATGAAAAAAATTAGGAAGAAAAATAAATCACACTTTGGGTCAGTCTCTCTGTCTCTCTCTCTCTCACACACACACCTCCAGTCTGAGTGAAGCTAACTGCTCCTCCCTCCTCTCCTGAAGCCGCTTTTTCTCAGCCTTCAACTCCTCCTCTGACTCCACCCTCATTTTGTCCAAGTCCCGCCTCCGCTGCTCCTCCATTCTCTCTCGCTCCGCCTCCAGTTCAGCACGCAGCTCTCTCACCCTCTCCTCGTTCTCCTCCCTAAACACACATACACACACAGCAAGTTTAAACAGTGTGGAGCAATCAGTAAGTAGGGGTGTGTGTGTGTGTGTGTGTGTGTGTGCGCACCTGAGTGTGCGTAGGTGTGTTTCATTGTCCCTCAGCGCCTGCTCTCTGAATTGCTGTAGTTTGGTCTGCGTTTCCTGGTCCAGACGCTCCTCCTCCTCTCGCCTCTCTCTTTGCAGGCGCTCGTTAAGGGCCCTGTGAAATGAACGCGTGCACACACACACACACACACACACACACACACACACACACACACACACACACACTTTTTAAAATTTATTTTTAATTTACATTATGCTGTCACGGCAACCTCACACACTTTCCAGGTTTTTACAGTCCTTTTTTCCCCTCCCTTTCCCCTCATATTCTCCTCTTTTTCTCTTTCTATCACACACTCTCACCTTCTCTGGCTTTCATTTCACCCACCTGATCCTTTCCTCATTCTCCTCCTTGATCCTTCGCTCCTCCTCCTCCTCTTCTCTTCTCAGCTCCTCTCGGAGGAGGCGCAGTCTCCTGTCACGCTCCTCCACCGCTCTTAACCTCTCCTGCTCCATCTGTCTGCGCGTTTCCTCCTCCTCTTCCCTCATCACTCTCTGCTTATCTTCACGCCTCCTTCTCTCCTCCTCTTCTCTGTCTTTCCGCTTATCTTCAGCCTCGTCCTTCCTTTTCTTTTCTTCCTCCTCATCCATCATTCTTCTTTCTCTTTCCACGTCCTCACGTTTAGAGACAGAGGAAGAGGACGGCGGTTCCTGTGTGCGTTCAGAGAGCCACTCGTCCAAGCCGAAGTTCTTCAAGCGCCTGCTGCTGTGAGGAGAAACATCATCATTCGTCATCAGCTGATAGTGTGTGACATGTACAGCTCATTTCTGTGTGTGTGTGTGTGTGTGTGTGTGTGTGTGAGAGATGGAATCTATTCAAACCTCTGTGCGGCTTCCCCTCTCATCTCTTCCTCCTTCTCATAGTCATCGTCATATTCCTCTCTCCCTCCATCCATTTCTTTTTCCTTCTAAAAAAAAAAAAAAGCATAAGTGGAATGAATAAAAAAATGAGTGTAGCCTTATCACATGGATGAACAGATTCATAGGTAGAGAGATGAACAGACTGACAAATGGATGGATGTGCAGATGGATGAAGTGATGAACAGAGAAACTAATGGATGGGGAGAGGGAGAGAGAGAGAGAAATGGATGGACAGTTGTAAAAACATATATTTTCTTGTGATTAGATCATGGTTTGGGTTCAGAGTTTTGGAATAAACGTTGAGTGTCATCATTAGTGCGTTTGCTATTCTGACAGGCGTTTGTACTCACTGGAGCTGCTGAGGGTGCAGCCAGGCAGAGATCAGTCACGTCTAGGACGTTCTCTGAAAACTTGGAACGGAACACCTTTGATATGATAAAAATAATTTTTTTTTACAACATTAATAAAATTCAGGATAGAACAGCAAAAACATTGCCATGATTATTATCAGTACGGTATAGTATGAAGTGCAGTATACTCTATATTTTACATATTAGAATTACAAACACTTCATTTGATTATGTTGTTATTATTAACCAATTATCTGTTAACCAACGCAGCCAAAAAAAAGATCAGCACTGAAGCAGATGTAGCTAGAAAAGATGCTCTAAAGAGGTCATAAAAACGACCTTGAAGATTTCCTCTCATACAGATAAACCAATCCAGAAGCAAAAAATAATAACGTTAACTATAATATAGCTGCAGCGATTAAGGGGGCCAAGCACTTCCTCCACCTCCTAGTGATGGAGGAAGACCAGAAGTCAGAAATAAAAAAGATTAACATAATTTAGTTAACAGTACTGTTCAATTCTCAAATTTGATTCGTCAGAAGATGTTGATTCAATTTAATGATAATAATAAATGGGTTTTAAAAAAAAAAAAAAAAAAGTGAAAATCATTCATGTGAAGTTTGCTGTAATTAGACAATGTCTCATTAAAGGAAGGAGTCTCCAGTGCCAGCACTTTGTTTTCTGGCACATGAGAGTCTTTTCAGTTTCTTGGTAACATGACAAGTGTCTTATTAACTTCAAGAGAGAGGGGAAAAAAAAGAGAGACTGGTGAGGGAACAACTGTTTATAGCTGCTATAATGCAAGTGAGAACAGGAACTAACTTGTTTCATGGACCTTCCACAGCTTTAAATGTAACTATAAAAGACAGATAAAAAGTATGTGCCATTCTTTTTAAATTGTTTAAAAAAAAAAAAAAGTGTTGGCAAATTGCTGTGGTATAAGAGCAACAAACCCAAACCACTATGAGACATGCTGTTATTGGAAAATAATAATCTTTGAGGTGGTAATGGCGCGCGCGCGCACACACACACACACACACACACACACACGCCCTGTTATGTTTTATTCCTTACATCATAAACTCAACAATCAGTGAAGTGCAGTGAGATCACTCGCTTCAAAAATCCTCGGCTATTCTTTTCTCCTCAAATTAATTACACTTTTAAATACACTTTGTGCCGAAGTACACAACATTTTCTGTGATGTTTTGTCACTTTAGCGTAACAAACATTACCTTCATGTCATCAGAATGGCTAGACACCACTTCGACGTGTTCGCTGACCTCCGATTCCTGCAGGTGGATGAAATAATTCTCAATATACACCACACACATTCTCCATCACACACACACACACACACACACACACACACTAATACAGTTCACACTTTTCTATTGTAAAGCAGTGTAACCGAGCAAAGAAGTGCCATGCGCTAACATGCCTCAAGTTCAGATACAAAACAAAGCAAAAGCAGGCACACACACGCACACATGCACACACACACACACACACACACACACACACACACACAGGACGGACAGATTAGAGGCAGTCCTAACAGTGCAGTCGTATCTAAGATGGTCCAGATGTCTTGTCAGATATTTTTAATTATCCATCAATCATTAATCTCCGATACTGAGATTCATGAATGGATAGATGGAAGGATGTGTACGGACAGAAGCGGATAGATGAATGAATGAACCTAATGATTGATCAGTCAGATGGATAAAAAAAATGGATGAAAAGAGGGATGGATGAATGGATAGAGGAACATGTGGATGACATTAATGGCTAGATATAAGATAGACAGGAAAGATGAATAAACAGATGGACTGTTGGAAAAATGGACGGATGGAAAGATGAACACTTGGATAACATAATAGAACATGGACGGATGGACACACGTATAGATAAATAATGCATATAGCATGGATGATGGAGAGATGAATAGATGGACAAACTGATGATGAGACGGACAGATTAATGACAAGAAGGACATTTGGACAGATTAACAGAGAGATGCACAGATGGACAAAGTAATGAAGAGACGAACAGAAGCGCAGATTCATGGAGAGATGGACAGAATAATGGAGAGATGGACAGATTAATAGAGAGATAAGCGAGATGAGATGTCATAAATAGACTGATACATAAACAGGTTGATGAAAATATGACAGAGATGAATAGACAGAAGGATTAAAGGAGAAATAGTTGGATGGATGGATAGATAGCTAGATAGACAGATAGATTAAAGAGATGATTAGATGGATGGATGGACAGAGTGGATGGACAGAATGGATGGATGGATGGCCGCACAGACAGACTGATGTTGGACAGATGGATGGATGGATGGATGGATGGATGGACAGACTGGACGGACGGATGGAAAGGGAACGTCAGGAGCACGGCTCTCACACTGACCCCTAGAGCAGCACTCAAGCTTGCAGGCATCTAAAGAGCATGAGGGCGTGAGGTAAGGGGTCAAAGATCACACTGCGTACCTCACTGGGAAGCCGAGCACAGCGAGGAAGCAGCTTTTTTCCCAGCATGCCTTTCTGCTGGAGCGGGGTGTCTGCGTTTTCGTTTAAGCTCTCTAATCGTTCGATCTCTTCATTCTCGCTCGCAGACATCGTTGTGACCTTCGACTCTCTGTCATTCCCCTCATCTTCCTCAGGGTGCTTCAAACTCGTTTTCCCCTCTCCTTCACTCCTACACTCATCTGCTGCATCTCTCTGTTCTTCAGCACTTCTCCTGCATCTCTCCACTACCTCTTTCTCTTCTCCGACTCCATCACTGTCCTCCCTTTCCTCTGTCCCTTCTACGGCCTCGTTCTTGAAGTTGTACTCTCTCTCTTCTTCTTCCCTCTCACTTTGCTCCTCTTCCTCTCCAGAATACTCCACCTGGTCTATGTATCTCTCCATTATCTTATCGCTGTCAGGTGTTTTCCTCTCCTCCATCTCATCCCTCGCTTTCTGTGTCTCCACCCCACTCTCTGTCTCTCTTTCCATCTGTTCGATCGCTTCACTTCCCGATTCCTCTCTGTGCCTCTTTCCCTCCTCTTCCTCATCCCTCTCACTCTGCCCTTCCTCCTCTACTTCTTCCTCCTCCTCACTTCTTTTCTCATCCCTTGTTCGTTCTTCAGCCTCCTCCTCTGCTGGGATCAATTCGTCCTCGGCGATGCTCTCGTCCTGCCGACTCGGGGGGAAAACGTCGGCACTGCTGCAGTCTCCGCTGCCCCCTAGCTGCTTGGGGGAGAGACAACGCCCTCGCAGTGAGTCCTTTAGAGCGGTGGATGGGAGGAGGAATAAAGGAGAATGGGATGGTGCAGAGAAAGAGATCGAAAGGATTGGGGGATTGGGAACATTATAAGACAGGTGGAGACACATGCGAGGCACACTCACGCGTTTCCAAGGATGCGCAAGCCATGGAGGAGAGAACGACAACATTATTAGCAAACGAGACATCGTTAGAGAGAGAGAAAAAAGGATTACTTCTTAAGTCTGAGGAAAAAGATGAAGATGACATGGTTCATAGGACAGGTTCAAATAACACACACACACACACACACACACACACACACACACACAAAGCCATGGTGTTCAGACCAGAGGCATGCTGTGGTATGAAGAACTGTGACTGAACGAAACTAAAATAAAAGCTCTTTTACTGAAGCTACCTGAGATGGAGATGGAGGGTTGGCACTGATTTCTCCTGAGAGAGCGAGATCTTGGAGCTCTGGTTCGGTTCTCTCCTCAGCCGGAGCTGTGCCACTCACCTCGCTGTCCTACACACACACACACACACACACACACACACACACACACACACACACACACACAGACTTAACACAAAAGCAGCCTCACCAGACGTACATTTGTTATAATATAGTGTATCTCTATTATCTTAAACATTTACATACTGTATGCCATTTTCTCATGTGTATTACCGAACATTTTGTTTTTAATTACCTCGTACTGCAGTCCTCCTCCCAGAGCGTCCAAGTCGAGGTGCAGATTCTGCAGCAGGCCTGATGTACCACACGGACTCTATATACACACACACACACACACACACGAAACACAGTTATTATCAGTGGTTCACTATAATACACGCTTTTTGGTACTCATAGATAATGACACCAAAATGAGTAATCTGCTTAATATTAAGAAATCAAGGACATCACGCGGCTCTGTTTATGTCGTTTGATGCACATTGACTTCTCGGTGCTGAAGCATCCCTAGTTTACGTTGTAATGTGTTCTACATTATAGGAGAGATGAAGACACAAACCTGAGGCATGGAAATCTTTTCCCGCTCTTCCTCTTCGTCGTCTTCGTCATCGGAATAAAATGTGGGCGGAGCCAGAGACGGACGCTCCTCTTGACGTACCCTCTGCAGACCGGAGCTCATCCCCGAGAGTGAACCCTAAGAAACGTGGACATAGTCTCAGGGGCTGCACGTGTGAGTGAATCATCAACATAAAAGCTACAGATCCCTGGGTCTTCATCTTAGATTGTGTTTGTTTGTTTTCTTCTAGCTCTAGTGCACTCTTTAGGTTGCCTCTTTTTATCATGAGTGTGTGTCCTTTTAGCCCTAATGCATTCTTGATTACCCCTAGTGGAGTCTTTAGAGGTTGGAGGCCGGAGGAGCTGCCCAGGGAACCACGGAGTGCTGGAACAGGAGCGTCACACACACTTCTGAGAGGAGCAAGAGGACCCAGTGGCTGAGTGAGTGAGAGAGGGAGAGAGAGAAGAGAAAATACAATCACATTTTATTGATCAGTGGGAGTGTGCGTGTGTGTGTGTGTGTGTGTAGGGGGGTAGACGGTGTCATGAACAGAGAGAGACAACAGATGCAAGTATCCAAACTCACTCCTGGTGCTTTCGGACCCTCTGGTTCGCTCTTCTTCTTCTCCTTTTTCTTCTCCTTTTTCTCTTTTTTCTTCTTCTTCTCCTTGTCCTTCCTGACAGGGGCGGAGCCTGAGCTGCGCTCCCTCTCCTGAGCCACCAGGCAGCGGTACTGTTCGTCACACGGGTGGTCCCACGTGGACTGACCGGTGGAGAAGTTGAAGTAGTAAACATCTCCGGTCACATCCTGACTGTAAGACACACAAGTGGATCACACACACACACACAGGTTCACTTGTTAGGTGGCGTTTTTCTTTCTTTTAACGATAACACAGTTCACAGGACGTGTTTTTATCTGGTGCACACTTTAAGGTATGTTTCAACATTTACCCTTAGTACACCTAGTGTGTGTGTGTGTGTGTGTGTTTGAACTCCTCCTACCAGGGCTTCCATTCCGCAGGCAGCGGGGCAACGATGCCCTCTCGGGCCAGCCACAGGAGCTCCGGCTCCCGCTCGGGGTCGATCCCGATCTCTCGGGCATACTCGTGAATCTCTGATGGAGGAAAAGCAAGCGATAGAATGGTGAGGAGAGAGAGGAACCACCGTGATGCACAATAAACTAGATCTCCAGCTCTTTAGTGAATATGGCTTTGAGGTTCGGCGCATGTCATAATCGGCAGCATGCGCGTGCCCTATTTTCAAGTCACTGTAGTCGTCCCTTGCCTACCATCATGAGCCAGTATTACTCTGTCATATCACATTGCATTATAAAATAACTACATTCCTAAAAAGTGGTACAGTCAGCATAACAATTCAGTGTATTATCTCCCCTGTGGAAGCCCTGATGCAAAGCTTCTTCACATCTGTCTCAAATAAAGACAGTTGAAAGACAGCTGTCCTGTCCTTATGCTATTTTATGAAACCATTGCTATACAAATGAAATCGTCTTCAGAGATGAGTGTGTGTGATCAGTCTGCACAATATTACACAACTAAAGACTTAACGGTTCCTGTCAGACCACGTTACCTTGCTCAGACGGGATGTAGGTCTCGTCGTAATCCTCTTCCAGGATCAGCTGGTCTCCTATTCGCAGCGCAGACGCGCTCATGCTGACTGTGGGTGGAAACGCAAACACTGGATTTGATCAAACAGAATAATACATAAGCTGTTGTCCAAGTGCCAATGCTGAGTGCATTCCTCCGCATTTCTGCTTTAATACCCCTGATTCAACTCACCAGCTCCTTAACGCAAGTGATGAGGACTGCAGCTCTTTTCCGTGAGTCTAATCAACTGGCTCATATCACCGATAAGAGTCGACTCCCAAATGACTCACTGCCAGTTTTTTTTTTTTTTTTTTTTAAACCATCCAACACTTATATTGTTCAAGGAATTGCATTATATGACATAAAACACTCATGTTGTTATAGGAAAGCATTTTAGACACCTTTGTTAACTTAATATAAACCTGTGATTTGGAGCTGCACTACTGTCAGGGCTGCTGTTACAGAAAATTAATCAACACCTTCTGACCAATCAAATATTGTTTAATGCATAATGCGTTGCATTTTTATATTTAAAAAAAAACAGCATATGCATTATTATTCACATACACAGCACATCATGCTCGCACAAAGGTGATTCAAACACACGACTTTACTTGAATCGACTCATAATTTGACTCACATGATTCAGTAGATTCTTTTGGACTTTTGGACACTGTGTGATTAACAGCGTTTCAAAATCATGACTATAAAACACTCATACATTTTCACCAAAAGCATCACAGGATTTATTGATCTTGTCTTTTTTTTTTTTTTTTAATATCCTTCATCAATGTGAGTCGACTCCCATGAGTCACCTAAACGAGCCGGTTGATTCAAGGAGTCAACTCATTCGCGAACAACACATCACTAATTAAAACACTCTCCTGAGATTAGTGTGTGTGTGTTAGATCCGTGTTAACACACTCAATTTGATATTTAGATGCGTTTCCCTCAAACGCTACACGATAATATTAAAATAATCCTCATTAAGGCTGTTAAAATGTTGACAAAAATGTTTTTGGAGCAAAAAAAAGTACTAAAAAGGAGCAACAAGTGAACGTGAAACTTAGCAACTCGTCATAAAAGTGTCAAAATATGTTTAAGTGTTTAAGTACGCTGAATTCCTTTTTTTTTTTTTAAAGAGTTTTATCATAATACTACTTTTTAAAAAAAAAGGTTAGCTAGTTAGATAAATCAGCTAGCTAGCTTGTTAGCAACTGAAAGGCATCCATAGCAACATTAGTCACAGCTAGTCATGACAATTACTCAGAAACATTATAAACAGCTAATTAGCGATTCCTTTAGCTTTCAAACCTTATCAGATTTAAACTTAATGTTCAGACTGGCGTTAATAATCGCGTTGCTAGCAACAAGAAAATGACGTTTAGCCTCAAACCTTTTTTTTCCAACCGTCAGAAGGCCACAAATGAGCTTCCTTTCGTCTCACGTAGACTGTCAGAGATTATCCATCAACATTATATGCAAATAAAATTAACAGCAAAAGTGAAAACTCTCATCGTCTCATGATTTTTTTGCTAAGCTAATCAGCTCTCCGTCAATAACACCCGGTAGCATCTTAGAGAAAAATGGAAACCGTGGTAACGGCTGTCACTGCCTGGTCAGTAATGCGCATGCGCAGCATTCATGCGCATGCGCACAACACTAGTCGCTACGCGCTCGCCAATTCTTTTGCTTCAGGCAAATGTCTCAAGCTAAGTAGACACACATACACAAAAAAAAAGCAAATCCAAGAAAATTAACTTGCTTTTTGAGAAATAAACTGACGCTATACAGATTATTACCTGACTGAATGATTCAAAAGATGAAAAAAAAATGAAGAATAAACTTTGTTATTGAAAAACTTTGTTTGTAAAAAGGGATTTATTTCAGGTGTGAGGCCACAGAGTCAGCCCTGAGGTAAACTCTGAGGTAAAACCATACATACATTACATTTAAAAAGTCTACAATTCCTACATAACTTACATATGATGAAGCGCTCATGTGTTTATATCATTATTGTAGAATATTTTGTCCAAAATTCCAAAAATTTTCTTGCCCTTGGCCATTAGCAAACCCTGTAAAGCAGGACTTTGCAAATGCAGTCGTGAGAGAAACTCACCATCTCCTCTTTTGTTTCATTTATTAAAAATATCAAAGATGAATTTTGGAATATTTGAAAATGTTACTGTAAGTCAAATTTCAGTAAGCCACATTAAAATAAACAGGGTACATATTACTTTTGACTTTTTTCAGTAGCCTAGTAGTAACACACAGCACTAGCAAAGGAGTTCAGCAATAAAAAGTGAAAAATTTCCCCATCTGTCTACCTCCACTAAACAAACTAGCATCGCATACTTATGTATGTTCTAGACTGTTATTGAGTGACCGGGTTTCCTATTACAGTTAGTGTTTAAATTTTTAAAAACATCTCAATTAGCCTTCAAACCTACCAAAAGCTGTTTTTGGATTTTTAGGCGTAGATTAGTAAATACTTTTGAATGTAAGGTCAGAGTTTTCGATTTGAGACACAGCTCATGACAACAATCACGACGGTGCCGGAAAGTTTTAAAAGAGATATGGCTCATCAGTGTGCTTAACATTGCTGTGCATGAAATCGATAAACATTTTACAATTCGGGGTTTGGAAGCCTGCTCTACTGGAATATTTTTGAGTGATAATTCAGATGTTAAAGGCGAACTAGGCAAGATTTATCCAAACTGGTCATGATTAGGTTGTTAATGGTTAAACAGGTGGAACTGAATCGGACTTGAATAATTTTTATACACCTTTTTTCCGACAAGTAGGGATGACCGACAGGAGACCCATGTAAATACAAACCAGCATTCCAGACCATAACACAGTTTTCCAAATGGGTAATACACTTTCAATCGCTTTCTACATATTCTCCTTCATAAATAGCAACATTTTAATCAGATGTAACCTAAAGAGGTGTTAAAAGTTCGGTTGGAAATAATGAGTCACAAAAGCTGTAAATATACAGAAGAGTTTATTGTGTGCTTTTCACGTCATTCAAATACTCTTTTTTTTTAATCTTGCTATGTTAGAAATGAACTATTATCTGCAAAAAACCCAGAGTATGTGTTAAATAAAAAAAGAACAGAAATAAATACCAGTGTTAAAAAAACAGTAATATTCAGAGTTCATGTATTTATTTGTTCAGCAGATCTTCAGTGTGGTCCCAAATAACACAAAGGACTTGAAAGCAAGTGAAACAGCAAAGTTAAAACAGTGCTACAAATAAGAAAATACATATTTTTGCTTCCTAGCCCTGTGTTCCAGTCCTGTTCTCAACGCGCCCTCGTTGACTCCCTTGTACAACTCGAAAGTGTTGCACTTTCACAGGGAAAGGAAACGCACGTTTCCAAAGCAAACTCACTTCATGGTTTGCTAATAAAAAATAAACGTAAAATGAGAAGACCAGCTATCTTGCTAAATGAATAAATTAGATAGCTTTCCAAATGCTAAAGGGTAATACTTTGATATTTCCTTCCTCTCTGGTAATTTCTTTGTGGAGAATTAGAAACAAAACCTTAACAGATGTATACTGTGGTGCTAAATAGTTAGCATAGTAATTAGATGTATTGCTAACTATATTATATAAATATTATAAAAGCAATAGTTTAATCATTTGCTTTTGAACTATACAGTCATAGAGACCAGGCTGTTAATTAGCTAGCTTGCTAACCAATAATGATTTAATTAGCTAGCTAGTCCCAATGCTAAATCTTAATACTTGAGTAACTTCATTTCTCTGGTAATTTCATATGAAAATTCCTCCAAACCTTGCTCATAGCAACTATGCTAGCTAGCTAAATGAATATGTATTAGCTAGCTGGCTAAGAAGTTCAATTTCCCTGCCATGTAAGCGCTTTAAATGGCTTTTTCTGCATTTTTTGCTGTTTTTTTTTTTTTGCCCATAAGTTGTAACCCTGAGGTCTACGCTCACACTGACTCGAGTGTTCATCCAACAGTCATGTAACAAACTCCATTATAACAAAATAATAATAATAATAATAATAATAATAATAATAATAATAATGGAAAGATATTTAGGATAGCACAGGGGATTCAACCAGGGGCGTGTTAAAAACAGCAGAGCGCCAAACTCGAAACTTCTTTTGTGTGCGTTCGCATTAGCTAACTAACATATCATGCAGCTCAAAGCTTGTGCAACTCAGAATGTTCTTTATTTTTCTGAAGGTTGCAATGAAACTTTCTTACAAACTGGCCCACCAAAAAAAAAAAAAAAAAGCAAATCTACAGTCAGGCAATTTACAGACGAGAATAAAAACACTCGCAATAAATACAGTTCTATTATTCAGTTCTTCATTACCTTAAGACTCTAAGAGAGCCTCTCGGTGTGTGTATACAGTGTGTGTGTGTATACAGTAGGTTTGGAAGCTTTCCATAAATTAATCCAATTCTTTCAGAATAAGTCACTGCTAGGTATGTGCCGATAATCAGGTATACGATACATCATAATACTTATGATATTAACGAGCGCAGTATGATTATTATAGACGTGTCTAATTAACGCTGCTAGTTCTGCTGGTTATTTATCCATGCTGAGACACCTGTACGGGAATAGTGCAATAAAATAACCTTCAAATATGGAGCTCCAGACAAGTAAAGGCATCACCAATCATCGAGGTGAAGTATAGTTCCTTCTGCTTTCATCTAGAAATTATGCAAAACTGCTACATTCGTGAACTTGGTGTGGTGTATTTTGCTCATCCACAGTTGAATATCCTTAAATGTTGTACATTCGTCCTCAAAAGATGCAACAAACTGAATGATTCGTTACAGCAGGACAAAATATCAATTGATGTGAGGATTAGTCAGCAGGTCTGGAATGTTCTGCAGTGAAGTAACTTCATAATGCAGCGGATTACACTCGAAATTTTAAAGACAACGTGGAACGGAAATTCAGCCGCGTACTTCTGAGGCTTTTGCAAGTGAAATGCCATGTTCTAGTGGGCGGGACTTTGGTTTTATCCAGAAGTAATAATTTGATCGGCTTGTGAAAAGTTGGCCTTCCAAAACGAACGTGTCTGGATGTGAGGGTGATGGAGGTGAAACGTAACAAAAGATTGGTTGTCGAGTTTTTATGTCCCGCCCACAATCCTACAATGAGATGGTCAAAAACCAGAAGCCGTTTAGAGGCGGGGCAAAGTCGCTCAATTCATAAGAAGAACTTTGTCATCATATGAAGGAATCTTAGTTAAAGAAGACAATAAAAGGTTTGTCTTTAAAATATTACTAATTGCACCTTTAAGAGTGCTCGATAAGAGCTGGGAATCAAGAATCGATTGTAATATCGGTGAGTTAAGCTTTTAAACTACTGGAATCAAAATACTGAAATTTAAACTATTGGAACCGAGAGATAAACAGTTTACACAGTCCCGGGACATAAGTGGCATTTATAAACAAGACTTGAGTTTCTAGAATATTCCCACACTCGTTAGTTTTGTTTTGTTTGCTAGCATTAGCATGGTTGACCTCACATTTTTGGCTTAAAGTGTCCATGAAATAACCTTATTTTTTTTGAAACCGGGAATCAGGGTAAGTGTGTCGAGTTGCTTGAATTCTTTCACTGAATCCATCAAATGATCCAAAGTTGTGAGCTACAACACCAGCTAGCTAGAATTAATTATGTTTTTTTTTTTCGTTAGCTAGCTAGCTATTTACATTAACAATAATTCAAAGCCATTTAGTCTATGTGGAGATGCTAACTGGATTATTTTATAGCAAGCTGCAACATGCTAGCCAGGGTTAACAAGGGTTTGCCCATGCCCCGCCCCCAGGGATGTAACATTTCGCTGATATACACAAGGCACGCACGAATAGCTCTGAAACACCAAAATTTTAATTTCAAGGGCACTTTAAAGCCAAAGATAAATCTCTTGTAGCAGTTAATGGCTACGCAATGCTATCATCAAAACAGATTAGCATTTTAATATGCTAGACTGACATGCAGTGGTTCATTCATGCTAGCTCTAACACTATAGGTTCTACTTGCCATAGTATCAGTTGGCAACCAAGTCGTGCAGTTGTTAGTGTATTAGCGTTAGCATGCTTGGAGTTGCTAATTCATTAACGCTTGTGGTACTTTTGGAGTTTATCGCAGTCTTCCCTGGATTAGCATTAGAACACTTGAGTTTTGATTCTAGCCGCAAAGTGCTAGTCTATACTGCCTGTGGAAGGAATTAGCAACCAAATGGTGCGGTGTTCGTTGTATTAGCATTGCTTGGGTACTGTGGATCAGTGGTTCATTAAAGTTAGCCTTAACATGGTTTTGCACTGGATAAATTGAAACGCTAGCAAATTGAAACGCTAGCATTAGCACATTCGGTTTTCCTGCTTGCGTTGCAGTTGGCATGCCTGCATTAGGAGTGCTGGATTAGTTGACAGAGAGTTTTTACTGGCCATGGTAGAAGTTAGCACAATCACACACAGGAGTTTTCACTCCCACCCAGTGTCGAGTCTTCGTACACGAACCCTCTGCTTGTAATGATATTCCTTCAGGTGCTCCTTGAGAGCGTTGGGGATGGGCAGGGCGCTGATGCCGTCGTACGTGGTGCAGCTGCTGATGACGGCGCGACAGATGTGCTGGAGGCTGAACGGCCGCGTGCGATGGATGGGGTTTGAGAGCAGTGGCTCGAAGAACATGCACGAGTTGGGGTCCTTGTAGTGCTCCAGCAAGCCCGTGACCGTGGGTGCATGGAACACGCTGGGGTCATGCACGTCGAAGCTGAAGTTGTGGTTCCACTGCTCGATACGGGCGTGCAGAGAGCGACCGTAGCGCCGGAAGCTGACAGAGAATAAGTAGTCTTCCTGGGCCGAGTCGCGAAGAAGGAAGGTTCCCTCAGGCTTACCTTCCAGGAGCGTCTCAGCCTCGTAGCGATCCATGACCCCCCAGTAACATGGCAGGTTGGTGATCTGGAGCAAGTCAGGCACCAAACAGTGGATGTAGTCGATCTGCGTGTGGGCACGATGGTGGCCATCTTGAGGTTTGAAGTGCTCTATCGTCACCAGAGACCCTCTCGTCAGGGAACACGGCGAAGATGAGGAGGAATCCGAATCCGGATGGGATTCAGCAGAGAAGGATGGGGCGGATCCTGAGGAAGATGCAACGACCTCGTCTAGAGTGTCCAAGCAGCTCTGGAGAAGCAGTTGGTGCTGTTGCTGCCTCTGCAGCATGTGCTGCTGTTGCTGAAGAGTGGCCCGGTCGTCTCCGGCCAGCTCGTTCATCCCATGCGCCAACTTGGGCCCAAGTTTGTACAGCGGGTTGATCTGCGCAGTCACCTCAAAAGTGTGGATCTGAGCGTTGGGTGGCGGGTCGACGCCTTGCTCGATGCTGATTCTCCGCCTCTCTCGCAAGCGATCGTCCTCGTCCTCGACTACAGAAGCTGCCGAAGCAGAGCAGGTCGACGCTCCAGCACCAGAGAAAGTATCAAGTACGGGCGGTTGGGAAATAGGAGCTGTATGCTGCTTGATCAGGTACCATTTCTGCGCTAGCTCTGAGCCAGGTGGGAACGGGCAACTGTCCAGCATGAGTTCACTCAGATGGATCTTCCTTCGGGAAGAAGCTGTGACAGGAGACGCCGAGATGCCCTGTCCTGAAGCAGACGGTCCACTGTGGGTCTTGATGGGAAAACACTGGCCTACGGCATCCTGAATCTTCTGCCTGAGGGTACGACTGCCACTGGAAGACTTGCTGCTGGTCTCATGCGCCGGGTGTTCGTCGCTTGAAGTGTTCTGAGATATCCTGGCTGAGACTTTCTCGGTCAACGAGGACGCGGGTGAACTGAGGACTTGGCGCCACCGGCGCTCACGAAACGAAGAGCCTCCGTTTCCGGGTTCCAGCCCGTTTAAGAGATCACCATATTCAAATCCATCGCTGACTGGCCGGTCCGATGCCTCTTCGTGAGCCAAGCGTCCTTTCCTTTTACCCCTGCCTCCTTTCCGCCTCCCGCTGTCCTGACGCTCCTCGGAACGGCTCTGACGCACTTTGGGACGAGCACCCCGTTCTCTTTCCTTCCCACGATCCCCTGAATCTCCGGTAGACATTGTTCATCAGATTTTAGATGAGTGTCTCCGTAGTTATCGACAAACTGATAGGTGAGAGGTAGTTAGATGATAGCTGTTGCTATGGCGACCAACCCTAACCTTCTGACAAAAAGAAGAAAAACCTCTTAAAGGTGGAAGACATTTTTGAAACAAGTTTGGGTGTCTCAAACTTAACGGTGACACCAAGTTGACTGAATAGTGTTGGAGTGTGAGTGGCTTTTCGCTTCAACTCTCGATGTTCTCTTTCTAAAAAAAAAAAAAAAAAAAAAAAAAAAGCTACAACAAACAAACAAACAAAAACAGGAAGTAAAATTTAGATGTGGCTTCTTAACACCTAAGCAGAACTTTTGCTTTCTATGTAAGCTTTTGCTCACTTGAATATAAAAAAGTACTTTTTTTTATTTTATTTCTGATAGCTATAAAAATCAGGATATGCAAAGAAACGTTTAAAAAAATCCTTAACATTAGCTAGCTAGCTAAACCAGATAGCTTGCTGGTTATTGCTTAACAGCCTACTATACTTCAATTTATCCATGACTCTGACACTTTATAAATCTCAGCCGAATAAATAATGCGCTGTTAAAGTTAATTATCAAATCTACGTACCATTTATTTGCGGTTAGAAATCACCGGAAAACTCTGCTGTCTGTTAAAAGAAGCGCAGCAACCAAGCATGAAGAATAACGGTTGTATCCGATATGCCTCTGGGTTACACATTTAGTGCACTACGTATGCTGCGGAAACCATTGTTACACCGCATAGGGAGTAGGGAGTAAGGAGTCGTTTGGGACACAGCCGATGACGGTGAACGCGTCAGCTGCGTGGCTGACTAGCAACACGTTGTGTTATATGCATACATTTCTCTGGAAACACAATTACGCCCAACGGATATTTATTACATTTATGCGTTCGTTTACGTCATATGATATTACAGAAACAAAAACAGACATGTTTAAAGCACTTGAAAACACTTTTTGATGTTTGGCTAGCGCACCAGCTACAGCAAAACAGGGAAGGAACTGATGACAGCGCCGTTTATCGGTTGGAAGATTCTGCGTTCTACCATATCAGGCACCGTTTAAAATTCTGCCTCGACGTTGCTCTTTGTCGTAATTTGATTGGTTGGATTTGAGGAAGACAATCAGTGATTGGTCGACAGGTTGTGCATAAAGTGTAATGTAAATTCGAATTTCAGTATTTTATTTATATTTATATTTATCTTTCAACAAACTATTTTTTAAAAAAGGAAAGGAAATGCAAAATATACTAAAGCTGAATATTCATATTTTTTGGCGTTTATGAAGGATACATAGAGTTATAAAATGTTTTGAAAGACATTAAATCCGACTTCCGGTGAACGTACCAACGAAGAAGAGCCCGCATTGTTTTGTTTTCGACTAAAGAGGCTAAAGCTGCTAAGCTGTACAGCTCATTCTGTTAAAACATTGGATTTGCGTTCACTTGTTTGGTTAATCCATATAAATATCGAACCAGTTTTCTCCATATGTCTATTTTTATTAGCATTGTCTCCGTGGATGTTTATTGCGTTGGAAAGCTAATTTGTTAGCAAACCAAGCTAGTTAGCGGAGTGAGATCTGAGAGCTAATACGCCTGAATTAGCATTGTTCGTTTATGAGTGCACTTTGCTCCATGTCGAACATTGCTCTAGAAATTTCCAGTGTTTTAATACTTTTATCACGTTTAACACGTCTTTTAGTGGCTTAGAGATCTTTTTTGCAGCGTTGAAGTTTCTTGTTTTCCAGACATAACGAAGAGGTGAGTTATTTAAGGACGTGCAAAAAAATCTGATCGCATTTTTTTTGCTTTTATAGACTGCAAAAATCTTGAAAATGTGGATTTCTAATTTCGAATGTGTTTCTTTGTACAGAAGTGGTGTTTAGCTAGTTTTTGTAACTGATTTTATATGAAAGTTACAGTATACTCGTGTGTATTCGCTTGGACCACCTTAAAAGGACCCTCTTCAATAAGCCTTGGTTATATAATAAATCAGCTGTGTGTATATGTATAATAAATAAGTTTATGTTTTTTTTTTTTCTTTCTCTCCCTGCAGATCATCAGGATGGTGTGTGAGCTGCTGTTGTCCTCAGTCTGGCTGCTGTTTGTGGTTTTCTGGGTGGAGACCATCAGTGTGTGGCTGTTCCTCTGTCTCTTCTATCAGGACAGAGCTTTCTATCACTGGGGTGACGGGTGAGTGTGTTAAGCATGCAGTATGAACATGATTTTAACATGCACATGATTTTAAATTCACTGACGTGCTTACGGTTGAAGAACATCCTGTATCCGTCAACCAGACCAACCAACACATGTGCTGATGAAATGTTAGTTCTACGCTGGTTAAAGCCATTTATTTGCACGTGCATATTTTACCCCCAGACACACTCATTTTTTTTTCCTCATAAGGTTTCACACTTCTTGAAAATGTATGTAGTAATTGTTTTTCTTGATTTGTAATCAAGGATTACACTCTTTTCAAATTTATTTTATACGTTTTATCATTATATTTAACGTTTGTGAAATAACATCGTGTTCTCACTTAAGTTATAGCAGCTATAAACAGTCGTTCCCTCACCAACCTCTCTTTTTTTCCCTCTCTCTTTCTTAAAGTTACAAACAAAATGTAGATGTTGAGAAACTGCAAAGTGTAAACTCCTAAATTTACAGCATTTGGCAGACTCCTCTGTCCTGAAGATGTCGGAAAACTTAAAGCTGTTACAAAACCGCCGACAATCGAGACGGCTTCTTCCGTAAATGTTAAATAAACCAAAATGTCAACGTATCAATGATTACATTTTTTTTAAAATCAGTTTATGTCAAGTGACCCGCCTCACAAGTTCCTGTGAATGAGCCGTTACTATAGAAATAACGTATTAGAACAAGTGGATTACTATAAACCTGCACTACTGTCAGTGCTGCTATTATAGAAAATTAATCAACAGCTTCTGACCAATCAGAATCCAGAATTCACCAGCACAGTGGTATAAAGAAAGCCAGCCTCGTTTACCTCAGGATGCTGGGATTTTCCTCAGCTTCTTCCTAAAGCCCTAAAACATTGTGAACATTGAGATCTTGTAACACACACACACAAACACAAACACACACACACAGTGGAGCTGGAGATTTGCATAAAAACTTGCTTGGCAAAATGGAGGATGATTTCAGACCCTGATGTTCTTATTGCAGTATATTATATAACCGATTATCTGCACATGCTCAGTTTTTTGGTAAGACTGGGTCATGTGATCATATAATATTGATATTACATTGTGATTAGTATGAAAAAAATATGTAACTACACTTTTATGAGATATCATGGGTATCATGATATTAAAAAGAGGTTATAAAAAAAATAACACGTAGCTGATTTGTTACTTTGTGACTGTCTTAAAAATATTTTTAACTGTTAAATTGTTCCTCTTTTTCAGTGTTTGGTGGTGATAAATCTTATTTTTATTTTTAAAAAATTAATAAGAAAGGTATCATGGAATTCAAGGTTTAAATTTTTACTTTTTAAATGTACTAATTCTACTGTTCGTTAGGAAATCTGTATATTTTGATGCACATTATGTATCGTAGGAACGTCTTGAGATATCATGATATGATATTTTTTATCATATCGCCCAGCCCTGGTTCTCAGTAATGTGTTTCGTTCTGTCTTTCGCAGGGTGTTTGCTGATGATCCTGGTCAGATGATCTACATGCTGAGCAGGTAAAAAAAAAAAAAAATCACACTTTTTTTTTTTTTTTTTTCTTCCTTTTTTTTTTTTGAGTTCAGAGACTTTTTTCCTTCTTGTCCTCTTTGTTTCAGGATTATAATTTATTTGTTTTTCCAGGAAGGTTATGGAACTTTCAGAGTGGACGCATCAGGCTTTGTATCTCTACATAGTGGTCTTTAATTTTGTCAATTTATTAAGTCTGCTTTGGTCAAAAAAAAAAAAAAAGTGGTAGAGCTTTTTAAATCAGTATGCAGTAACTTTTGCGGCTCTATTTATTTAATTAAAAAAAAAAAATTCTACTCCCAGTTTCAATCTTTTAAAGAAGATGGTGAGCTCATATCCCAGTGACACCACAACCGCCTGTGGCCCCGAGAGCAAAACTGGGCTCTCTGGGTGGGCGGGGCATACTCTGTCTCCCCTGTCAATCAGAGCAAACTAGCCAATCCAGGGCGTCTTTGAGCTTATGTATGCAGAAGAGGGCAGATAACTCTTTCCTCCAAGTGTGTTACGCCACCCTGTGAGGCTTGATATCTTTTTTCGTGTGTTTTTAGCAACAATTTCTAAACTTTTTAAGGTAAATTTGCTCAAGATGAAGGTTTCCGTCTTCTTGAAGTGTTTTTCAGAAGGTTCTTTGTATAGTTATGGGTTCTCATCTTCCTAAACAAAAAGTTACAGTGTAAACTCTTTATAAACACGTCGTTGTTTAAAAGACACAAAAAACCTCTTAAAGACCCTTTTCTTCTTCTTCTTCTTCTCACAGGTCAGATCGCTCCGTTCACACCCAGACCTGAGCTCGCGGCCTTGTCGTCAGCTGGGAACGCCAATCAACCAAATAGCTGGGGAGGAAAATGGCTTCCCGTCCGACTGCTGCCGCCTTTCAACAATCTGCGCCGTGGCTAGCGATGGAGAATTAGCACAGAGCTTGCGGCTGAGCGCAGATTCTGTGTTGGCTGTTATAAAGGGAACTTGTATTATGTTTCTCACTTCGCCTCCTCTAAAAGGAGCTTCTCTTCTCCAAAAAACAAAAAAAATGGCAGCTCAGTGTAGCGAAGACGCTAAAACGCATATCATCTGTCCAACTCTGTTTTTAATCTTGTGTTCCTGGTCCCTGTGATTGAAGCAAACACTTTACACTTGCCTTCTGTTCTAATTTACTCACTTTACGTCGTCTCGTTTAGGCGCGTGCTTCATATCACAGTGACTTATTGCGGTTTACGGTGTTAGCATGGCGGTCTGCGTCTCGTGTGTTTTTCAGTCTGTCCAGTGGGATGTGTAAGGTTTTCAGGAGACGAAGACACTCGATATTTTTGTAAGATTTTTTTTAATAACTCATCACTTTGACGTGCGGCCTTAAACGCAAAGCTGATAGAGATTTAGTTAAACGATACACAATTGTAACTGAATGTAGCCTCAAAGATGCAACAGGACTTCTTTAAGTCTAACAATGACAGTGATAAACCTTAATGACATTCCTCTACACACTCACACACTAGTGTGACCCAAGTGATCCTAGTGCTAGGTAATAATCACAATGTTTTTATACATTTGTTTTATGCTCAGAATTTGAGTTTCTTCACATCTTTAGGTGTTTTTAGTGTCACTTGCAAGAAATGAGTCAGCTCTTTGATTCGGTTCTTTTAGGTTAACATCAAGAGTCGATTCACATGTGTGAACTTTTTTTTTTTAATACATATAACTAATTAAGATATTTCATTTATTAAGATAAAGCTTCTTAGTCACAGACAGTGGCACAATAATATTAAAGTATCAGAAATATTTTAACTTGAAAAAAGGCCAATGAGTCGTTTGGGAAATGACTCTTCTCAGCGAGCCGATTCAAATAATCTGATTCACTGAAAAGAGCGGGAATTCTCTTCCCTAGCAGCTGCGCACACCCCTCCCCCACACGCGTGCCCGTTTGCCATTGACCAATCGGAGACAGGCTCGAGGGCTAAGCCGAACGGCTGATGAAGAAAAGGGGCGGGGCTTCCCGCCTGAGGTAAATAACCGTTATGAAATGAGCATTGATTTTTAAAAGAGCTTTTAGCTTGTTCTGTTTTACTGAACCACCTGCTGATGTTTCATCTTTTTTCTTTTTCTTTCTTTCTTTTTTTTTTTTTTTAAAGTGTTTCATTTTAAAGTGCTCAGCAGGAACAAATCCTCTTATGTGAAAACAAACTCAAAGTTTGTGAGCTTAATTCTTTATAAATATCATTTATCATGATTGATAACATACTCATATTTTTTTTAAAAAAAAAACAATATTCATATTACAAATATTAACTCTTAAATTTTTTTGTCATATCGCACAGCTATGTTACGTTACTTAAAACCAACTAAATTTTTTTTCCTGAATGTAAAGTTTATGGTTTGTGTATGTATTTTTTTTTTTTTTTAATGCAAAGTTTCCCAAAAGTATCGCAGCACAATGATTGTTGTTAAAACGGTGGAGCGGACATGACATTTACGACTTTCTCTCTAACCCTACGTTCACAAAAACAAGTGACAAAACAGAATTGCAAGCATTCATTTCCAATGTGCATAAGCAACACAATTTCAGCCACAAAGTAACATTTAAATTAAGATCTTTTCAATGATGTGCAAATTAGATATGAAGCTGTAAAGCCACAAAACCGAACAGTTGGTTCGAATGATTCCTCGTGCCGATCCTGTGTGTGTGTGGGTGTGTGTGGGTGTGTGTGGTCCAACATTTCTTCAGTTCCCCACTCACAACTTTAGTTCCTACCTGCGATTAGTTTCTATTTACAGTTTGACGCAAAAAAAAAAAAGGAAGAAAAAATTTAGATTGTTTTTTGTCTAATCCTGTCATACACTCAATCTCTTATTAAATGTGAGAAAAATAAAACTCGGAAGGAAGTAGCAGAGATCGCTGGTGCATGTAGCTAGTGTATTTGGCTTTGCTAATCTTCCAACAAAAAATTCGAGCACGTGAAGGAAATAACCATTCACACTGAATAATACGTTATTTGTATTTTGTGTTTAACTAGCTAGCTTTAGAAGCTATATGTAGCTACTTCCATTTTTTCATCGTAACGAAAAGAAAAAAAAACATGCTGCCCAGGCCACACCCACAAGTGACACCAGTCGCGGACGCCCACAAGAGACAAGCTACAATCGACATGAGTGAGTTAGTACTGTGAACGTAGGGTTCAGATGATCCCAATTTAAAACCTTTGGTAAATTGTAAAAAGAAAGCTGGGCCCAGATGACTTAAAGACCTCAGACACCATGGTCCAGAGCTCTGCTTTGTTTTTTTTAAGAAACTGTACCACTAATTTTAAGATGAATGTACAAATTTAAACTAGTCATGTGACCCTTGACCTTTTCTTTTAAAAAGAAAATGCTGTACTCTTTCTTTTCTAATTGATTTACAGAAGGGTTGTGCCACCTGCGATATGGATTTCCTTTTTTGTTCCAAACAATAAACCAACATGTTGTACACATGAATCATCTCAGTGTTTGTGTTTGTTATAAACTGGAGTTGTTTGCATTTTACTTTTAACCTTTGGCCGTAAAGTGGCCTTGTGCATCCCAAGAACCATGTCAACAAGAATCACGTTAACATGCGGCGAAGTTTGTTCTGTTTCGACCGTGTGTTACATGATCCGGGATCATCTGGGAGAAATGGCCGTCTGTGGGTCATCAAGATGTTTTCTATTTTTACATTTTCAATATGGAGGTCCGTTCCGGATATGTTCCCGTCCTGCTCCCAGCGTTCCCAGGGTAGGACCCTGACCAGAATAAAGCACTTACTGAAGTCAAATAAACAAATTCATGAAATAGTTTTAATAGAATGAACACACTAAATGATTAATTATTTCATGCTCATATTCAGGAAAACCTGTAAACACCATTAATAACTTATAACACGTTTTGCTATCGTGCTTCTTTCACTTCTAAAGCAGTAATGTTATATATGAGGTGATCCGCAATAAATGCACAAAAAAAATATAATAAGCCTCGAAAATGTCCAAAAACAGTTAATTTTTTTTCCAGGGCGTTATTTGTAGCCATTTAATTTTGCCAAGGCATTATTTCTAGCCACCTAAGAAAGCAAAGGGGTCCTGAGTGACATCGCTGCGTGATGCTTTAATTCGATTCCCACCTATATGTGGACAAAATCTCGTTTCTTGCGTTAATCCGGAATACGGGTGGGAAGGAATATCACACCGGCTACTTCCGTCGAACTTGAGCCTCATTCCAAATGACTTCCTCTTGTATATGTAGGTCACTACATAGGGCGCGGGAGGCGCTTATTGTACCTACTATGTAGTGCACTTCCTAAGGGAGGACGAAAGAATTTAGGATTTGACCGTTGAGACGCGAGAACATACACCACGGAGAATAAACATTGGCCTTATTGGAGTTTATAGCGATAAAGTTTAAAGATTGATTAGATTTAAAAATTAATTTTAGGGGAAAAATCGGTTAAACCTCGCCGCTTTTTCTACCCTAAAATGGCGCCAACGATTCAAACTCAAGCGCAGCGCGAGGACGGGCATCGGTAAGAGTGTTAGCATCTCGGCTAGGCTAGCGTGTTAGCCTAGTTAGCTAACATGTTAAAGCTCACTTTGTGGTTAATTACTCTAATCAAATATATTTCAGTTATGTTAGCAGACATGTCAAACGTTCAGTAATTAGCTCCAGTAATTAGTAATTCTAAGCGGATAAATTATTTATTTTTAAACAATTAGCGAAGAGCTAATAACAAGTGTGCTAGCTAGCATAACTTAGCCATATATACTTAGCAGTACAGCAGCATTAGCTCGTATAGGCACCTCAATGTTCATGTTTCAATTCTCAAAACTATATTTCACTCAGATTATTAACTCTCCTGAGTATGCATATGAAGTGCATGGGGGTAGAAATTGTTTTATATTCTGTAGAGTGTATTTCTACAGGAAGGGAGCAGAATCTCAAATGCATGTAGGAATGTAGAAGCGATGACTTTATTCCCTGTGTAGTGCACTTCGGTGGGATGTGGACTGAATGGACATGTAGTGCACTACCTAGGGTGGAATGGAAACAGCCCCTATAGTGCCCTATAGGACACTGAATAGGGGACTAATTCCCAAATTATTTAATATCTAGCACATTAGATTAAACACCCCATGTAATGCACTTGTGGGATCCTGAATGATTCAATATCACTCAAAAGAATGTAAGAACTAGTGCACCTAAGTCGGGTGCAGCATGTGATTTGGGATTCAACAGTGAATGTGAGCTTGTTTTATTTTCAGATGTGTCTAATTTAGCTTTCTGTTTGTTTGTTTGTTTTTGTTTTTGTTTGTTTTCGCCACACAGGAGCTCATCACACAGAACTGTCCCTGAGAGGTACCGCCCCGGCCATATCTCATTATTACTGTTGTTATTGTTGTTATAATAATTATTATTATTATTAATCACTGATGGAATTGTGTGTTTTATGCAGAATGTTGTTCTTGCGTGTTGTTTTAGGTCTGGTGTTGTGTGCCGGGTGAAATACTGTAACAGTCTCCCTGATATCCCGTTCGACCCCAAGTTCATCACGTATCCCTTCGACCAACACAGGTGCACAGGAGACACAGCTAAATGTTTATTTATTCATATTTATTCATTTTTTCTATATTCTGGACCATTTAAGATATAAGCAGGTTGCTGTAACTGATGCTGCACGTTATTGTGTGTGTGTGTGTGTGTGTGTGTGTGTGTGTGTGTGTGTGTGTGTGTGTGTGTGTGTGAAGGTTTGTGCAGTATAAAGCCACCTCGCTCGAAAAACAACACAAACACGACTTGCTCACGGAACCGGACCTGGGAGTGACCATCGACCTCATCAACCCTGATACCTACCGCATCGACCCTAACGGTGAGCGTCCGCTTAACACGCACCCTGACGCCGAGCGCACGCTTAACACGCACCCTGACGCCGAGCGCACGCTTAACACGCACCCTGACGCCGAGCGCACGCTTAACACGCACCCT
>CM074929.1:2670426-2691169 GCA_037576815.1 Pangasius larnaudii | reverse complement strand
TGTGTTTTTGTGTATATCTTTACCATCTCCATGTGTTTTTGTGTATATCTTTACCATCTGCATGTGTTTTTGTGTATATCTTTACCATCTGTTTTTGAGGGCGTGAAGTTGGTTTGGTTTTGAAGCCTGTCGGTTGTGTGTTGCTCTGATTGGGTCGAGGGTGATTTAACCGCGCTCTGATAACGGGGTTAGTGGGCTGAGTGTGACCGCTCTGAGAGAGTCTGGGTTTGTAAATGTATCTACTGTAAGAATCGCCTCGTACCCTGCCACCATCTGTGTACTGACCCAGAGCGTGACACAGGTGGAGAAGATGGAGAAGATGTCGAACGTTTCTGTTTGGTATTTCAGCATAATCGTGTGCTGCTGTGTGTGTAGGCGGCACGAGCGCGAGTGCGGCCCGGACAGGCAGGTGTTTGTCTCCCTGAGGGTTGAGTGTGTCGGGTTCTTCAGCTGCTCTGCTCTGCTCACACACACACACACACTACACACTCTCTCTCTCGCTCTCTCTCTCTCTCTCTCTCTCTCTCACACACACACACACACACACACATACTACACTCTCTCTCACACACACACACACGAACACTACAGTCTCTCTCTCTCTCTCTCTCTCTCTCTCTCTCACACACACACACACACACACACACACTGCAGTCTCTCTCTCTCTCTCTCACACACACACACACACACACACACATACTACACTCTCTCACACACACACAAACACTACAGTCTCTCTCTCTCACACACACACACACACTGCAGTCTCTCTCTCTCTCTCTCACACACACACACAAACACACACTACACTCTCTTTCTCTCACACACACACTACAGTCTCTCTTTCTCTCACACACACAAACACTACAGTCTCTCTCTCTCTCTCTCACACACACACACACACACACTACAGTCTTTCTTTCTCTCACACACACACTACAGTCTCTCTCTCTCTCTCTCTCTCTCACACACACACACACACACACACACATTTTGTTTTTTGGTGAAAATTCAGGACATCTGAAATAAACCTACAAAATGGGGACACACCTCTGTGAGAGATCTACAGATGAGATGAAAACAGTTTTGCATTACAAAAAAAATGCACACATTAAACTAATCAAGGGGCTTTTTTAAGAGGTCTGAAATTTCAAAGCATGGTTTGGACATTTTCAAGTTCAAGTGATACACCAGGACATGTAAACACACACACACACACACGCACTCTCTCTCTCTCTCTTCAGGGGAGCGACTCTCCTCCTCCGCGATGCCGGGATTCGGAGCAGTGAATAGCGGCGCTTTAACACACACACACACTGAGGATGGAAACAGTGTGTGAGTAAATCAGAGAGCAACACACACACACACACAGAGCACGGAGGAGATTTAAACTGCTCTGAGATCTGGAGAAGAGAGAAACAGTCTGGATGCTAACGGCGAGGCCGCGGCTGAAGAGGCTAACACACAGCTGCTAGCGTAATTAGCCTAGCCTAGCCTAGCCTAGCCTAGCTTTCTCCCGGAGCCGCTGTTGGATTTCCACAAACCGGTAAAGATTAAAATTATCTACGTATTTCCTTATTTACTGCAAAATGTTTTAATAGCACAATAACTCGGTTTGTGTATATCTTTTTAAATCTGTCCAGCTAGCATTGCATGCTAACGCTAGTTATCTAAACAACGTTAGCATAAAGCCAGATTGTCAGTGATAAGCGTTGGCATTAGCTTAGCTTAGTTATGAGTTCGCGGTTGCATTTCTGTATGCATTCTTTTAAATTTCTTAATTATTATTTTGTTTTTGATTCATTTTTAACATAAATGCAACGCTGAAGTTAATCTACTGCGGTTAATTCTGCAGAGTGATTAGCACACAGCGGGCCGTTAGCATACGCTGCTAGTTTGTTAGCAAAACGAACGGAAGAAATTATCGACATTGAATTATTAATTGTTTTGACCGCAGGTTTTTAAAGACGTTTTCACTTTATGCACCGACCTCACATTAATATCTACAGTCACCAAGTTCTTTATTATTAAATTGTAAACGAACATTTTAGTTAATTTGTTGATAATAGGTGCTAATGCTAGTGTATTAGCTAGCTATCAGCCTAGGCGTTCGGTCTCCTTGGCAGCGGCTAGTCTTAGCTCATTAGCATCGCTTGGTTTAAACTTCTAGCCGATTTAAATGTTTGAACCTGGTTGAAGATACAAGCTGCTGATTTTCTTTATAGCTTTAGTCTACTATTTTCTGTTTAAAAAAATATTACAAGTAAATGTAAAATAGATAAAGAGACAATATGGAGTTAGCATGCTAGCTCAGTTGCGTTTATGCGCATGTAGGTTGGTTTGGGTTTTAATTGTTCACTAAAAGTAACGCAGTAAAAGGAAAAATTCAGCATTTCTGCACTTGGGAAGATGTTTATTTAAAAAACAAGAACATAACCTCTTTTATTTTACATTGCAGTTATGGTAAAGTAGCTAATGCTGGGTAAAAGGGAGGGGTGTCCTGGATAAATGTCAGAAAAAAAACATTGTTGTTGGATGAATGGAGCCCAGCCCTCTCCAAAAATCCACACACTCTCTCTCTCTCTCTCTCTCTCACTCACACACACACACACACACACACACACACACACACACACACACACACACACACACACACACAGCATTTCATGCAAAAATGCACTGAAATCATTAATCAAAGGGGGAGAAAATGCATGTTACTTTTTGGATCCTTTTGTCACCAAAAATAAAAATAGTATTTGCTTCAACAACAACAAAAAGTTTACGCTCTGTTTGATATAAAAATAAGGCATGATGCATTTTAACCCAAGAACATCTCAACAATTGCACAAAAATACGTGAAACTAGGTTTAAAAAAAAAAAAAAAAACAAGTGGGGAGACCGTGAGTTCACCGTGGTGCGCGCGCATTTCTGATTTGCCATATCTGCAGTACGCTGGTTTATCCCATCTAACATCTTACACCAGAAATGATTCTGTCCATCCAAAGCCCTGTTTGGACAGAATTAAACAAAAACAAACAAAAAACTGTGACATGCACTAAGTTTGAAGCATGCATGCTGCCTGGTTTTACAGAAGTAAAAAGTATACTCGGTGGATTAAGTGTAAAATTAAAGTGAAAATACCGCGAGATCTATTTTTTTGCAGAACTAAAAATAAGTGACTCGCACCTTCAGGTCCTCGAGCCAGAAATAAAAATCCTTTCCTTAAAAGTAGAGATGATACGATTATCCCTGTTTTATTCCGATACTAAAACCTGGAGTGATAAAACGATTAGTCAAGTCTCTTTTACCTGTAATTAATTCCAGTTAAAAAAAATATTTTCCAAACTCCAATTACAGTCTTTTCTATTTGTTAGAGAATCGGATTCATTTGTTTTTTGTTTGTTTTTTTCCCCTTCGATATCCGAGCCACCAATTTTGCTTTTTTTTTTGGCTGCAGTCTCTCCTTAAAAGCATCAATAAAGCCTGTTGAGTTCTTTTTCTAAAAATAAAATGCACTGTGTGTGTTTTTTCCACAAAACTAAAAGTTATATAGCATGAAAATAATTTCCAAAAAAATGTAAATAAAAGAGATTGGACAGGGTCTTATTTTTACTTATGGGTATAGTTCTCTCTCTTATTATTTTTTTTTATTTATTTATTTTATTTGTTAAAAATAAAATGGTGTATTTGGTTTCTTTAAACAATAGTTAAAAATATTGCAATTGCAGCATCAGAGGCTTTATGCAGAAGTAAAAACGGCGAATCGCGAAGGACGTAATCGGAGCAAACGTAACAACAATGCGCGGTAGATAAAGCGTAAAAACGAACGCTAATTATCCAGATAATGAATGGTGCGTTCTCGTTCTGAGTTATTGTGTGCATATGTATATAAATGTAAAACGTATTACTGAAAGTATACACGTTGCAAGTTTTCCGCTCTGGAAAGGAAACGTAATGTGTATCTGAGGTCTTTACTAAAGCGTAAAAAAAACAAAACAACGAACACACGCATCCGTGTCCTTTTTACAGAAGTGTAAGTAATACATGGTTCAATTGTTCACGCGCTTGCTTTTTCTTTTTTTTTTCTCTCCCCCTCCAGAGTTCTTTCTTACAGCGTATCTGGGTTTTTCAATCCATGGCATCTGGGAAAACCAGTTCGATGGCCCTGTTCTGAATGTCTGGCAAATAGCCATTAAAAAAAAAAAACAAAAAAAAAAAAAAAAACAGAATTTGGTGCAAAATGACACGAAAAGGTGTTTATCAGTAGCGAGTGCTTCAGTGAGCATCATACAGCAGCTGGTTTTAAAAATCACGCGTGTAAAACCAGGAAACTAGAGACCACGGAAAGTGTGTATGCTGTACTACGATTCGCTGGTTTGATTCGAGCGAAGTGCGTAGCGAGCGAATGGAAAACTCTTAGACACTTAACAGCTTCTACGACGTGCTGTATGAGTTAATGTTTTATATAACTGTGATTCAGCTTCATCCGATCTAGCCCTTTGATTCAGGGCTATTTAACACACTTCCTGTAGGACTCTTATGATACACGCGTGTTCATTCTGTGATATAATTAGCTAAATATTAAATACACCTAACGCATTACTTCTTATTACATTTATATTATAAAGGAAACAGCGTCATCTACAGGTTTTTTTTTTTTTTTTTTTTTTTTTTTTTATAAAGTCTTATCTCACATTCTTCTAAGAAAGTGGAGAGAGGAAGATGACCAGGATTGGAAGGCAGCCATGTAGAGAATAAGCGAGCGAATTTTCTTACATCAGCACTTGCGCACGAGGAGGAGGATGATGATGAAACGCCAGCAGTAAAGGAAGTTTGTAATCTGTTCAGTCTATACCCAGCTGTGGGTTAACGAGTGCGTCTTGCTAATGCCTGGATCGAGAGTTGCTGTAGTCTGCACTGAGGTGCTCTATTTGCTCAGTGAAGCCGATTACCTTTTAAGTACGTTTGTAATCTGATGTGAATAAGAAGAAGAAGGATGATCGTAATGAACAATATGGAGAAGTTCTTGCAGTGCTGCTCATCTTAATTTAGTTCTGTACTGAGAAAAGAACAAATCCTGTTTAGTCCTGAAGGTTTTGTGGTATCCACGTACCATCAGACCCTCAACAAATTCTTTTGGGTGCTGAAAAAGTAGTTCCAGCTTCTTAGGTTTTAACCCTGATCTCCAGTTACGGTTTGCGTGAAGTCCAGGTTGCCTCATTAAGGATGTGATTGTTTCCATAACAGTGGGTACAAATAAAATCCTTCCATGAAATTCAGTTAACATGCCAAATCAGGTGATGAGTAGAATCTTGTTTAGGCTAAAACATGAGTGTTTAAGCGTGTGATGTACGCATGTAATCGCTGTAAAGCAACACCTCAGTGAGCAAGGACACGCGCTTATATCCTCGTTTCCTGCACCCATTCACCGTTCACTCGAAGGGAGGAGCTAAGAAGTGAGCGAGGGGAAACAAGGAAGGAGGAACAATATTAAAAAAACTGAGAAGAGCCCAAAAATTAGTTAGACCCCTGGACAAATGGATGTTCTAGTCAGCTTACCCAAGACCAAGGGAAATGATGGAGTCTTCGAAATACCAGGAAGGGGATGACTGTAGCTGTAGTCCTTATCCTCTGCTGATAATATCTATGATGATGAAGTTGAATTATGCTGAAACATATGAATAATCGAACTGACTTGCTGTTTCTCTGTCTTTTTGTATGTGTTCTGCTTCTCCATAGCTTCTTGCTGCCTCTCACTGTGGAGTTAAAAACGTCTCGTAGAAAATATCGCGAAGAATCATTCCAGGATTCCATCTCTCACATTCCCTGCGACTGCTGACTGCCGACCTCTCACTGCCCCTTCCCTGCGCCACTGGCCCTTCGTTGGGCCAGAGCCATGTGAAGCTTTTCTTATGAAGCTCCTGAGTGGACTGTAAGACTATCGCAGTAACACCCCCAACCTCTGGGGGGGCATCTTTAAGATCGTCCCCTTTCCCAGTCCTACACTAAAGGTTACAGCCCTTTTCCTTAAACCCTCACCTCGAGAGGACTCCGTCAGGGTTCGCCATGATGTTCCGGGACCAGGTGGGGATTTTGACAGACTGGTTTAAGGGTTGGAACGAATGCGAACAGACGGTGGCGCTGTTGTCGCTGCTCAAGAGGGTTTCGAGGACCCAAGCACGATTCCTCCACATCTGCCTGGAGCACTGGCTGGCCGACTGCACTGAGATACACTTACTGGAGGCAGAGGCCAACAATGCAGGTATGTTGTTCAGGACATTACACGTTCCCAAAGGTCTGTTAAAAATGTGGAGGAAGGGGGTTAGCAAGTTGCTCAAAAGGCCATATTGTCCAAAATTCACGAGTTTGATTCCTGATGATGCCACAGACATCTGTGCCTGGGAGTACAAGAGAGCAAAATTGGCCGTGCACTCTATGTGCCTCTCTTTCCCCATCAATCAAAACAACACCTGACAATCATGAGCGTCTGTGAGCTCGAGCATGTGAAAGAGGGCCTGATGGCGCTTTCCTCCGAGTGTGTTACGTTGCTCTGCGACGCAGCATGGAGTTGTCTTGTGATGGGAGAATTAGCTAGTGGGAATTGGCAAGACTAAACTGGGGAGAAAATGGAACTTTATATTTTGAATCCCAGTGGGGTTCAGGGTCTTCTGAAAACTCTTGCAAGTTCTTGACATGCCTCTGACACCTGTCCTAGTGAGATGTCTGTAGAGATCTCAGTAACTGCTCAGAAATAATTTTAGGGAACAGACCATACCTGTTTATGCAAAGCACCTGTTAAAACCCCTTCATAACCTTTTCTCTCTCCAGCCATAGTGAGCCAGTGGCAGCAGGAGCCCAAAGAGAAGGCCGTGTCACTGCTGCTCTCGCATCTCCCCCTGCTGCAGCCACGTAACAGCGAGGCCAAGTGCGAGTACATGAAGCTGCTACAGCAGGTGCTGAGCCACACCATCGAGAGCAGCCTGTTTGTGGAGGAGAGCCGCCAACTGCTCTCCTACGCCCTCATCCACCCGGCCACGACGCTCGATGATCGCACCACCCTCGCGCTGTGGCTCAACCACCTTGAGGAGCACTTGTCAGCTCGACCGCCACCTGGACCATACCACCACCACCATCACGCCCGACAGGGCTCGGACGAATGGACAGGTCCAACCGAGTCCCTGGAGGTGGCACATGCCTGGCACGATAAACCGCCGTCCACATGTAGCTCGCCTGCCGGCCAGAACGGGCACATGGCCTTTCCCGGGGCAGGTGGAGTGCCATCCCCCATCAACAGCACAGGTCAGTGTTGGGGGGGAAATGTTTGGAAGATATCAGAAGTTTGGGAAGCGTATAATCACACTGCGGATCGGTAGTTTGGGAAGCGAATGATCACACTGCGGATCGGTAGTTTGGGAAGAGCATGATCACACTGCGGATCGGTAGTTTGGGAAGCGAATGATCACACTGCGGATCGGTAGTTTGGGAAGAGCATGATCACACTGCGGATCGGTAGTTTGGGAAGCGTATAATTAGCGGAGCTTTATGAATAGATGTTACCATTCCATGTTAAGTGTGGTAATTAGTTGTTGTTTTTGTCCTTTAGGCCTTTCTGGTCAGGTACAAACAAGCTCAGTGACGCGCTCGATGTCTCTTGTTCCTGCCAACCAGCCGGGCTGCAGCTCTGATTGGCTGGGCCAGGACGAAGTGGGTGGGCGCCAGGGTGCAACGGGGGCGGAGCATGCACCACTGTCTCCACAGGGCAGTGTAGCTTCGTCGGGCAGCGAGCAAACAGAGGATCAAACCAACACACGGAACACGTTCCAGGAGGACGGTAGCGGCATGAAAGGTAAAGCTTTTGTCCTGTAAATTTTTTTTTTTCTTCGTGCAGTTTGTTTTTCTCGAATCTAACTTTAACAAGTTGACGTGTTGTATGTGTGTGTCCTAGACGTGCCAACGTGGCTAAAGAGTCTCCGTCTGCACAAGTATGCATCCCTGTTCTCCCAGATGAGTTATGAGGAGATGATGGTCCTTACTGAGCAGCATCTGGAGTCGCAGGTCAGTGTTTTATTCGCCTTCTACTGTTCTTTCAGAACAACTGGATGGTTTTTATGTGTCTCATTCTTTCAATGAATGAAGTATGAACTGTCCTTTTTCATTAAGTAGGTGTGATCTTGGTCTTGGTGAAGAATGCGTGGTGTTAAATGTGTTTTTCTTGATCAGATCGGTCATGATGCGTGTTTCAGGAGCAGTACTGTTTAAACAGTTCTGTTTGCTGTGTTTTTTTTTCCCCTTTGATTTTACAGAATGTGACCAAAGGAGCTCGGCACAAGATAGCGCTGAGCATTCAGAAGCTGAGAGAGCGGCAGAGCGTCCTCAAGACTCTCGAAAAGGTGAGCCTCGCAGAAATGTCCTGCACGTTAAATCAAGCTGCTGCTTCTTTTTTTTTTTTTTTTTTTTTTTTGTATGCAATTCAGCAATCTTTAATATCGCAATCTTCCACAGGATATCCTTGAAGGCGGGAACGTCCGGAACGCCCTGCAGGAGCTTCAGCAGATCATCATCACGCCCATCAAAGCCTACACCCCGCCCACTTCTGCCCAGAGAGAGGTGGAGCCTGGAGCCACACCCACTGACAAGGCAGCCAATCCTGTGGAAGATAAAGACGCTGCTGTAGAGGGCTTTCAGAGCCACAATCCTCCACCCTGTGACGGGGAGACTTCGTCCACGCCCATCTCGGAAGGAGACATTCCTGGGCAGTTTACGCGGGTGATGGGGAAAGGTGACGCCTCAGAGTAGCTTGTAGTTTGTTTTAAAAAAATAAAAAATGCTACATAGATACACACAGCTATATATAAGCACAGCAGTGCTGAATGTCCTGGTGTGTGTGTGTGTGTGTGTGCGCGTGTGTGTGTGTTTCAGTGTGTACGCAGCTGCTGGTGTCACGCCCGGATGAGGAGAACATCAGCTGCTACCTGCAGCTCATCGAGAAGTGCTCAACACACGAGGTGAGGATTTCCACTGAAATCCGGAAAGCGTTTTTGATTTTCAGACGTAAACCACGTAACTGGAACGTTTTCTAATATAATCTGACACCTCCTGCTCCTTCCAGCTATCATCAGGCGAGGAAACACTGAGCCTGTTTCCCTTTTAAATGCATCACGTTACAGAAGGAAATTTTAAGAAAATTATTTCTTTAATTTTTCCCCTAATTTAAATAGAAGCAAGATCTTTTTCTAATTAACCAAAGTTTTGTAATTCTGTATCGCACAGTGATTTTATTTATGTTTTGAAGAAGATTTAAAAAATTTTGAAAAAGAAAACCATGAAATGTTATTAGATATTAGACTGAAATGTAGTTTAATTTTTATCTTGTGTGTGTGTGTAGACAAATTTTTTATTCTAAGTCATTTATATACTTATTTATATTACATTACATTTTAATGAATTAGGTAAATTTAGTCTAAATTTTAAATAATTTAATTAGAGATGTAATTAGACTGTTGTCCTGTTTTTGAGTAAAAAAAATAAAATTACTAAATTAATTGTTTCTTTTGTTAATGTACTGATGTAGACATGGTGTTTAAAATTAGCTGAGGATATTTCCTTTTTTTTTTTTTTTTTTTTAAAGTTATTTGAGCATGATAAACGCTATTTAAATTCTGTTATAAATTATGTAAATGTATTTTCTTTTTTAAAACTGAAGAATTAGTTTTTTTTTTAAATGTTTAATACATTTTGGAGTTAAACACTTAAAAAAATAAAAAATTAAAACCATAGTCAAGTATTAATGGCTAATATTAGCCACATAAGCACACGATAAGACGTCTCTATTCATTTAGTGAAGGTTGATTGGTGTGGTTTATTGTAGGCATTTTTATATATTATATTAATATATAAATATATATTAATAATATAGATGATTTTAAAACTGTGACCACTTTATATATATTTTTTATATATATATATATATATATATATATATATATATATAATCCCTGTACTGCATTTAAGAGGAGGAAGTCCAAGTATGCAACATTGTGCTTTAGACATACCCTCATAATTCTCCGTGTGTGTGTGTGTGTTGGGTCTTTAGGCGTTCACAGAGACGCAGAAGAAGCGCTTGGCGTCTTGGAAGCAGCAGGTGCTGAAGCTGCTCCGCCTTTTCCCACGGAAAGCCATGCTGGACATGCCCGTGTACCGACAGAAAGGGTCTGTCTCATTCACTCGCTCCTTTCCTTCTTATCCTAGTGCACACGTTCTGTCTCGGTGCATTAACATTCGGCGGGATTAAAAAAACAACTCGGGAGAATTAGTGATGTTTATAGTGTTTCCTTAAATTTTGGGTTCTGCTTCACTTCTGAGTCACTTGGGATAAAACCATCTTTCAGAGAATCTGAAAGCAAACTGTGTGTGTGTGTGTGTGTGTGTGTGTGTAGGTGGGCGTACGGTTCGAACTCTTTGCCCACAGCAGGCTCTGTGGGTGGAGGCGTGTCTCGGCGAGGACAGAGACAGTTCCCGCTGCCCCCTCGTGGAGCTCCGCTTCCCAGCCGTATGAGCATCATCACACACTCTCCACGACACACACTCGCCAACCAGCCGGCCCTCAGCGCACAGGGCAGACAGGTCAGTGTGTGTTTCTGTGTGCGTGTGTGCGAGAGCGTGTGTGCGTGAGAGCGATGATTAAGATACTGGGCCGGACGGTATCGATGTGACGATGTGTGTGTTTTAGAACCTGTGGTTTGGGAATCCTGGAGGGAGTAACAGCATGCCGAGTCAGAGCCGGAGCTCCGTACAGAGAACACACTCCCTCCCTGTACACACATCTCCACAAACCATGCTCCTGTTTCAGCAACCAGGTACACACACACACACACACACACACACACACACCCTGTATGTTTCTCTTTACAGCTTGTGTGTAGATATGCGGAGACACCCACACACTCACACTCCTTTTTTCCTTCCCAGAATGCTCTGTTCCAGGGACTGACCTGGAGATCAACCCCACGCTGGAGTCACTGTGCCTCAGTATGACTGAACACGCCTTAGGAGGTACGGCCAATCACAGCACAGCTTTACACACTACTGTCCAATCAGACTTTGGATGTCTAACCCTGTATACACACACGTATACACACATGTATAACCAGTCAGAGTATCACTTAAACGTGTATCCTGGATTTGTCCATTTGCAGTTTATAGCCAATATATAGTTTATATCGTGTAACTACAGTAATTCCTCATCCCTCCACTGTTTTCAGGATCTGCCATTTTGTAGTGTTGTCTGAAATCTTAGTGAAGTTCCAGTGCTAGTTTTAATCCCATAATGCACTGCTGTTGGTTGTGTCCAAATGATGTAGCTATGAAATACCCAAAATGCTCTGCTTCCCCCTGCCCCCCCCTCCCCCTCCCCGATTTGCACCGCCCTTGCCCCATCTGAGGAGTATGTCACGTTACTATGGCAACATCCCCTCATATTCTCGAAAACGGCAAAGAAGAGATGAATCATTTTGCGAAAGTCGCGCGTTCTTTTCTAGTCGGTTCAGTTACTTTATGCTTAGGGTTTGACGGCGAATTAGCCAACGCGCTCGCTGATGAGACAGAACGAGGCGACTGTCGCAGAGTGATGATCAAACCCACGTAGTGGACGATGTCGCGTTTGCCGCGTACTGCATAGGGAATAGTGAGTAGGCGGGTATTTTGAACACCGCACTAGGTTTCTGGAATAAAATGTTATTCTGCACGTCTATGATTTGATGGAAAAAATCTCTCTCTCTCTCTCTCTCTCTCTCTCTCTCTCTCTCTCTGTCTCTGTCTCTCTCTCTCTGTCTCTGTCTCTGTGCAGATGGAATGGACAGAACGTCAACAATATGAAAATAAAAGCAACCAGAGGGGAAAAAAAAAAAAGGAAATTTTGCGATCACCCTTCTCTTCACGCGCATGTGTGGCCCGGAACGCTCAATCCACGCTAAAGAAAAAAGAAAAAAAAAAAACCCACCAAACAATTCACTACAAAAGAAACAGCGAGAAAACGAACCATGTACATGTGCTCTTGATATTTTTCTACTTTATTATACTAAGTTTATTATAAAATGGAATACAGATGACTATTATATGAGAGGTGGCAGCGTGTGTGTGGACTGCTCAGCGTCCTACTCGCATCCCAGAGGAAAGGAAGAGAAGAGAAACGTCGCCACGGGTGAACTTTGTGCGTAAAATCGAGTGAAAGGTGAAAAGGGCGCGACGGCGTGAGCTCGAGTCTGAGGGTTTAAGAGGAGAAGGAATGATTTGGTGCTGATTTTAAGGGCTCTTGGCCTGTTCTGTTGCTCATCCAGGAGTTGTAAACACACACAACACACACACACACACACACACACACACGGTTTCTGAACCACCTGCATGTTTAAGCTGCATTCACAAGGACAAAAAAAAAAAAAAAATGCTATTCAATTAAATGAGAACAATGCTGAGCAGACGGCACCAAAAATTACGCTGCATTGTTTGTTTAAAAAAAACAAACAAAAAAAAAAACGGAACGTACACTGACACGTACGTACGTCAGCCAATAGGAGACGATCTTAGCAAGGCTTCATTCTCGAGGAAGATGAAGTCCAAACAGTCCTTGTGAACGCAGCCTCAATGTTCACGGTGAACATGGATCGACATTTCCTTCCTTTTAACCGATCGCTGCCTTGTGATGTCATCATCGTGCGCCTTTGACTCCTGCTGATGAACCGGTGTGACTTCCGGCTCTACGTTTGAGCGATTGTCGCTAGTGTTTAGCTGCTGTCAACCTTTTAAATGCCCCCCAAAAAAAAAAAAAAAAAAACTAAAAATTAAACAACTGCTTGATTGGTTGCCAATGCTGAACTGTAGCTATGAATGCAAAGTACTAACATAATACTAAACCAGACCGCTTGGCTGATTTCGTGTAAATATGGTCAGTGTTTTCAATATTTATTAATATCTTGCTTTGTTTATGGTGTGAGATGAGAACAACACGGCAGCCTACTTACTGATGGATAATATCTGTGGGAGGAGTCAACGGTGCACACTGATGACATCAGAGACAGGTTCAAAGAAATGTAGATGGAGATCACATTCACCAAACACACACACACTTACACTTCGTACTGACACGCTGCATGAGAAGCTTCTGGGCACTTTGTGAATTCCGTTGGCAGAATTATTATTATTATTTTTTTTATTATTAAGAGCGACACAAACTCTTTGCATCATCGATGGTTTGTTGTTAGCTTTTTTTTTTTTTTTTTGTACCAGTAATTACTGTTGTGTGATGACGAATCTCTGGGGGAGGGAGAACAATTTCAGCGACGCGGTTTCGGTCCCGACGCACGACGAGTCACAAACTTTTTGACATTCCACATTTGGACGTGTGAAATTTCCAGGAAGAGAGCGCACGACAGTCAGCGTGTCGAACATCGTGAGAGCTATTTAGTACACGATGGCCCAAGAAATAAACAAAAGGCTAGCTCAGTGATCAAGCTCAGTGATTGGCTGATCGGAGTCAACTTAAGCTCCGCCCTTGTTGCCTGTCTCTGGGCGAAATCACAGCGCCATCAGGACAGTGTTTTTATCGGAAAAATTGGCCTGATATGAAAATTTGGTCAGCTTGTTCACTACAGAGTGCACCACTGCAGCGGTTTACATTCATGACTCAATGCATAGTGGAGAATATTCACTATAGATCTATCCATATCTGTCTTAATTCGCGTTACGCACTTCAAATAAACGTGAGGAATAAGGAGTCGTGCGGCTTTTTTAAACAATCGCAGACACATTTCAGTTCTGGACGAATCTGTCCTCTTCATACCTTTATATAGGACACCATATTTATAACTTGTTGGCACTTGCGTTTTTGGAAAAAAGAAAAAAAAAAAAATCAACTGATCACTACAGATGCTACGCCCGAGTTTGGCTGACATGACTCGCTAAATCTTAAGAAACTTTGGAAGTCTTTATTTCTTGCATTGATGTGTTTACAAAGCAGAGAGACACTTAAAACTGATCTTCATGAAGCAGCCAATGGTGGAGGTTTTTTATATATATATATATATATATAAAAGGCGGAGCTGGACTCATATGTTCCTTTTTTTTTCTCCTCCCCTTTCACAAAGGACGCGCCAATTGTACACCCTTTCACTCACCCCTCCTCCCTCTTTCTCTCTCTCTCTCTCTCTCTCTCTCTCTCTCTCAGCGCAGCCCTGGTTTGTATTTTTTTCCCCTTTTCATTTTCATCCTCCCTCCTTACAGTCTAGAGATTTTATGACTCACAACACAAAAAAGGTGCTTATATATAAATATAAATATATATATATATATATATAATAAATTTGTTTTTTTGTTTGTTCCGGGTCTCGTATAATAACCTCCAATGGTACAGCCCGCTAGCGTGATGAACTGTAAAAGTCTTAAAGGCCATTTAAAAAAAAAAAAAGAAAGAAAGAAAACTCTCTGAGAGTAGTGTGTACAGGTCTCCAATTTGCTCTTTATTTCCTGCAGAGCCTGATCTGTTTTTTTTTTGTTTTGTTTTGTTTTTTTTTTTCTAGTAAAACTTCCATGAAATCTATGTTTCTGAAATCTGTGTTTCACTTTTTTTTTCTTCCCCCTTGTTAATTTTGGACACAGCGTTTCCAGCACCCTCACTACATCAACTTTCCCGACTGATTTGGAAGTGTGTATGTGCGACCCACTCGAGCGGGAGAGAGTAGAAAGCAGCGACTCGTTCATGAGGAACACACTTTTAACGTTGACGGAGTGTGCAGTCAGATCAGCTTGAATGAGCGAGTTAGCTAGAAGATCTCTCGCATGCCTCACAGGTACAGATAATGAGGGATAAAACACTTGGCACGTGTGATGCTGTTATAGAAAAATAATCAACGGTTATTTTGGTCGTAGTGATGAAGCAAAGTTCATGTCACCACCCCCTCCTTAAACGATCCCAAAATGTTCGTCTTATACCACAGTAATCTGGCAACATTTATCACTTTCATTTATTAAAGAATGACCAGTCATACTTTTTATCCATTTATAGTTACATTTACATGTTGTGGAATGTCCACAAAGCATATTAGTTCATTTTTTTTTCTCACATGAAGTTAATAAGGCAAAAAGCAAAAAAACAAAACAAAAACAAACACAGCTTGTCGTACTACCAAGAAACCATGAAGCGTAAACTCTTCTCGTCCTGAAGATGTTGAAAAACTTACAGCTTTCCCTCTGACACTGGAGACTCCTTCCGTAAATGTTAAACGGCCACTCTGAGAAAACTTCACCGTATCAATGATTAAACACCTTTTTAAAATCCGCTTATGAGGAGCGTCCACCGTACAAGTCACTAAGTTATTAGAGAACGAATGCATTAATATAAACTTGGAACTGTCAGAGGTGCTGTTACAGGAAATTAATCAACTTCTGGTCAATCAGAATCCAGAATTTAACAGCGCTGTGGTATAAATGAGTAATAATGTCTGATTTGAATCAATGCATCAATCAAACAAATGTTATGAAATATAACAGCTTTCATGGCTTCGGCTCACGTTAATAAAGTACTTCGTCCTCCATTTTGTAAGGATTGTTGGACATTTGGGCAAATGCCGTCCCTAAAGCTACAGTGACACCGACTCGATCCGTCATCTTTCAGACTTAAAAACTGGCTGATAAAGTAATGGAGCAGTCCACGTGGGTCTAAACAGCACACACAGCGCTGTGGCTTTCTCACACACCTTTAATAGTAATTGAAGGTACATAATTGGACCTTAGGTACCTTTCATTTCCCAGATTTCTCCTGGAAGATCAATAAAGTACAGCTAACTATCTTATTCTAAAAAGCACGCGCCTTTCTAAGTAAAAGATGCATACTAAATGTACAAAAAGGTGTACGCTTGAGGGTACACCTGCAGTAATAAAAAATAAAAAGTACAGTTTGGTACTTTTTGGCGTTTCAGGGATTGTAACACGACGCGCTGGAGACGTATACGAATGCTCGAGTTATACTATGTACGCCGTCGAGTGTGTGTGTGACGTCTAACTAGAAACAATATAAAGTACAGTTATTCTTTCTCCTGTCAATCACAGTGACACTAGCCAATCGTGGGCGTCTGTGAGCTCATGTATGCGGAAGAGGGCAGATAGCGCTTTCTTCATAAGAAACAAATGCTGCACACTGCCTACATTGTGTCTGGTGTAAAATTGCAGCTCCACACGTAAGCTTTAAGTTGTTTAATACTTTAAAAATTAATTTCTACCAATTTCGATAATGAATAAATCTTTAATATCTTGCTTAGTTTTGGGAATTCTGCAATACTCAACTACTTGTACTGCATTTCTGTTGGCGCACAAAAAGGATGGATGTGTTTTGGAAGGATGTGATGAAGGATGATCATCATATATGTATATCTTTGAGTAGAAGATTCTGCTAAATAAATGGCGTTGTACTTATAATAGTAAGGATATACCGTACAATGACAACAATATTGACAGGTGTTTACATTTTACCCAATAATGTCGAATAGATCACTTTAAATGTTGCTACTTTTTTAAAGAATATGGAAATAATGTATAGAGTGAAAGTCAATGACACAGTGTCCTTGTTGTGTAAGCGCTCTCTCTACACACACACACACACACACACACACACAAACACACACACACACAGTCTCACTGTGGCTTGAGCAAGTGTGTGTTTCAGCACCGCATCTCCGTGGACAGCTCCGCCTCCACCTTTACACGCCACGCCACGCCCCTCCCCCCCCCAAGGGTTGCCAGGTTGAGATCCTTGGAGTTGGAACATGTTTAATCATGATGAGGAACATGGCTTTGGGCTCCACTTAGCTACATTTACACTTAACATTAACACAGTTTAGATGCTAAACTGTGAGATTTAGCATCCCTTGGACTTTTATGTTCGATATGCATGAATAATATATGTTTATATTAATCTGGTCCACTTTTTTAAAATGGGGACCTGGATGGATGAATGACGAATTATCAATACATAAATAAAATTACTAATCATTTTACTACATAGAAGTATTGGGTCTCGTTTTATCAATCGTTTAGTCAAGTGGCGTGTAAATGTTTGCCAAAGTAAACTAAAATTTCTGCCAGAATTACAAAGTTTTCAGAAAAATGATTTTCTTTGTACTCGTGTATGTTGATCACCAGTAAAGTGTAAAGTGCGTTTCTGATGCAGCTCATTTGCATGCAGAGACGCCCACAAAACCCCATAAAAGGGCATGTGCACAGACAGCTAGGAGCACAAAATGAACAATCAGGGTAAAGGCTGAAAGCCAGAAGTGGATATTTTGACTCACTTCTAGCTATGCCATTTATATTATTTAATTAATGCTGATAAAATAAAATGACTGGTTTTCGCAAAATGTTCTCCATGCTACTGTTAGTCCCTGAACTAGCATGAGGATGTGTTTTTGATAATAACTCCAAAGCACTTTTATAAGTGGTTCAAGGCGTCTGCTAAACGCTGTAAATGTAATAAAAACATAAAATTTATGAGCAAATTGTATAGTTCATATTCAGGTTAAGAAATGAGGACCGTTATTGCTATAGCAACTAATATATATATATAATATAATTATTTTAAACTTTTTTCCAGCGTAATTTATTTATTTTGATGCTTTGTAAAAAAGTATTTTTATTTATTTATTTATTTATTTATTTATTTATTTATATTAATATTTATAAATAAATGTATTTATTTATAAATAAATAAAACTGTATGAGGGGATTTAATGCGGGATTTTCTGAATCAGGTCACTCCAATCTGGCAACCCGGCGTTCAGCTTCCATGAACACGGTGTTCGGCTCAAATTCCTGCGCTGAATCCGGTTTAAGGACGAGACTGAATTAAACCACGTCTCTGAAGTCCAAGGTTAATCCATCATGCTCCTGCTTTTCCCTGCGTTATTGTGCATTTTCACAGGAGGTAAGACTTCACTTTCGCCTTTTTTTACCCTCAGAGGAGTCGCAGTTTGTCGCAGTCGCGTGCACATTCGCTCTGATTAAATAGCTTTAATTTATTCAAATATAATAATTTTTTTTTTTTTACATAAAAAACGAACACCTATCTGTTAGGAGACGACAACCCTTCTAGCAAGAATCAAATTTTAGTTATTTATTTATTTGTTTGTTTGTTTGTTTGTTTATTGTATTTTATTCGGCTTGTTTTTATAGCACTCGGCTTCATCCCAAATGCCTCCCTTTCTCGCCACACAGTACACTAGCTTAAACTCCTGCGTCATTACTGCGCGCCCTATAAAGGGCTCCTATGTAGGGTGCAGGGAGACATTTTGTATTAAATTAGAAGAAATTGTAAGAAATTATTAGATTGAGGACAGACAAAAAGGCTACATACGTTATATAAAACTGTTTATAAATTGTTTGCTTAAACTATCTACGCATTATAAAAGTCATAAATAACCCTTAGTTCATATTTTTCCAGACTTAACCCTAACCTGACCTAAAATCTCAGGTAAAGTAGTTTTTAACGGTTGAAAGACTGCGGTCGAATCCCAAATATCTTCCTGCTCCCTTCACACGCAAGCATGAAATAATGGCGCGTGACACCCTAGCTAGGGCACTCGACGACCAATAGGGAGGCGTTTGGGATTGGACCGTTATGCTAATCTCCCGCGCACGAGAATAATCGGTCTCGCGCCAGCGGCAGGTGTCGGCGCACGTGACTGCCGGTTTGCTTTTGGTCGCATTTCTGAATAATTTAAAAAGAAAAAAAAAGTGAGAAAGATTTTTTTCTTCTATCAAAGAAAGTATTTTAATAAATTACTGTTTGTTAATTCATTTATTATTTGAGCCAAGCCATTAAATGATCGAGTTTTGTCATTAAATTAGGTCACAATTTTATTTATTTATGTATTTTTTTTTTGACGAAGGTGAAAGGTTATATATCGTTTAATGTCGTCATGGTTTGTAGAACTTTAATTTGTCAAACTGTCCAAAAAAGGAGTCTGCAGTTTAAGGCTGTATCCCAAATGACTAACTAGTGGTCATCTAGTGCACTAGATAGGGTGTAGAAGCCTAGAAGGTTGTTTCACAGAATATTTATTAAAGTGCACCTATGTAGGCGGTAGAGACACATTTGGGATTCAGCCAAAATTTATCGCGCTGAAGATTTTCAGTGTTTACGACGTGTAAGCCTGAGGGCGAAAACCTTTCCTAACTTTTTGACAGCTTATATATATTAAAATATATATTAGTTTTTTTTTTATTTACAATAAAACATTTAAATTCACGTTTGACGTTAGTTAATTTAACAAATTAGGGCTTTTTACAACTGTCGCCTTGTAGCCTAGGTAACGGATGCTGGGGCGGAAAGTAGAGCTGTGATTGGACCATATACGGCGCGCGAGGTATAAGTCGCGATATGATTGGATAATTCACAGCTGATTCAGTCAGAGTCAGTTTTCCCTTTGACGTAATCTTTGTTGTGAACGATTTAGTCGGTTCTACTACATTTAAAATGTTTAGTTGTGAAATGTCAGAATTGTTTTAATTTTTAAAATAGGTGTTAATGTAAAATACAAAGAACAAAATCATATGATGAAGTGAAGTCACTCTTGAAACCCTGAAGCTGATTATTTTCCTACAACAGCACGTCCTGAAGTGTTTTATTCCTCTTATACCACAGCGATTTGCAAAGAATGACATTCTTGAATAAATTATTTATTAAAGAAAGACACATCACACTTTTTATCTGTTCATAGTTACATGCAATGCTGTTCAACATCCACAAAACAAGATAGTTCCTGTTCTCAGTTACGTTATAGCAGCTATAAATAGTCGTTCGTAGCTGATGACTGGAGACTCTTTCCAATAAATGTTAAACGTTTCCTCACAGAAAACCTCACCATATCAAAGATTATAAGTTTTTAATTTGTGAAATAACATGTTTTTAGTATTACGTGTTCAGTGTCTGCCATACACGCCCCTGTTACTAGAGAAACGACATTACATAAAGTTAATCAACACTTATTAAACAAAACGTTTTGGGAATTTAAAAGTGCTGTGCTGTTATTGGTATTAATTTTTGTTTTTTTTTTCCTCTTTTGTTTTTCAGTCAGATGTCTGCCTGTGTTGGATGTGAAGGTCAGAGCCATGTTCATACATAAATATTCACAGAGCTGACCTTCTTTCCTGTAGCTGCTATTGATTTCCAATGATTACCTTATACTTTACCTTAGAAGCTGGATTTAATAATACGTTAACAGGTGTGTGTTTTTAGGGAAGCAGTTGTCTGGAGGATGCGAGTATGAGAACGGATGGACACTGGCCCCCCACAGGCTGTGATGGACAGGTGACAGGTGAGCCTCTGACCCTGCCTACCAAAATACACACTTTTAAATATCAATTTCTTTCTTTCCTTACTACAATGTTGTCTACATTAGGTAACCTAGAATAATTTTTTCAAATTGGTTATGATTAAGTAACGTACAGTTAGGTCCGGAAGTATTTGGAGTTTTTGTGCTTTTGCCTTTATACTCCACCACAATGGAGTTGAAATAAAACAATCAGGATGCGATCGAAGTGTAGACTTTTAGCTTTATTTTAAGAGGTTCTACAAAAATATGCAATTTACCATTTAGGAATTACAGCCATTTTCAGCAAAGTAGCTCCATTTTCAGGGGCTCAAATGTATTTGGACAAAGTGACATAATTGTAAATATAACCATAATTTTAATACTTGGAT
>CM074929.1:2658273-2670326 GCA_037576815.1 Pangasius larnaudii | reverse complement strand
ACACACACACACACACACACACACACTTAGCCAGCATTGTTAGGCTTTGTTTGACTTACTTCAAAGACAACCTGACATATAAGATATCTAAAGCAGCCAAGGGGTGAGAATCCACTCATACTGACAGGTGCAGAGGCCACGCCTCCTCCACGGTGACAGTCAGAGAGGCCACGCCTCCTCCAATGAGACAGAAAGGCACAGGTCACGCCCCCTTTAGTGTGAATGACTGACACGAAGGCCACACCTTCTTTACAGTCACTGACAGGTGACATGTGCTCTGGCAAATAACTAATCCTTGACACAGCCTAACCCTTGTCATTTTTTTCAGAACTTGAAAGAGAGAGTGAATACACTCGGGAGACGGAGGAGTACGACCCAAACGACATGGATGACCAGGACGACAGGAGACAGGCTAGACGGAGGGATGAAGAACAGATGGAAGACAGGAAACAAGGGGATGAAGAAGAAGAGGAGGAGGAGAGCGCCCGAGAGCTGGAGGAACTGCTGACTGAAGACATCCGGAAAAAAGAAGGGGGGAGAAAAGACGATGCAGAGCTGGAGGAGCTGAGAAAGAAGGAGGAAAAGTCAGAGAATGACAGGGAAGAGGAGGAGAAGGAGAGGAAGAAGACTGAGGCGGAGCTGACAGCGGAGAAGGAGAAGGTGGAGCATGAACTCCAGGCGCTGACGAGTGACAAGACGAAGATGAGAGAGAGGCAGGATAAGGAGGAGGAGCTGCAGGAGCTGCTGCAGAAGATGGAGAGAGCAAAGGAGGAGCAGGAAGGGCCGACGGAGGGAGAGAGGGGAAAGGGGGAAGACACAACCCCCGAGACAAAAGAGCCACAGCAGAAGAGGGAGATGGAGAAAGCGAGTGACGAGAGGACGCGGCAGTTCGAGAAGGAGAGATACAACGATGATGAGGAGGAGGAGGAAGATGGAGATGAAGATGAAGAGGAGGAGCAAGACGAATCAGAGGTTTTAAAAATCCATTTAAAAAAATCCACATACCTGCTATATGCAAGCAGTAAAACATTCAGTGTTGTGTTGTTATTGGAAAATAATCAATGACAGGATGGTGTGATGAAGGGAAGTTGATTGTTTTACAATAACGTTTATTAAAGGATGGCATGCCAAACTTTTTATCCATTTATAGATACATTTAATGGTGTGAGACATCTGTGAAACAAGTTGACATTGTGTGTGTGTGTGTGTGTGTGTGTGTGTGTGTGTGTGTGTGTGTGTGTACACGACAGGAGCTGCTGGAGATAGAAGCCCAATTGCGGAGAGTGGCTGCCGAGCTGAGGAAACTGCACCGGGGTTAAACACACACACACACACACACACACACACACACACATAATTCTATGTTTATAATTCTATAAACAACACATTCTCAGTAATCGTTATGAATGAATCCAGTGATTAGCTACTAATTAACACAAGCCAAGATGAATCAATCTGAGTCAAATGAATCAGTGAATCAAAATAAGTAGATCAGCCAGGACAGGTTCGGTGTGAGATGTTTGGAAGGCTAATGTAGCTAACAAGTAGTGGAAGTTTATAGCCACCAGTTTAGCATGGTGTACCGAATGAATGAATGAATGAATGAATGGGCTTTGTGGAGTTGTTCAATGAATCAAACAGGCTTTCTGATTCTGGCTTGTATGACTCACTGTTATGTATAAAAACACGGACAAAAGGACGTCACAGAGATGAAAACAGTCCCCAGATTAGTTTCTCCTTCAGCACATAGTTTGGTGCCACACAAACATCAGAAGAGGAGGTGTGGCTTAAAGTGACTGACTCAGTGATTCATTGATTCAGATGCTAATACTTTGCAGATCGTAGCTGATCGAGCACATTTTTGCATAAAGAGAAAAACTGTATATTTTCTTTTGGTTAGTCTAGTTTTCGGTAACTGATAGGACTCGAGTCGTGTGTATAATGTGGTGTGGTTTGTGATTTGAACTCTTATTTAATGTGCATAGTGTATTGTGTATTTGGCTCTTACACTGTTAGAACGCGTTCAGACTGTTAAGCAAGAGCTGTGTGTGAGGCTTTTTGCAGGGAACATGGCTGTGTGTGTGTGTGTGTGTGTGTGTGTGTGTGTGTGTTTTCATGTAAACTATTGGGAACATAACACTAAAAATCCCATAGTGATGTTATCAGAACATTAGCATTATCATAGCATTAATCATCAAACAGACAAAATATAGCTGTATATAATATGACATGAAAGAAAGTGTGTGTGTGTGTGTGTGTGTGTGTGTGTGTGTGTCTTTTGCTACCCCATGTTCCCTGGTAAAAGCATCACTTCAGTTCTCTCAGTATTAAACAAGCCAAGGACGATGGGGCTCCCAAGCCATTATAGCTCACACACACACACACACAAACACACAGACACACACTCACACTCTTGGTAACATTGTGAGCTTTATCTCAGTGTTAAGATCAATCTATCATCCTCTGATGAACCTTTTCATTTTTTTTTGTACAGTGGTGTCAGTCAGGGTACAAAAATTATTGAAACGATTTTAAAAGCAATGCACTTTTTTTCCGCTATGGTTGCTAATACGGTTAATGTCTTAGCCTGCAATAAGCGACGTTTAAAATGAAAATGTTTAAATTGTATATGTATATATGTAACGTATAAGCCACAGACACTTTACAATGGTTTAAATGAGTATTAACAAGTAATAAAAAAGTGACGTGATATCATATTTAATATACAATGCTAATGTATAGACTACATATTACACACGTAAAGAAATCCAACTTAGAGCTGAATGTGTGTGTTATTTGTATTTTATTGAGTATAACGATCACTTAAAAAAAATGGGCTTGATCGATGGTATTCTGTTAATAATCTTCTTCTATTTATCAGTAATTTATGTGAAGGGAAAAACAAAAACGAAACTGTGACGTCAGAATTGGTCACGTCCCAATTCTCGGCATCTGTACTTGCGCACTTTGAATCTCTGACTCAGATTAAGATGAGAAGTTTGTGATTTTACAAATAATGGCTAACATTAGCACCTGTGCTGCTTTTTTAATTCAAAAATGATACGATAGGTTTTTGCATCGACATGCAGATCTGAAGATAGAAGGCAATAAGTATAAGTGTAACGTCTCAGTGATCATTTGAGAGGGCAGCCATGTTGATTTGTTCATTGTGAGAAGATGGACTTGGTGTGTAATATAACTAAACTCTCAAATAAATAAAAAAAAACACAATGAACACATGGAGACAGTTTTTCAGACTCTTCCTTTGCATCACCAGTGCTATCACAGTCTGATAGGTCAGAAAGTGTGGTTTAATTTTCAGTATCATTTTCTATATTCTATATATTTTCGTCACACCACCCTGTTGTGTATTATTCCTTAATTATACCAGTGTAACCATGGCAACAAGCATAAATAGTGGTTTAGGCTCAGCCTATATTTACACTTTGGTATCATGCAGCTAAACAAAAACAATGAGTAAAAAGGACTTTAACATCAGTCTTGTTTGAAGGGAAAGACTTCGCAATGAGTCAATGAACTGAACTGTTGACACGCTTTAAAACCAGAGCGTAACCTGGAGGTGAATGAAAGAGGTTGTGCTAGTATTCTGGTGAGTGTGACCTCTGCTGGCAGGGAGGGGAAATGTCCTGAAATGTCCTTGCCTCAATCCTCATTACATAGAGACATCAAACTGTAAATTTCTCTTTAAATGAAGAGGACATTGAAGGGGATGAGTATATGTAATGTGGTACACTTGTACTACACAAATGACCCTGAAATGGAAAAAAAAAAACCCTGACCATCCCACTCAATAAAGCCGGCTTGGATTTTACCTGAAACACTGAATCATCTTTGTCGTCACTCTTGCGTGGAGATTTCGTTCTTTTTTTTTCACTCCAAGTGGATTCATCCTCAAATTTTATACAAATAATTTTACATGTAAACATACTTTATTTTATTTTTCGTATGAAACCCGTGTTCCGTTCGCAGAATAAACTGTACGAACATTTTCCATATAAACTTATTCCATATTAACTTACAGTATGAACAGTGAAATAGCATTTCCAGTTAGCATAATATTACACTAACTAACAGATAGTCATCATGGATTAGTGGTAGTTTGAGAAGTTCGATGTTTGGTACCATGTGATGTATCCAGCAAATATTCAATGTGACTGAGGAGAGAGGAGAAGAACTTTGGAACGCCCTCATAGCCTGCAAGAAACAAAAAACAAGACAATTTAGGCTCGTTTGATCAAAAGAAATAAATGAGTAGCTGCAATTAAGAATCCTACGTGCACATTAAGCACTTAACTTTGTGGCTTACGTTTTTTCTTTATAAGTTCAAACAACCTAGGGTTAGTAACTAATATCCTTTTTTGATTATGACCACTGGTGGTGCTGTTGCATTAGTTTCCGCAAAAAAAACCTACAAAATAATCCATTTTAAGACACTAAATAATCCGATGTGGATGCGAATAATTAAACCTTACATTGATTTCAGGGTGTTGGTCTGATTTGTGTGTGCCCTCACCAGGGAATATGTTGATGTCGATGATAGTGAGTGTGTGTGTGTGTATGTTCATAATGACGTCCACTCCAAACAAAGCCATTCCAAGCTCCGCCCTCAGCTCCTTCACCATGGCGACCATCGCGTCATCACTTGGGGCGGGGACTCGAGGCATCGTCACATCCAGCTAGGAGGAAATCACTCATCGTTTATCAGGTGCTAAAGTTGTAAAATATATTAATTGTTATATATAAAATGATTAAAGGCATGAGCTACAAAGCAAATATTTAATGCTACTAATGAAAATAATAGTAAATTGTTTATTAATTACAATGCTAACATGAGTTCTACTTATTAGACAGCAGACTATTAAAATAATGGTTGCTTACTGCAGTTAGATGCGAACAGGACTCGGGTTTAGACACCTCGTGGCTGTTAAAGAAGATCGTTTTCCTGTCTGAGCACAAACACCCGAACAACATCAATATAAAAATATGTGCCTTGTTTCAAAGTATTGCCTCTGAGTTACATCTTCCATTTCTGTTAACTAGCCAACTAGCTTGCTAATTAAATTTACTTGCTACTAGCCATCATAAGTATAGTAAGGTAGCTTGCTAATTATCTAGCAAAGCAAAATCAGCTGTTACGTGAAAGCCAGCAAGAAAACGCAGTTGGAAGGTAGCAAATCAAACGATAAATTTTTTTAGGCTTCGTCCACCAGTTGAATTGAGACTTTCTCAATTCTATGCAAATTAAGTGTGACTTTGCAAAACCAAAATCCTAACAATTAGCTCGACTGATTCCTCGGACTAATCCTATGGCGCATGTGGTGCGTCGATTCTTCCGTTCCCCGCTCACAACTTTAGTTCCTACCTGTGATTACTTCTCATTTACTGTTTGATGGAAAATAACTGGAAGAAAAACATATAACCGTGGTGTATAGAGACATTATGAAGAACAATAAAGCTTGGGAGGAAGTAGATCGTTGGTGCTGCTGGTGAGAATATGTAGCTAGTAAAGCTAGCTTGCTTTGCTAATCTGCCAGTGAAGTTCAGACAAACCCTAGCATATAATATGGAAATCAAACAACCAATTTTCACACTGATTAGTTATTTAGAAGATTTCTAGGAATCTAGAAGTTTCTGGAACTAAAAAAATCGCTGGGATGGCCACACCCACAAACGACGATCGTAGTGATTGCTCCATGCCCACTTTCTAGTGTGAACATATGATTGATCAAGTAATAGAAGAGTACTTACGCTAACTTGACAACGGCATATTGAAAATGGTACTGAAATAAAGCCCTGATAATAAGACGGACGTGACGGTAGTAGTGTGCACTCACCATAGGGTCCAGTGGGGAAGTTCTTGAGTGACGGTCGCTCCACAGTGAAGTGTTGTTCGCCCACCACAAACACCTTGTGCAGCACAGCACCGTGGTTCACAAAACTCTGGAGGACACAGGGAGGACGAGCGTCTCTCAGACCGGCCTGACTGAAGATTAAAGACATCTACAGAGGGAGAATACCCATAATGCACTGTTAGCTGAAGGTGACATTGCTTGTTTGTTTGATCGATTTTCAATTATAAAGCACTCCTGTTGTTTTTAAATGTGAGCTATAAATTATGGTTGACTGAACATGACCTAAATGGTGCATAAGGAGATTTGGGACACACCCAATAGACCCAAGAGAGTACGGTGATGGCGTTTGTGAGAGATGTGTGGTTATAGTATAACACTCAAACTAAAACACAAAATTACTGAACACTTAATTGAACTTAATGAACACACCTCATGTGAGCGGGATCCGTGGGCCACTCTGGTTTTACAGACTACAAAATAAAAAAACTACATGTTAGCAAACTGGAAATGGTAGTTAGCTTAGGTTCTTATATCCTCATTCCAAGAAGCTTCACACTGAAGAATAGTGTTGTGAATATTAGAAACATTCCATATTTAAACATTAAATCTATTATTAAATAAACTGAGATTAAAATGTCGGCTACTACAGTTTTAATAGCTGCCATTTTGAACAATACTCAGGCACTTTCCCCCTTTTACAACATCCCTGGATGCTCATGTGCAAAACTGCTAATAAAAACTTCTAATCAGAATTGCTCCAAGCAGGAGGTCAGGAAAAATGAATGGGTTCGAACCACCAATAAGTGTAACGTTATGTGTTTGCTAGCTCAGCTATGCATTGTTAGTGCTTTTAACTTTAATAATAATAATAATAATAGTTTGATAATAGGAAAAAAATAGTACAATATTCTCTTTTAATTGCTAGCATTAGCGTGTTCTTGTGTTGGCTAAAAACATTCCTGATAACTAGGAACGTTTTCATTTTTATTAGTATATAAGGAATATAAACAATATATATATATTTTTCATTTCTAGTATTATCTTATTAGCAAGCCTTCTAGGTAGTGTTAGCTAGAGAATTGCTTGTTAATTATTTGTTTGTACTGGTTAGTGTTCATTAGTGGTTTTAAAGTAAAAATTTACCCAGAATGCTAGCAATTGTTTGCTAGGGTTAGCTTGATAGTTAACTGGCTGGTTAGTTATAAACTAGAAACTTTATTGATAACTAGCATGTTTGTTCATTTGTTAACAATTGTTAACTGCTAATTGATTTACCAAGAAAGCTTGTTAGCCAGTTGGCTAGTTAGTGTTAGATAGGAAAATTGTTCATAAATAGCATGATAGTTCATTTTTAGAAGTGGTTTTTAAGGTAAAACTTTCCACAGAAGTCCAGGTAGTTCTAAAAACGTACATGAGCAATGTGTGTACAATGAGCAGTATGTGTACAATATATATATACGCAATGAGTTTGACTGACTTAAAGGGTAAGTGAGCTGCTTCCTGTCCACTGCTTCCTGGATGGCGGACATGTCGGTGGTGTTAATTTCTAGATACGGTGGGCAGCAAATACTCTTTCCTTTATAAGAGGGAACAAAAAGTTACTGCAACAAATCAATTTTTAGTAAAATTAGCTATTTTATTATAATTAGGGATTCATACGAAATTAGTGCTCTACATAACAGTGCTAATCTCTTTTTAACCGCATGCTAACTCCTGACACAGAACACAGGGATGTTGGGTAGTTAGCTATAGGTTACAAATATACATAGTTAATTTTATGCTTTATTTTCCAAATTGTATAAGTTAGGGTTAAACAATATGTCTAAGCCATGGTATATACTCATTAAGCAAATGAGTTTTAATTTGAAGAGTGTGTGTGTGTGAAGAGATAGCGTGTGTTGGACCTCGCAGTGTGTTCTCTAGTTTGCTGATGATGCGGTACGAGGCGAAGCGGTCCAGTAACTGTCTCATGGCCGGCAGTGGATCCAGCAGGACAGTGTGAGGGTGTGTGGACACGTAAGTCTGAAATAAAATAAAAACACGCTATATGGTCCTTATCACTCAGAGGAAGCTACTCACACACATACACACACACTAGACATTCATAGATATAGTATACACACAAAAATTACAGACACTGGTAGCAACAATGGCCCAACCACTTAGTGAAAGTAAGTGGATGATCGTATTAGATGACTTTTGGGTGATCTGTTTTGGGTGACCAATTGGATTATTTAATTGGATGACCCGATTTCATCAGACAATTTAAACAGATTGCTTATTGAATAAACTAATTGGATGACTGGAGGATCAAACTGGATGACCTAATCATCACCTGATGTGGAACACTTGTTGGATTAATGGATAATCTGAATGGATAGTTTAACTGGATGACCAGATCTTTTTTAGACTTTTGACTGATCTTTTTGTTTTGTCCTGTTGGATGGCCCTGATTGATAATCTATTAGATGGCATATTGCATAATTTGCAAAAGGTGACCTGTTGGAGAGTTTGATTGGACAATCTCTTTGGATTAAGTATTTGATGAATGGATTGGATGATGTAATTGGATGAGTTGATTGGATAATCTGATTTGTGACCTATTGGAGGATCAAATTAATCACCATTTGGGTTATCTGATTGGATGATTTGACTGCATTGTCTGATTAGGTGACCTATTGGATAATCTGATTGCATGAGTGGATTGCTCAGTGAGTCTTCTTTCTAGTCTCACTTTCCATGGAGTGATTTTAATGGAGTGTAATTATTTTACTCAACATAACTGTTATATTGGGTAAAATGTTGTGTAGCAAAGTTATACTTGAATATTTGGCTGCGTTACCTGGAAGTTGTCGAGAAGCTGCTGCGATTGGCTGTCATGTTCTGCCTCTACAATCACATCAGAGAGTTTGTGTATGATGATGTCGAACGGGCCCTGAGACTCCATCGGCTGACTCAGGTCTATCTGAGTGGACAAATAAGTATGTACCTCTCAGACAAGCAGTGGTTTTTAAGAAGATTTAAAATATCAGTGGGACCTGATCAAAAGATCTGTTTTCATCTGTGTTCAGCACACTTTATTATCTTACATTGGAAAAAACTTAAGTAGACATGGATTCTAGTGTTTAGGACAATGTGTGTGTGTGTGTGTGTGTGTGTGTGTGTGTGTGTGAGAGAGAGAGAGAGAGAGAGAGGGGGGGGGGGGATTTTGAGATTTGTAGAATTGGTGGCTGCAGGTGTCTGTGACAGTGAACACAGGAATGAAAGCAAAGCCACCTGCAATAGACAGAGAGAGAGAGAGAGAGAGAGAGAGAGAGAGAGAGAGAGAGAACAATGATATTTGTTTTTTAAGTTTATTGACCAATGAATAGACAGGTGCTGGTGTCTCGGGGAGCCGTCTTTTTATTCTTAGACCTGAGCACTGATATTTATGACTCAGTTTTTTGTTTTCTTACTTCCATTTTTACCCCAAACCCTGTTTCCAGATCCTTCCCCTATTATCCTGAGGACTACTAGCTCCTACTCCATCATTACACAGCTGACTATGACTCACTGATTGACTAATTGTTTGACTCATTGATTAAATAATTGTTTGACTCAGTGGTTGACTCACTAATTGACTTATTGATTGACCTACTGACTGACTCACACATTTATTGACTCATTATTTGATTGCCTCATTGATTGAATTATTGACTGACTCATTGCTTTACTCATTGGTTGACTAAATGATTGACTCATTTGTATGACTCATTGATTTAATAATTGACTTATTGACTAATTGTTTGACTTAATGATAGACTAACTGATTGATTCCATGATTGACTAATTGTTTGCCTCATTAATTGACTCACTGTTTGGTTGACTCTCTGATTTACACATTGATTGACTAATTGTTTGAGTTAATAACAGACTAACTGATTCACTCGTTGACTGACTAATTGTTTGATTCCTTGATTAGAATTGTAATGATGGACCCATTGTTTGGTTGACTCCTTGATTGACTCCTTGATTGACTCATTGATTGACTTACCAATTGAAACATTGATGAACTGATTGTTTGACTTATTGCCTCATTCAGTGCCTCATTGTTTTATTGTCTCATTGATTTACTTATTATTTGCCTCAATTATTTATTGACTCCCTGTTTGACTGACTCATTTATTCATTGAATCATTAATTGATTGACTTAGTAATTGGCTCTTTGGTTGATAGACTCATTAATTGACTCAAAGATTGATTTCTACTTGCAATAAAAAAACTTTCATGGAAATGTATAATTAACAAATATAATTGCTAAAAAATAATGAGCCGTTAACATAGACTTACCTCAACCACCTCAATACCTCTGCCTCTAAAGAGAGACCAAATGACCACATTAATATCAAAATATCTACTAATGTCTGTTCTACTTCATCTATGTATTATATTATATTATTAATATACCTTTTTTAGTGCACTAGATGTCTAATAAAAAGCTAGTTGAGATTCAGCTCCATGTTCCCTATGCGTGCAGTACATATGCTGTGAAATGCAGTGGGGTGCAAATGTATGAGGCCACTTGTGAAGGTGCTTCTATTTTACATTCATTTCTAATTTAATACATAATTTTTCATTACAAATAATATCAGCAACAGCTTGAGTCTAAAGTACTGTCCTCTTCAAAATTTACATGAATTTCAGAATTTCTAAGTATTTGGACCCCCCCCGCTTTAATGAAAGCCCAATGTAAATGTAGAGCCTGACGTTAGATAAAATCCTTCTGAACACCAAGGAAAGTGCTATCTACCCTCTTCCACATACATGATCTCACAGATGGCTAGTGTCCCTGTGATTGATGAGGAGAGAGAAATTATGTCCCTCCCACTCAGAGAGTACAGCCAATTTAGCTGTTTTAGACTCCTGGCCACAGATGACTGTGGAATTGTTGGGATTCAAACTCATGATCTCCGGGCAACAGGGTGAACACGTTTCTGTTGCACCACTCAGGAGCGCATATAGTTCCAGTTTTAAATTGGAGGAAAAAAAAAAAAAAGAAATCCAGATTTTTTATGTGGTGTCAGACTGTTGGATCTCAATGCATATATAATATATGTATTGGGAAACTGGAGCTGAGTCCTAAATATTATTTTTAAACATTATTATTAAACATCTCGTACACTAAATAGGGTATATGTTTTATATTAGAACACTATGTAAAATACTACATTATGTATTGTAATTAGAAACCACATGACCACATTAATAGCAACATATCTGCTAATAACCATTCTACTGAATCCATAATAGAGAAATACATTGTATATACACACTATTTAGTGTACGAAATGTCTAATAATTATTCTGCTGAATCTATAATAAATATATACACACTATTTAGTGTTCTAGATGTCTAGATTGGGCTTCAGCTCCCTACTGCCAATAAGTGCAATACACAGGGTATGAAATAAGTGCAATATATGGTCAATAGGGAGTGTAATTCAGGTCACTAATAGCCTATATAAGCACACAAATCTAGGTATATATATATATATATATACTACATATACTACTTTAAACTCCCTACTGCCTATACGTACATGCAAACGGTACGAAATAATGACGTCACACCCTAAGTAGTGTATTAGGCATCCAATCTAAGAACAATGTGAATTTTAAAGACTTCTAACCTTGACTACAAATGATCAGCTTCTACTCTCTATTAAGCGTCCTGCTCACTATAAAAAGCACCCTATGTAGTGTACTACGTGGTGCAGCAAAGAGTCCACTAGGCTTTTCTATAAAAATGCATCACATTAATTCATGCGCTACAGTTAGATGGTCCTCCTTCTTATATAATACGGTGGATTCCTTATACGCCATGTAATGCACTACAATTAAACTTCCGTTAATTAATTTAAGGGGGAAAAAAAAAAAGGTTTCCGGTTCTCACGCGCACAGGTGAGCGAACGCGCTCAGGTTCATCCTCCGCCGTTTCTTCACGCTCAGACAGAAGCCCACTCTCCGGCTCGCCATGTCCGGTGTCCGACCTCCAAGAAAAGCTCCGAGACAAAGCAGCAGAGTGGACACCAGGATGCTAAGGACAGGGGAGGAGGAGCCAAAGGTTAGCCCTAATGCATATTCAAATTTATTGCAATTTGCATAAAATGTTTACATCGCCAGTATTGCAATGTCGCACAA
>CM074929.1:2632886-2649553 GCA_037576815.1 Pangasius larnaudii | reverse complement strand
GTACAGCAACTTCACTGTGCCTTTACCCGTCATGTAATTTATGCTAGATTTGTCTGTCTAACAAAACAGACAGTACAAAAAGTGCTTTTTCCCCCCAAAATTATAAAACACTTTATCAGAAACACTTTGTGAGGACCAAAGGTCCTCGTAATGACTGAAAAACATGACATTGTGGGCACATTCAGCTGGTCCCAGCTAGTTTTTAAACAAACTACTACAAATCTTTATTTATTTATTTCACATTTATTTTATTTACAATTTATTTCCTTTCTGACCAAATCAGTTCAACAAAATATTTCAAATAACTTTACAATTCCCTTTTACAAATATAATGAATACAAATACCCACTGCCCATCAGGTAACTTATGCTAGTTTTGGCTAGTTAGTATATACAATATTTTGAGTAGATATTTTTCAGTTAGGATTTAGTTTTTGCCATGAAAAAAAAAACATTTTTTGTCATACAATATCATAAGAGAGCAATAGATAAGACCTGTTTTTTGTATTGACTGTTTTGAATTGAAATGGTGTTTTTTTTTATGGAACTTGTGAATGAATTTGGATTTTCTATATGGTTACACTAAATAACACTAGTTAATAATAATATTAGTTAATTATTAGAGTTGAGAGAACACTGTTGTTAGGCAAATGGGCAAAATGAACACACGAACATGCCGAACATACGAACACATTTATACACAGGAAATATAACCTTTTCTGAAAATGGTGATGAAGTAAAATGGCGCCACTTGGGCACTTAGCATACGATAATGTTATCATACCTTTACCAGTTGTAACATGATTTGGAATCTTTAGAATTCTTTCAGGTGTTTTCTACTTCATTCTCTTCCACTGTTATTTTCCCAAACCCCAGAAGACACCACTACTTCAAAGCACCATTGGAAAAGACAGTTTTTTGCTGAATCCAAACCACTCTTGACCTTCAGTTCTGAAAAAAATTATCAGATAAACATGTTGTTTTGAACTCTGCCCCCTCACCAACACTCAAGCTACCCCCCCCCCCCCCTCACCCCAAAACAAGATGTACCATGATAGAGTGCTCTGATTGGATGAAATGGCCTGCACTCGTCTGGATTAGTGTGTGTTTTTCCCTCCGTTGCCACTTCTATTTCGTATCATGTGACCCATTACATCACAGGATTGAGGTCATTGCTGGATTAGAACGGTAAGATTGAAAGTGAGGAATGGAGGGAGTGCAGGAGGGAGAATAGAGAGACGGGAAAGCTATTAGGAAAACAAAAACGGGAAAAATAGAGGGAGGGAAAGTGCAAGAGGTGGAGGAGAAGAATGGACCCATGTTAGAGAGGTATCCACTGGTACTAACCTTCAACATCTACCTTCACATGTCATGTCAGCAACATTTTTCAGTAAAAGTCAGTTATATACTTTGGATCACATGCGTTATTATTACAATTATGTACAATTTTTGCACAATATTATTGTTAAAATGTATGAAGCATTGCCTCAGTCATACAAATCTTACAATCACACTGGTTTGTACAGCAACAGAAGGATTTATTTCCAAGAAAGCCACCCAGGTGCATGTTCTCATGTTCCTCATCTTGAGAGTTGACTTTTGCAATCTTGCTTGTCTTCTCAATCCAGAATGTCTTCAACCTTCAACCATGTCACTCTATTGCTTTTTTTCCTCCACTGGTTTCTGAATTTAAAAATAAATCTCAAGAGCTGTTCCAGACTCCAAAGCAACACCTGGAGTATCTTGAGACCACAGCCAGGCTGTGTGTAGAATATCTATAGAACATCTTCGGAAACATGGAGGCTAAAGAGACACCAGAACAATTACCTGCACCACACAGTCTTCCCAGAGCTTTTCAAGCTTTCCAAGCCTAGAGACAGAATCTTCTGGAAATCAGCATCGTCTGCATCTATTAATAAGAAAGGCCATAGAAATAGGCAATCTGAGTACAACACAGTGAAAACTAGCATAAGAAAGTCTATATAGAGCATCTTCAGACCAGCTCAAGATGGTCAAAAATCTCAAACGCATGCACTAGGTCATCTCCAGAAACTCCAGAGTAAATTCAGATAATCTCCAGAATCCCTAGAGCATCTCTTGGGCATCTCACAACAATGTAGGGCAAGTTTAGATCTCTGGACTATCTAAAGCATCTTTATAATCTACAGAAATCTCTCTAGAACATTTCAATCCCGAGTAACTTCAGATAATTTCCACCCTCTTTAGAACAGGTGTAAAATATCTAAAACTGCTCCATATCATCTCCAGAATCCTTTTAGCAGCTTCTCTTCACAACCACTAAAACAGTTCCAGATCCAGTTCCTGGACTTTTGAAACCATTTACTTCAGCTCATCTATGGAATACAGGCATGTAGATCAGTTTTAATAAATCTAGAGCTGCTTTTCATCATCCCCAGAATCTCAAGGACAGCTACAGGTCGTCTTCAGAATATCCAGGGCAGCTCTTCAGCAGTTTAACTCTCTTTCATAGTCTCTCTCAATAGGTGTGGCATTTTAGATCATATGTAGAGCCTCTAGAGCACCTCAAGACCCTTTTGAACTATTTCAGATCATCTTTGAAATCTCTAGATGATTGCTAGGTGTTTACATCATCCCCATAATCTTTAGAGCAGCTCATAGGTATTTCAAAAGCAACTTCAGGTCATATCCAGAATAGCTAGAGAATTTTCAGGTCATAAATTCAGACTCTCTAGAGCACATCTAGGGCATTTCAAGTTCATTTAGAGGTCTGGAATCTTGATATTTGTTCCCTGCATGCCCAGTATTTCTTGAGCAGAATGTCTAGAACTGCTTTACATTGCCTCCAGAATCTCTGGAATAGTTTCAGATTATCTTTAGAATCTCCAGAACAGTTCTTGGGCACCTCAAGACACTAGCACAACCTCAGATCACCTGCAGAATATGTGTAGCATTTTTGGATCAGAATCTCTAAAGTAGTTCTGAAATACCGTTTCAAGTTCTCCTTCACATCATCTGTATAATAACTAGAGCAGCTCCCCAGCATATTCAGAATCTCAGGAGCAGCTCTTGAGTCTCTCAAATCCAGAAAAACTAGAATTTTCAGACCTACAGAATCTCCAGAGCATCTCTAGGGCACTCTCAAGACCCTGTAGAGCTACTTCAGATCATTTTCAGAATCTCTACATTATGTTATCGCTTCACATCATCCCCGGAATCTCTAGAGTAGCTCCTGAAATTTTTCAGAATGCCCAGAGTAGCTTCAGATCCCAAGAACAACTTCCAGGAATAGCTAGAGAATTTCCAAATCATCTTCAGAATCTTTAAAGCACATCTATGGCATATGAAGATTACTACTCCATATTATTTTAAGAACTGTTCCAGACATATTCAACATTTCTTGAGCAGTTCTTAGACATCTAGAACTGCTTCACGTCTTCACGGATCTCTAGAGTAGTACCAGATCCTCTCCAGAATCACTAGAGCAGTTCCGGATCATCTTCAGAATCTCCAGAGCAGCTCTCTGGCATCTCAAGAGTAACTTCAGATCATATCCGGAACATCTAGAGCATTTGAAACCATCACCACAACCTCTAGGGCATATTTGGGTATTTCAAGAAATTTTAGAGCTAACTTCAGGTCATTTCAAGAATCTTTAGAGTTGTTTCAGATATGTCCAGCATATCTTGATCTAATGATGCTTTACACCATCTCCAGAATCTCTGGAGCAGCTCCGGATCATCTTCAGGACATGGAGACTCTGTAAAGCAACTTCAGATCATCATCTAGATCAGCTCCAGAGCAGAGAGTGATAAGAAAGCCACATAGGTGGGAAAATGTGTGTTTATCATCTAAAAGAAAATGGAGCCAAAAAAATGGAGAAGCCATGTAGATGGAGACACAGACTTGAGGAAGAAGACTATTGTTTGCAAGACTGAGAGAAAGACAGTGAGAGAGAGAGAGAGACCGTAATCCTGACTAATTCACTTAGTGATGTGATGAAGGAAGGACACTAAGAGGATTGGAACTGTCTTTAAATTAGATCAGTATAAATAACACGAAGCAAGACGAGGCTGGAAGAGACAGGGAGAGAGACAGAAAGACAGTTATTCCAACTTTATAGAGTTGAAGCAAGTGACTATTTATAATTCTTCGATCAAGGGTTCTTCATCTGGATCTCCTCTTATTAGTGTATTTGAGATAGTATCAGCCAAGACATAATCATTGTCTGAAGTTTACATGTGTAGTTTTGCAGTGGAGCTGCAAAGCTAATGCATCATGCAAACTAGCTTAAATGTACGAATAAAAATCACTTCTAACATACAATTCTGCTTTAAACTTTAGACCACACCTCTTAACTGTGTCTTATTCTGGCACTGAGTGACACCAAGCTATGTGCTGAGGGAATAAAATGACTCTGGCTTTAAAATGGCTGCTGCAACTGTTTATAGCTTTGCAACATCCTTTTTGTCCATGGTTAAGTTATGTGTATTCTGAACCGGGTTAGGCACATGCTTTAGGCTTCATATTCACATTATTAAAATCACCTGCATGTTGTTTACACCTAAGAGGTTGCAGAATTTTTCTTGAGTAGAAGCTTCCGAGATGGAATTTTTAATAGTGTCTAGACAACTGCCTTTAAACACAAACACTCGCTTTTAAATCCGAACATCTCGGATAGAAAAATGAAGACTGAGGAAGGAAACGTTTTTTTTCTTTGTTGGCAAATGTAATATGATGTAAGATAAAAGCAATTTAAGAATGAAATATATAAATAAAAAAAAACTCGTTGATATCTGAATCAGAAGATAAGCGTTGAAATAAAGCAAGGTAAGCAAGGCAAGCACTGAAATGAAACAGTGGCGCTGGACTTAATACTGCTCAGAATAGCCTTGAGAGAGAGAGAGAGAGAGAGAGAGAGAGAGAGAGAGAAATTCTGAATTTTTTTCCATTCCATCCATCATCTCTAATTCATCTCCTTGTCCATTATTATTATATTTTTTAATTTATATTTTCTGTATTCTGATGAATAAGCTGTGGATGCAGTAGGGATTAGGACTCTCTCTCTCTCTCTCTCTCTCTCTCTCTCTCTCTCTCTCTCTCTCTCTCTCTCTGTGTGTGTGTGTGTGTGTGTGTGTGTGTGTGTGTGTGTGTGTGTGTGTGCGGTCAGGAAGATCAGACCAGTGGCCAGCTTGTTGTTCGGTTTTTCGGGGATTAGGGGTAAAGAAATATATCATATTTTTAAGTCCTGTGTGTGTCCACTGTCTCCATCCAGCCATATGCTGCACTCAGGGATTAGCAACCTATCTATCTATCTATCTATCTATCTATCTGTCTGTCTGTCTGTCTGTCTATCTATCTATCTATCTATCTGTCTGTCTGTCTGTCTGTCTATCTGTCTATCTGTCTCTGGTCTAAAGGCAGCTACCAAGAAATGACAAAGCGTAAACTCCTCTATTTAATGACTCTCCCGTATCACAAAGCTTAACTTACAGCTTTACCTCTGACTGTCACAAAGCACTGACACTGGAGACTCCTTCCATAAATACTAGATAAACATCTCCTTACAGAAAGGTTCACCATATTAGCGATTACATCCATGTCTGTCTTCCTGCCAAAACTGATCTAATCTACCTAATTATTGATAAAGAATTGAAGATGGACAAAAGTGGAACAATCAATAATTCTTTTATTAGAACTTAATTTAATGTCTCTAAACAAACAATCGCATAAACAAACACAAAGTGGGGGGTGGGGGGGTGGGGACAAGAGGAAACAACTGATGCCAAGAATTTGTAAGGATCAAAATAAGACAGAAAATAAGGAAGAAATTTTTATGAGTAAAAATGATTCATTTATGGCTTAAGACCGTTACATTTACAGGTTAACCCCTGAGTTTGAAAAAAAAGAGAAAATCTAAAATCAATAATAAAAAGTTGGCAGTTTTCTACACATTAATTCAAAACTATTGTATTAGACATGATTGCCATTTTCAAGTACAGTTTAATATTTACAGAAGAAGCAACAATGACAGCAACACACACACACACACACACACACACACAAATACAATTACCCAAAAATTAATTTTTGAAATGGATATATCAGCTTTATCTTTGAACAACATGATGATATTATTAACTGAACACATATTAAGCACAATGCAACAATTCACAATTGCAATGAAAACAACAAATTATTACGGTCTACGCAAAAGAGAAAAGACAAAAAAAATCGAGACAGTGAATTTAAAACGATGCCATACATTTTTTAGATACGATATTTTCGTATATAAAATTCAGTTCTTTAGAATTTTGAAGAACTAAAAGTCAATCTGTAAGCAGAAAAAAGCGAGACATTCGCAAACTTCTTCAGAAAAAAAATATTTAAGTAAACATATTTAATATATGTCGAATCAAATCAATCATATTCAAAATTTTATAGCAATTACTCGATATGGTGAATATGGACAATTTCATCTGAATGAAGTTGTAAAAAAAAAAAAAAAAAAAAAAAAGCCATAGCCACTAAATCATCCTGATATAAACTGATTGTTACAAATTTTACACATTTCTAATTTTGATATCGTGTACAAGTACCAAAAAAATTATCTGATTTTTTTTTTTTTAATCTCACATCATTGTATGCACAATTTATGACAACACTAAAGAGCAAAAGTATTTTTACGGGATTACACATGAATAAAATCATAAATAAGCTACGAATGTTGAACACGCCCCACACTCACTTTAAATGTAACCGTAATTTTACGTACAATTTGGATTGAGTGAATTTGTGAATTTGAGAATTTGCGACCATGAGAATCTGTTTAAACTTATCATATTTTATTAATTTACAACTTAAACAAAACTGAACTCTGATCAGAATGTTTTGAATTTGCGTATCTGACACCTCACCTTGCACAATTTTAGTGCAAATTTTTATGTGTCATGTATCTTCATGCACCAGTTAAAGCAAGTGTCTGTTTGTGCCATCTGCTGTTTTACAATGACAAGAAACACAGGAAATCATGTAATTAAATGAACTCAAAGACACAATTAGGAACGACTGTAGCTTGTCCGAAATTCCCTCCTCAACTCCGCCCCCTGCCTATAACACCTGGAATTTCCAGGAATTTTGGTCCTTATAGTCCAGGCAATCTGCTGCACCGAAGTTGAGCTTCCAAGCAGTTTGGTCTTTATTATAGTCCAGACAATCAATGGTGCTAAAACCAAGGGAGGCGGGGCCATAACCTTGCGAGACCTGTGATTGGCCTAGAGCCATGGAGGATGAGGAGCCTATAGGGCTAAGGGGGCCACTCCCAGTGGCTGAGAGCGGTGCATGCATTGGGGAGAGGTACGAGCTGCAATCTAGGCCGCTGAAATAAGACGAGGAAGTTGCGTAGGCTGGAGCGTAGGCCGGAGTCTGAGCATACGTCATTGCGTACGCTGTTTTACTCGACACGCAGAGTGGATCGGCCAACGGCGAGACAGAAGCAGGGCTCCAGATGGAGACACTAGCATTAGCATTAGTGCCAGTTGAGCTTGGAGTGATGGCTGTAGGTGGGGCTGGAGGGGGCGGAGCCACTGGACTGTAGGGTGCATTAGCAGTAGCGTTAGTATTAGCAGGGTCAGAGGTCGTCTCTCGGGCAGGGGATGATTTCTTTTTGGGAGGCCGAGGTTTTGACTGTCCGCTGCTCTGTTGCTGCTGCTGCCGACACTTAGCACGGCGGTTTTTGAACCAGACCTGTAAATTTAAAAAAAATAAAATTTTTATTGCATTTTGAAGTCTAAATGAACATTTAAATTCTAATTAACACCACTAGTGTTGAATTGTTTTATCACCAACTAGTGGATTATTTTCCAGTAACAGCACATACCACATACTTGATACCACAGCAATTTGTCAATGAGTTCAAATTTTTATTTTATTAATGAATATCATGTCATACTTGTTATCCATTTAGAGTTACATTTAATGCTGTGGAACGTTTGCGAAACAAATTAGTTCGTTTTTGAAGTTGATAAGACTTTCCTGTGTCAGAAAACTTAAAGCTGCAGCTTTACCTCTGACACTGGAGACTCCTTCCATAAATGCTACATAAACGTCTGCTTACTGAAAACTTCACCATATCAAAGATTATATGCTGGTCTTTGTTAAATAACGAAACGTTTTTAATCTGTTTATTATTGGACATCCTGTGAATGAGCTGTTACTAAACGATAACCTATCAGAACGAGTGCATTAATATAAACCTGTGCTTTGCAGCTGCACTACTCTCAGAGCTGCTGTTAGAGAAAATTAATCAACACTTTCTGACCAATCAGAATGCAGAATTGAAAACAGGTAACATTATACATTTTAGTTGACTTTTACTTGTTCACCTGAACTTCTCACCTGAACTCTGGACTCGGGCAGGTTGATTTTTAGCGCCACCTCCTCGCGCATGAAGATGTCAGGATAACGCGTTTTAGCGAACAGCGCCTCGAGCACGTCGAGCTGCGCGCGCGTGAATGTCGTTCTCTCACGCCGCTGCTTCCGGGGTGTGTCTGCAAAACAAACGAACAAACAAACAAACAAACAAACAAACAAATAAACACTTCCTCTGTTATTAAGCAATCTTGGCTTTAATATGTTTATAACAATAAATAAAATGTTTTATATTCAGCTTTTTAAAAATACAATTTTAAAAAATTGTACAAAACCTCAAAATTACAAGATAAAACAGCTATACTTATATAATAATTTATAATTAATAATAACATTAGCATCTTTCTTACATTCTAATTTGCAGGGTCAACGGTGCAAGCATGAATAATCTCTCTGATTATTTCACACTGATATTATGTAAAGCGCTTATTGGGTATTTTATTATTTTATACTTTCCACCTGCTAGTAATTTGCAAATGGAATTAAAATTAAACCTCCAGCTTGAGGATGCTTTATAAAGTCAGTGATTTATAACATGGACACACAAAGAAAATAATAATACTTGGGTCCTTATTATAGGCTTCACATAAACAATAAAGCGTTAGAGTTTATTTTAAAGAGTTTGTAGTTGAATTGCTGAATTGTTCATTACTTTTAATTCGATTCGATAATTTGTTCTGTTAAATGGGAATATTTGAGTATGTGTGTGTGTATAGACCTAAACATAGCCAAATACATTAAAAATTATATCATTGTTACGCTATAGTGTTATTTAACGAGGAAATAATGAGTCAACTTTTTAGATGTTCAAAGTCTAAATTTTGGTAATTTCGGTATTAAGTCTAAATTTCTGTCTAAATTTCAGTGTAATTTCTGTATTACCTACTACTGATTGTACAGTATGTCAGCATTTTGATTGTTTAAGATTATTATTATTATTATTATTATTATTATTATTATTATTATTACTTGCAACAGCAGTCTTAGTAGTAGTGTGATTACATTAAAACCAATAGGAAACACCACTAACCTCTATATCCTGATTGCATGGACACAAACAACAAGTTATGTCAATGGTATTTGGTAAAACAAACAACTAAATAAACAAAAAACTGGAAATATGTCATCTGTTCGCAAGAGCATCAGGAGAACCGTATGGATTTTGCACATGGAAGGGAAACAATGCAAGAAAATGTAACTCTTAAGGCGAATTTTAAATCTTTTCAAACTACTAATAACTTTTTTTTTTTTTTTTTTTTTTTTTTTTTTTTAAATATTCAGACAGCACCTTAAACCTACACCGAACATGGACATTTGCCAAGAGTGCAGACTTAAGAAAAATAATTTAGACCCCTTGAAGATTCTTGGGGTTGAATTTGTCCCTCAAAGGAAAACCTAAAAAGTTTTTAAAAAAGAGTTTTCTTTTCATGTTTGTTTTTCATTTCGTGCTCCTGCTGCTATAGTTGTTGTTTATGATGATGATGATGATGATGATGATGATGATGATGATGATGACGACGACGATGCTCTTGTCCGTGCAAACATGATAAGGAAGTAAATGGTTTTAAAATTGTTTAATTGTATGTAATGTGATTTTGCAACAAATTTGCACTGCTGTTCTGAAGTAAAACCATTTAATCAAATAATAAATAAAACTACTACTACTACTACTACTACTACTAATAATAATAATAATAATAATAATAATAATAATAATAATAAAAGAATGTATGAAGTCAAATGTTCTAGTCACCAAAAACAAAGATTGTAAAACAAAAAAATTATACAGGCGTTAAGGACTTTGTCTCTTTTTGATTTAGTCCAGGACACAACTCAGGTTCTCACAAACACAAAGGGTTTATGTTTTCTCTCCTCTGAGACATTACATTCAGCTCATGAAGCCTTTGGACACTGGCTAATGAGTTGCATTAAGTAAAGTGCGCTCTCAAAAACAAAACAAAGTGTTAAAAAAGTGCTGTGATGCCACATTTGGGTCCATGGAATTGGTTGGCGATTTAACCAGCTTTGGTGCTTAAAGAGCCTTTCGGGTTCTGGATCTTTATCAGTATTTGACATAACTCGCTGTTCTTGTCCATGAGAACGGGATATGGGAGTTCTTTAAAATGGTTATTAATGTTATTTTAATTACACAACTTGTACCACTATGACTGCTGAAAATACCATAATACTGTAATAATAATACTTATTAAAGAAGAAGGCTGTTTATATGGCACCTTTCTGAAACTTCACAAAGCACAGAATAACAACAACAACAACAACAACAATAACAACAACAACAACAATGCTGAAAAGAAAAACAAAAAAAGAAAAGTAAAAAAGACACTTCTGTCTTTTACTTGCTTTTTATTTGGCTAAAAATGATGCTTTTTTGTTGTTGCTGTTAACTTGAAGCTGTTTTGTTATTGAAATAAATAACTGAAGAATTATTGCCCACCATGAATGTGTTCATTATGTGTCAGGTTCTTTGTGTCAGGTTTTTTTTTTTTTTTTTTGGTGCCACTCAGATCTGGTCTAAATTTTATGGTAGGAATTCATTACTCAGCGTAACAGTAAATAAAATAATGCTTAAAGAACCACATGGGGAGAAAGAAAAGGTACTAAACTTGGGGAGGAACCACCAGGTGTGCACCTTTTATAGCTTTACTTAATACGATGGTACCTTTAACTCTTACTCTGAAAACTAATTATGGTGCTTTTATGTAATTTAAAGATGAACATTTATGGACATTTCCATGGTACAGGTTAGTACCCTTTTTTCTGAAAGTGCATGGTCTAAAAGGTTCTTTAGTACCTAATAAATAAATAAATAAACAAACAAACAAACAAATAAATCAATCAATTCCACCCCATCTGATTTACTTTACAAAATGTTAAGCACATGTTATTTACAGAGTTTTTATTCCTTGTTTCCCTTCAATTATGGAGCACAATCTTTAAATTAAAAATTATATTCAACTTGACATTACAAGTTTTTTTTTTTTTTTTTGAGTTATTGAGATTTGGATCATTCAAACAAACAGGCTAATAACCGGAAGAACTTTTATTTTATGTGTGTTATACCTCGATGGTCTCTGGACCCCACTTTAAGAAACGTGTCTCTAAGAATCATAAATTAAGAGAAACCTCTGGGATTTTTTTTTCTTTTTAAGAGATACCTGTATGAGTCAAATGAAAACCTGTTCTTCTTCTTGTGCGACAGTCAGATCAAGAGAATGATTAGAGTTTGTAGCTGCAAAAGTAAGTAGCCCCTTCTGCTGCTACATGAAACCTGATACACTTTAGCGACAAGTGTTTTACGATAAAGAATGCAAAATATAATAATAATAATAATAATAATAATAATAATAATAATAATAATAATAATAATAATGTTTTCATTTGACTCTCTCTTGTAGATTGGTGAAGAACTGGACTTTGACGCGTCCTGCTCCAGGGTAAGAGGTCTAACTTTGGAAATATTGGCTTATAATAACAACACGACAAATAAATCAGTGAATTTTGTTGAATGAAGTTTAAAATCACTTACTCTGGTAGCCGACGGCGGTGTGGAGGAGGTCCATGCCCGGGCCGGACAGCGTTAACCCGTTCACTGCGTAATGAGGCTGCTTAATGTAGGACATCATGCCTGCACTGCCTTTAATCTCTCTCTCTCTCTCTCTCTCTCTCTCTCTCTCTCTCTCTCTCTCTCTCTCTCTCTCTCTCTTTAGCTCTACTGTTCGCCTTTATTAAAGGAAAGAAAAAAACAGTTTCAGTCCTCTAACTAAAACTAATTCTAGACCTGGTTTTGCCTCACCAAAAAACACTCCACGGAAAAAAGAAAACAAAAAAAACCCCACACAGGCTCTTTCTGTCTGTCTCTCCGTTTGTCTGTCTGTCTGTCTCTCTCTCTCTCTCTCTCTCTCTCTCTCTCCCTCAGTGACTGAGGGATGTGTTGCGTTTGGGACACAGCAGACGACTGAGAGAACCAAGGCAGAGGAGGGCTAATTAGAAGCCAAGGTGGAGAAAACCCCTCCCTCCTCAATCTCTCTCTCTCTCTCTCTCTCTCTCTCTCTCTCTCTCCGCTGACCTTCCTGGTTTCGTTCCTTCCTCAATCCTCCACCATTCACTCCAGAAGAGACTCTTAAATATCTTATAGCCGTCCACTTGGATCACGTGACTCATTCTATTTCGCCGTTTCCCCCAAAAGTGAATGAACCGAATTACGCAAGTGCTATTAAATATAAACCCAACACACACATATGGAACAATAACAAATCACAGATCTAACACACCTCATCAGGACAAATAGTCTTCTTTCACACGAACTTTATTACACACTAAGAGGTTTAACAAACCAGACAGCTCGTTAACGCTTTATTCCAAGAACTAAACAAACCAAAGTTTATGTGTTTTTTAATAAATGAACACGTTTTTATTAAGTTTTGACTGCTTTTTTTTTTTATTTATTTAGAAATTTCTGTCAATTCTGACTGGTTCGTAATAAAACATAAAATCACATACCCGGGCTTGATTAGGTCATGTGTGTTAAGAATGGGAATAATAATCAGAAAATATAGTGTTTACATAACTTCACATTTTGAGTAAATGATAATAAAACATAAAATATTTTAGACTTGACTGGAATCTGAAATAATGTAATATTTTAGCATCAACTTGATATCTAATCTTTATGGTCTTGTTTGCTGCCACTTTTACTACACAAGTGAATATATATATATAAGTTAGTTATTAGAAATCACTCATAATGATAATCTATTATTATTATTATTATTATTATTATTATTATTATTATTATTATTATTATTATTATTATTATTATGGTTCACCACTTTGAGCAGCTGAGACAGTAAATATATATATAAATATATATATATACACACATGGTGAATTTGTTGTATTTTACAATTTGTTACATTATATTTCACCATTTTTTTTTTCAAAATGGCCGCTGCACCAAAACAGTAAATGTATTTATTTTCCTTTTTTTTAAATAGAGAAAATGAGTTAAACATGTATAATTTCATGTTGACACACACACACACACACACACACACACACACACACACAAACACACACACACACACACACATGATTAAAAAGTAACACACACTAATCTTCATATTAAATGTTGACGGTTCAGTGATTGATGCTTTTAGTTACTGAGCGGAAGGTTGTGAGTTCAAACCCCAGCATCATTAAACTGTTGTGTGGATAAAAACAATTTTGGATAAAGTCAATTTTGTTTGTATTTTATTGGAAACAGTCTCAAAGCATCTTCACAAAAAGCTCGCATTATAAAAGCGTGCGCATGAAATACATTAATTTCAATAAATACCGATTGATTAATTAATGCATTTAATTGAAATATAAATATACATACAAGAAATATCCGTCGGAAATAATGTTAAAATAACAATAATGTAACAAGAAAAAAAAGGTTAATGGTAACAAACTTAAAAAAAACAAACAGTACAAACACGATATATTTTTTTTTTTTAAATTTAAGAACAAAGAACACAACCGTAAAAAGAAACCAAATCATGAATATTTGTTCAACAATAAAAATCCTCCAGAAAAAAACCTCAAAGTTGTAGAAAAAAAAAAAAGCTGAAATAAAAATAATCACATGGTAAAATTATTAGTTCTGTTTCTACCAAATGCTTAACCATCTCAACTTTTATAGCATTTTTTTCTATTATTAAACAAGACAGTAACGTACAGTAGGCTATAACTGTGTGTCAGTGCTACAGCAGTGTGTTGAAAAAGTGTAAAGACGGAGAATTTACATTTATTACAGGAAACTTATATATATATCTCACAGATTATATGTGGATTATACACACAAATATTCTGGCAAAATGCAGAAATAATTGGAGCTCCAGAGTCGCGCGAGGCAGCGGAGGGGTAGAGGAGGATTAAACACACACACACACACACACACACACACACACACACACACACACACACACACACACACACACACACACAAACTGAGCTCTGTTTCCTCAAATCCCTTGAACTTTGTCCTCTCTCACACCGACACACAATTCCACAAATAATAATAATAATAATAATAATAATAATAATAATAATAATAATAATAATAATAACGATATTTCTATTTTCCGTGCTTTACCTCTCCCATGCACGTGTTCCTACAATTCTTCTTTTTCGTCTTTTTATTCTTTTTTATTAGCCTTTTTCTTTTCTTCTGAAGATTCATCTTCACCAAAACACACACACACACACCCACACACACACACACACACCCACACACCCACACACACACACACACACCCCCACACACCCACACACACAAATACATTTACAAATTAAACACTTTAAAAAACACTACAACTATACTGATTTAGAATTATGCTTTAATTTCAGTCTTTTCTTGCTTTGAAGAAAATGAAAGTATTTTTTTTGTCCGTTTGAAAAAAGAAAAAAAGCCTGAAATTAATTATTTAAAATACAACAAACAAACAAACAAACAAACAAACAAAAACATATATAGCTTATAATATATGAGGATTCGTTTAACTTTTTTTTTTTTGTAAAAAAAAATTATAATAATAAGCAAAAAGCTAAAAAGGAAGTTAGTCCAAAAATATCAGGCTGACCTTTTTAATTTTTATTAATTCTTTTAATTCTTGTTTTTCCCCCTTTTTTTCAGTGATTTGATTTTTAGCAGTTTACCTTTTTACTTATAAATTTTGCACTCATTTGTTTTCTTCTTCTTCTTCTTCTTCTTCTTCTTCTTCTTCTTCTTCTTAGTAGCAGTAGTGAAACTTCCCAAAAAGAGAAACTTGTGCAGTAAAGTGAAGTTCTGTCCCTGAGCTCTGCTACAAACTGAGCGCGTGCAAAGCCGATTCTCCGCGCTTTGTTAACTGAATCGGATTTATTATAAGTTTAAAATCCAAACTGCAATAAGGGGTTTATCTGAATCTACAAAGCCACTGCGGAGATCTAAACACACACACAGCTCGCTGACTATAGCCTCGTTCACGGGGAATTTTCACATTTAAAACTGAAAGAAAAGATTATTATTTTTTTTATTTAAAAACAGCTGCAGCATCTGTCCGCGTGCAGAGGTGCGAAGTTTTTTTTTTCACCTGAGGAATTTATCCTGACACACCTGCTGGACTTCACACAGGTAAGCTGAGCTTTCACCTCCCCACTAAAACATACACTGATTTTATAATAAGAATATGAAGAAAATAACGTTTAGTACAAACAAACAAACAAACAAACAAACAAACAAACAAACAAACAAACAAATAAATAAATAAATAAATTGTTGAGGTTTTGGGAACAGGGATAAAAACATTCTTATTCATTAATTTTTTCAGCTATTAAAAAATTAAATATATTTTAACTTATTAAATTGGAATCCATTAAAATCGAGCAAATATCGAATAAATAAAATAAAATATATTTGCAACATGTGCAATGCAGCCTGAATCCACCACAATGCTGTTTCATGTGGAAAATACTGTGCTGCAAAAAAAGAAGGAAAAAAAAACCCCAGAAATGTCAAATATTAAATAAAATTCCTAAATGTAATAAAACATTTCACTTGCTTCAGATTTGAAAAAACAAACAAACATTTATTATTAAAAAGAACCACAAAAACAGCATGATAGATATCTGTCCAATAACTGGCATAACTGAAATATCAAACTGGGCCATTAACTCACAAAAAGAGTTTTTTTTGGGAATTTGTTTGCTTCCGTTTTTTTTTTTTTTTTTTTTGTTTTGGGGTTTTTTTTTTTGTTTCTGCAGTCACGTGACCTTCGCTATCTCGTTCGCCCAAAACCCGGCACCCTATTTTTGCATATTTTTCGCAATTTACTAAAATATGATATTTGGACTGGAACATTAATTTGCGACGTCACATCGATTTAAAACAGCCACAGATTTCAAGCTCATATTTAAATCACAGAGATCCGTCTTCCATATCAGTGGAAACAGTTTTCAGTTTCTGGTTTTGCACCTTCTGAAAATGTCCTGGAGGTCATTAGGACCCAGCAGAGACTGAAATTAAGGACACGGCAACCTCATAAGAGGCTTACTGTATCTAATCTGTACACACACACACACACACACACACACACACACACACACACACACAGTCCTACCACATTTACATCAATAATAGCAGAAGCTTCTCTAACAAACTGTATATTCATCTATCTATCTATCTATCTATCTATCTATCTATCTATCTATCTATCT
>CM074929.1:2628960-2632786 GCA_037576815.1 Pangasius larnaudii | reverse complement strand
CAGAAGCTTCTCTAACAAACTGTATATTCATCTATCTATCTATCTATCTATCTATCTATCTATCTATCTATCTATCTATCTATTGATCTGCCTGTCTATCTGTCTGTCTATCTATCTATCTATCTATCTATCTATTGATCTGCCTGTCAGTCTATCTATCTATCTATCTATCTATCTATCTATCTATCTATCTATCTATTGATCTGCCTGTCAGTCTATCTATCTATCTATCTATCTATCTGCCTATCTATCTATCTATCTATCTATCTATCTATCTATCTATCTATCTATCTATCTATCTATTGATCTGCCTGTCTGTCTATCTATCTATCTATCTATCTATCTATCTATCTATCTATCTATCTATTGATCTGCCTGTCTGCCTGTCTGTCTGTCAGTCTATCTATCTATCTATCTATCTATCTATCTATCTATCTATCTATCTATCTATCTATCTATCTATCTATGTGACAGATTTAATGTACATAACTGGAGAAGGTGCTCGACAAACTCATTAGCTCCTTTAATTGGAACCTGTGCTCATTCATGCAGTTATCCAGTTAGACAACCGTGTGACAGCAGCGCAATGCATGAAATCATGCAGATACAGGTCAAGAGCTTCAGTTCATGTTCCCATCAAACATCAGAATGGGGGTGGGATCCCAGTGACGTCAATCATGGCATGGTGGTTTGAGTATTTCAGAACCTGCTGATCTCCTGGGACGTTCACGTAAAACAGTCTGTGGAGTTTACACAGAATAAAATATCCAGCGAGTGTCAGTTCTGCGAGTGAAAATGCAGTGTTGATGAGAGGGGTCAGAGGTCACATCTGTTTGAGTTTACAGGAAGGCTTCAGTAACTCAAATAACCACAGTTTACGACCGTGGTGAGCTGAAAAGCATCTCAGAACGCATGACACGTTGAACCTTGAGGTGATGGCACCCATGCCATTGCCACTGAGATCAAGTTGTTTCCCTCAATCTGATGTTTGATGTGAACATTAATGTTTATGATTTTATGCATTAGATGAGCAGGTGTACAGGTGTTCCTATTAATGTGGCCGGTGAGTAGATAGATAGATAGATACACACATACACACATACATACACACACACATACATACACAGACCTATGGTATTTGTTGGATGCATGCTCACAGGCCACACACACACACAAACACACACACACACACACACACACACACACACACAAGTTTAGCCGATTTATCATAATGTGCTTTATCTGAAAAGTAAGTATCTTACCTCGGGATAAAGAGAGGAAACAGCAGTTTGGACTCAGATAGACAACGGAGGACAGGATGGACAGAACAAGACAGTTGCTCAGACAGAGCGAGGGAATGATAGAGAGAGCAAGAGAGAGAGGAAAAAAGAGAGAAAAGTAAAGTTGTAGATACGAATAAACTTTTTCGTGCAAGGGACTGAGACGTGAGCTGTGAGCTGTGAGCAAAGGCAGTGTGGAGTGACTCACATGATCAGATTATTGATCTGTAAATATCCAGAATGGACAGATCATGGACAGAGAAAAGAAACGGACACGTGTCTGGAGGAGGACAGAAAAACAAAAGCAGGTATGTGGAGAAAACTAGGAAGAATCTGTGTGAGGAAGTGAACAAATCAGAGAAGGAAGGGGGGCATTTGAAGGGGTTGGGCTTGCTGTGATCGGTGATTCTCTCTCTGTGTGTGTGTGTGTGTGTGTGTGTGTGTGTGTGTGTGTGTGTGTGTGTGTGTCCATATTCAGTGCATGGGTGTGTGTTTCTGTAGATCTGTGCTTTCAGGCTTATTTCTGCATAAGTCAAGCTAAGTGTTCTCTACTAATAAATGCTATTTAATTACATTGTGATGATGTGTTTAGTTTGTCATATAAATAAGTAAATAAGTAGGAAAAGTGTGTGATTTTCCTAAACTATACGATCAACTCCAGCACTCGGCTGTAGAATGTAAGATCTGTCATAGCCCAGTCTGAATGTAAACAGCCACTACAGACTACTAAAGAATAACACTGGCCCCAAGTAGCTTAAAGCCATAACTATAAATTTAGACGCCCAAGTAGTTACAGTATCAAGCGTAAACAAAACTCCTCAGTAATTCTTGTTAAAACTGCACATTTACCAACTAAAAATAAAATAAAAATTCTACACCTTTGAGGTCAAAGATTTGAGAATGTTGGCTGAGAAAGAAAACTCTATATATCTGTTTTTGACAATGAAAATTCTGTACATTTAAAGCTAAAAATTTTATAACCTTGTCTGAGAATGAAACTTCTATACATTTGATTAAAAAGATTCTAGAACTTTGGCCGTGAATGAAAAGTCTATACATTTCAAGCTAAAAAGTCTAGAACCCTGGCCAAGGATTCTGGAGCTTTGGCTGAGAATTGAAATTCTATACCTTTGAGGGCAAATATTCTAGAACTACTATAATATTCAGGCAAAATTCTATACCTTTCGCTGATTATGAAAATTGTATACCTTCTATAACTCTAATTATATAACAGACTTCACATTCCAGACGACTCCAAATTCTACAATTTTGACCCAAAAAAAAAAAAAAAACGAACTAAAACACATTCAACATCTTATGGTTTACATGCTATGTACTGATATATTAAATATTAATAAAATGTCTTGCTCCAGGAGCCTTTTTTCATTTAAAGGCAAGTACTTTTATTGTGTAAGAAAACTATGAGACACAATAATGCCAAAGCATTCTAAATATCAGAAACTTCATACTCATGTTGTCTTTTAAAATTGAATTAAAAAAAAAAAAAAGTTCGTCTCACTGAGAATCAGAAATGTACAAAGTCCCTAAAGGAACATGGTGATGGGGGGGAAAAAAAATCTGAGAACAAATAGGAAAATTCAATTTCAGATTTCAACGCTTTTGCGTTAATTCGCAAGACTTCGAAATTTTGAGTTCGCTCGCAGAACGTTTGTGTTCTCGCACGAGAGAGCGCTAATATCGTTGTGAGAGGACGCAAAAGAATTGTGAGAGGACGCAACGTTAATCTGGGGAAAGCGAAGGTTTTGGTTTTAGGACGCAAACACATTGAAATCTACATTTTTTTCTCCCATCTCATATTTTTTTTCCCCCATCGTCATTTCCCCTTAGGGACTCTGTAGATATAACTGTTTCATCTACACTGAAAAAAAAGGTGATTTAATTACTTAATTCAAATTCAGACATTGGTTCCATGTGATTGAATTGTGTTACATTAACACAATTTATTTTCATACATCCAACATATCATCACATATCACATATTGTGACCACGTTAATTATTTAATTCTCTAGTTTTGGTTCCCTTCAGTACCAAAGTCCTCACGAGATTTTGTATTGTAATTGGTTTATTTGAACATTAAAGTGCCTCACTTTACATAATCTAGTGATTAGAAACTTGTTTAAATTAAAGTTTCGTATCAAGTTTCGATAGGAAACATAATTTTTTTCTTAAATCTGACTCATCACATATTCCATTTTTTTCAGTGTAGATGTTTCTTAATAGCCTTAATAGACACTCTCAAGAAATCAGAGATGTTTTAGTCTTGGTAAAATTTCTAAAAATTTGCAGTCATCTAAAATTTTAAGAGATGGACTCAAGAGTTATAAAATTTTCACCCTCAAAGTTATAGAATTTTAAGTCTCAGATAAAGTCAGAGAAATTTACAGCTTATGATTTTCAGTCTAAAAAAAAAAAATCTAGATTTTTATAGATAGATGTGATAAAGCTTTAAAAGTCACCCTCAATGTGTATAAAATTTGTTTAGAAATTCAGTACTGTTGTTAATATTAGTCAAAATTTTAGTTTA
>CM074929.1:2621460-2626460 GCA_037576815.1 Pangasius larnaudii | reverse complement strand
GTGGCTGGGAGTCAAGAAAGCAACTCGTGGTCTCAGAGTGGGCGGGATGACATGTTTCCTCCCCTGTCAATCAGAGTGACACTAGGTAAGTGTGGGCAACTGTGAGTGCATGTATGCGGAAGAGGGCAGATAGCACTTTCCTCTGAGTGTGTTGCGCTTGAGCAGCAGTTCCAAAAGATGTAGAGGTTGGTTTCACATATATTGGTGGAAGCATGTAGTTGTTGTGTGATAGGGAAGGAATTGGAAAGATCAACGTGGGTCAACGTAGATCATTATACTATACTGTGTCATTATGAGTGGTTTCTATAGAATAACTAGCTTATATATAAATATGGCTATCCATCCATCCATCCATCCTCCGTACCGCTTATACTACACAGGGTTTCGGGGGAGCCTGGAGCCTATCCCAGGGAACTCGGGGCACAAGGTGGGGGACGCTCTGGACAGGGTGCCAACCCACCTCAGGGCACAATCACGAAGCATTGGGAGAACATGCAAACTCCACGCAAACAAGGCGGAGGCAGGATTTGAACCCTCAACCCCGGACGTGCGAGGCAACCATGAGAAACCACTAAACCCACCATGCCCTAAAAGAACTCCTTGGCTTCCATCATTCTTAAAAACAATTCAAAGGTCCAGGGTGACAAAGAACCTGAAGTTAACTGGTGGAATTCCAGTGATTCTGTGTGGAGATGAGAGAACCTACCAGAAGGACAACTGTCTCTGCATCCTTTAAAAGGCACTCCTCGGTCAAACCTAGAAACTGTCAGGCCGTGAGAAACAAGATTATATAGTGTGATGGAACCATGTGATGCTGATCACCTGGCTAGTACTGCCTATGCTGTGAAATGTGGTGGTGGTAGCATCAGGCTATGGGGATGTTCTTCAACAGCAGGGACTGGAAGGCTTGTTAAATATGGAGGGGAAGATGAATAGAGACCTACTTTAGGACGAGTTGCTCAAGAGCGATCAGACCGGCAGATTGGGGCAAGGGTTCACCTTCCGGCGTGTAGATTCATATTTCTATGTGTATGTGCGCTATAGTCAAACAAGGTGTTGAACTTGATTGCACTCTTGGGATCACACACACACACACACACACACACACACACACACACACACAATAGTCCTCTGATGCTTAATTGGCAGTGTAATCTTGTGGAATGTGTCTAATTAGCACTCACTGGTGAACAAGCTCTTACCCAACTGCACAATGGAGCTCTGTTACAAACACACACACACACACACACACACACACACACACACACACACACACACACACACACACACACACAGAGCTAAAGCATCATGTGCTATGAAATCACAAAAACATACATTTTCTTCTCAGTTCAAGTCGTTACACACACACTCACTCTCACACACACACACACACACACACACACACATAATAATGAGCATAATAATCATACTAGCATAACAGTAAACAGGATAACATTTAAACTAGCATCATAATAAAAAGGCCAAACATTTAAACTAGCATTATAGCAAACAGGCTAAAATTTAAACTAAATACCATTATAGTAAACAGGCCAATCTGCAGGAAACCAGGTACTGCTCATCACACAGCCAGTTTCGTCCATACTGTGAAGCCTGGTGGTGGTAGCATCATGCTGTGGGGATCTTTTTCAGCAGCATGAAATGGCAGACTTGTCAGGATTGACGGAAATTCTCCAACTGTAAGCTTAAATGCTACTGTAAATGCTAGGTTTACTTTAAAACTAGTTTAACCTGTTTACTATAATGCTAGATAGTTTAAATATTACCTTGCTTACTATAAAGCCAGTTAGAATAAACGTTAGTTTTTAGCCTGTTTAATATAATGCTAGTCGGTTTAAACGTTAGCTTGTTTGCTATAATGCTAGATTAATTGTTAGCCTGCTCATCAGTCAGTGCACAAAAAATCACCGTCGTTCATGTTTGATTGACGTGGTTGTACGTTTGGCTGTCAGTTTTCTTGATTAAAATGAAGAGTGCTGTCGTGCTGGTAGTGTGTGTGTGTGTGTGTGTGTGTGTGTGTGTGTGTGGACTGTGTGGTGTGTGGACTAAATGTGTGGTTGTGACTCACTGCAGTCGCAACACTTCCACAACATGTGCTATGTGAATTCACGTAACCTTTGTGGACTTCCAGGAAAAACACTGGTGTAAAGAGAATATGTGTGTGTTTGTGTGTGTGTGTGTGTGTGTGTGTGTGTGTCTGTAATGGGTAAAATGTATGTACTGTGGTGTGTGTGCTGTATGTGTGTGCATCTGGCACATTGTGTGTGTGATCATGGCGTAGGGGATTATGTGTGTGTGTGTGTGTATGTGTGTGTGTGTGTGTGTTATTAAGATTGACAGAGGGCTGTGTATTAGGAGCTGGGTGGCAGATTTCTCCAGCCTGTTTTAGACACACTAATCTGGTTTTAGCATGCAACAGTGTGTCAGCAGTGATACAACCACACACACACACACACACACACACACACACACACACACACACACACAGTCCTCAGTATTCAGAAATGTGAAATGAATAATATGTATGATTACATTGCTCAGACATCGTATGCGACAAACACACACACGCACTAAGAAAAGTTTGTTCTTGTCAAGTTTTCTCACTTCTTTGCTGCCATAGCAACCAACGACAACCATCGCTTCAAACAGTGACGTTGTTACTGTTGAGCGCTGAGGCTAACATTTAAACTAACTAAAAAGTCACCATTTTGAGAAACTGTCTGATTGGTTGGGACATAAGGACATAATTTAGATAAACCTTTAAATGGTACAGTTTCATCTTCAACCACCAGAAACAAGCTTTCATCAAATTTAACACTTGCCCTTCGGTTGGACCAAATGAAACGTTTGCACTCTGCAGCAAATTACACAAACAATAGGTTAGAGTAATCAATTACCATGGCAACAGGGTAACAAGAACAAGATATAATGCCCATATAAGGAAAGCTCCTTTATTACTCAAGTTCTCTTTCCTTCATAGAGAAGTTTCACTCTAGAAAAAAAAAGAAAATAATTACACTGAGGTTTTGCTGTTGCAGTTTTTCCCACATTTTTTTGTCTGTGTGTGTGTGTGTGTGTGTGTGTGTGTGTGTGTGTGTATGTTTATAAAATAACAGACTTAAAAAAAAACACTTTTAGGGAAGCATCTAGTACAATTTTTCATATGTTTTGCAATTTTTCATATGTTTTACAATGTTATCTTGCCTTGATAATATCAGTTAAAATATAAAGGATAAAAAATAGAATTTCAGGATTTTTTTTTTTATTTGGAACATAATAATGAATGATTTTTTTTTTTTTTAAATTGACACTGAAATGTTGTTTTTCTTTTTATTGTTGTTACAGATAAGAGTGCACCGAAGCTGCGATAGGATTTACATTTGCCCTTCAGACTGTATGTATGTGTGTGTGTGTGTGTGTGTGTGTGTGTGTGTGTGTGTGTGTGTGTGTGTGTGTGTGGCATTAGGCACAGAATTGCACTGACCTCACTAATACTTTGTGTTTTGTAAGTAGTTTAACACTTTATACACTGTGACAAATGACATCTTGCAAGTGACAATATCTTGAAAATAGTCAAATGTGTCTAGTATTTCTTATGATAAGATAACAATAATCCAAATATAAGATTATTAAACCAATTTCTAGACTTTTTAAAAAAAAAAAAAAAAAACTAATTTCAACTTGAAATAGTTTTGTTCTATTGGCAGCTAATTTTGCAAACTTTAAGCATTTATTTCTAGAAGGAAGCAAAGTTATTTGAAATAGAATAAGAACATTTAAAGCTTGAAATTAGTTAAAATGCCTATAAATAGGTTTAATAATCCTATATCTGGTTTGTTGTAATCTTATAAGAGGAAATACTAGAAATATTTGACTATGTTCAAGATATTTTCACTTGCTATGATATAATTAGTAACAAATATATAACAAATATGAACCTGTTTTTAAGTTTTTGAGTTTTTTTTTTTTAATTTTTCATATGTAATTCTCATATTAGGGCTTTAATTCTTAAAGATATAAAGATGTTTTGTCCAAATTTGTCCAAAATAAAGCAAATTTACTATAAGTATAGCTTTTCTTCCCCTAAAGTAATATTCCTCAATATAACTGCAATTATATTAGCAATTCTATAATATTACACTTAGATTATATTAATAATAATTATTAAAAATAATATTATCTTGGGACAAATTATTTGAAATTATTATTTCTGTTTGTGTTTACGCTTTTTGTGTTTACGGATTTTCAGTTAGGAATTCAGCACTGTCTGCTAGCATTAGCTGTTTAAAGATATACTTTATATATTTGGATATATAAATAGTACATGTATGCAATGTTTTATATGTTACATTATCTTATGTTAAGACTTTCTTAAATTACTTCCTTTTGCAAATTGGTGGCAATAAACATGTATTTAATTGATTAATTCGATAATCAGCTCAACGAGCCCGATTTCAAATGAAATTCTGAAATAATATCCGAATTACCTGTAGCTATGTTTTGCATATAATTTGTACAGTACATTTAGTGTATATTTAAATAGTTGCATGCATAAGGTTCTGAATATAATATAATCTAATAAGAATTAGATCCAATGATGATACAATAAAGTTTACAATTGTTTTAAGAAACATTTGACATTATATTTTGCCTAATTAATAAAGGCTTGCTTGCTTTTTGAGTTGTTTCGTTGTTTATTACTTCAGTTACTTGTTTACTGTGCATTCTGTGTTTATCTACTTTATTTTCATTTTGTTTTATTTGTAACTGCTTGTATTAGCTGTATATTAATTCTTGTGTATTATTAATACCCCTGGTAACTAGGGATGCTGCTGCTCTGAGCGAAACAGCTGGATTGGTGGAGAGCAACATGGTGCTCTACTGCCCCCTATCGGTTGTGTTGACTCAATTCAATTCAATTCAATTCAGTTTTATTTGTATAGCGCTTTTTACAATGTCATTGTCTCAAAGCAGCTTTACAC
>CM074929.1:2608315-2620300 GCA_037576815.1 Pangasius larnaudii | reverse complement strand
GAGGATTTCTTTGTGCCCTTCGCCGCAATACAGGACACTCAAACATATCGCAGTGCAGCTTTTCAACGGCCACACACACACACACACACACACACACACACACACACACAAATGTGCATGCCAAACAGGAAATAAAACCAAACTAGATTTAAATGAACCACACAGAGAGGGAGGGGAGGAGAGAGTGTGAATGTGTGTAAATGTGTGTGTGTGTGTGTGTGTGTGTGTGTGTGTCAGAGGGAGGTTCCAGTATTTGAGAAGGAAGAAGGCATACAGCTCATTTTTTTTATGTTAGAGCAACTGAGTGAATCTGCTGCACTAAAGAACAAGAGAACATCACTCACACACACACACACACACACACGCATACACACACACACGCATACACACACACACACACACACACACACTCTCTCACACACTCACACACATGCAGAAGAGTGTGTGTCCAATGCTGGTGTGTTTGATGCCGTGATGATGGACTCTCAGCACCGAGCAGCGCTGGACATCTCCACCAAAAACCCACAGGATGACTTCGAGATGCTGCTGCGGGTCGGAGGAGGGACATACGGAGAAGTGTACAAGGTCAGAGGTCACGGAGAAAGATGGACAGAGAAAGAGAGATAGAAAAAATATAGACGGAGAGAGAGAGAGAAAGAGACAGAGAGGTGTTGTATAGTTACATTTGTCACAAAAACAGGCAAAAACCTTCTTCAGAGTCTTAAGAGTCAACAGGAAAAAAACTGACTGCAAATAGTTTGAAAAGAAAGAAAGAAAGAAAGAAAGAAAGAATAGCAAACTAACGGAATTAGCTTAACAGTTTATAAGATGTGAAAGACAAGGACAAACTGAAACAAAAGAAAATAAAGGTAACAATTAAGTTAAGCTCTGAGCTGAAAGAACGAACGAAAGAAAGAAAGAATGAAAAAAAGAAAGAAAGAAAGAAAGGCATACTTCCTGTTTTTTATAATCTGTAGGCCGTGTCTTCCAAGGTAGCTATTTCTGATCAGACACACAGCAAGAGCCAAAGAATGAAAGAATGAAAGAAAGAAAGAAAGAAAGAAACAAAGAAAGAAAGAAACAAAGAAAGAAAGAAACAAAGAAAAAAGAGAGAAAGAACGAAATGAGCATACTTCATATGTGTAACAATTTGTAGAACAGATGTGCTTGAGGGCACAAGCTCAGAAGTCATTTCCAGGTGAACATATTTAAAAAAAAAAAAAAAAAAAAAAATGAAAGACCGAAAAAGAAAAAAAAAAAAAAAGAATAAATAATATCATACATGCTAGCATTTTGAAGCAGAAGCTTGTAATGGAGGAATTTGTGAGCGAACGAGTGAAAGGAACAATGGCACACTTTGAGTGCACAGTTGCTGCAAGGTAGAATTTTTACTGGGTGTCAGAGGTCAAAGGTTAGAGGGTCAGCACTAGGCTACAGCCTTTTTGTTTTTTCGTTGCCCATTTGTCTATCAGAGACCTCAGTAGCTAGACACGATACACGATACATAACGAAAAGCGATAACATTACTGCGTAGAGTCATCATGACCTTCTACCTCTTACGTAGATTTATAGCATTTTAATACGTTAGCGTTTCTATAGTAACAACTCATTCAGTCATGTGCTGCATGCTCGACGTAATCGGATCCGAATAATAAACACATTTTAGAAATCTTATTATTTAACAACAAAAAAATCGTTGATATGGTTACGTTTTCAGGAAGGTGACATTTATTTAACAATTATGGAAGGAGTCTCCAGTGTCAGAGTTTTGTGACAGTCAGTTACAGCAAGTCTTCAGGATGGAGAAGTAACACGACAAGCTGCGTGCTTATCGATTTAAGAGAAAGAGAGAGAGAAAAAGCGAGGGAACGACTATTTGGTAGCGTAAGGAATTTATAACGTAAGTGATAACAGGAACTAACTTGGTTTGCGGTTGTTCCACGACAAAATAAACGCAACTATAAAAACGGATAAAAAGTACGATTTGTCATAGTTTAATAAATAAAACATTGCAATTGCAATTGCTGGCAACTTGCTGTGGTAGAGGAGGAATAAAACACGTCACAGGACTTGCTGTTATTGAACAAATGCGGTAAATACGCTTGGCGTCGGGTCGCATCACACCATCTTGGTGTTGATTTTATTTTTTTTTTTAAGAACAACACATCCTCATCAGAGTGAAACATGTAAGTGACTAAAGGTCCTTCATCAGCTGTGCTATCTGTGAGTTGTTCTTGTGCGAGTGTGTGAGACGTAAAAAAATGACTAATTTGTTGGTTTTGTTGTTTCGAAGCGGTGGCTCGTTTTTTTTTTTTTTACCTGAAGTTGTGGTGATTTGTGCCGCAAGAACACACTTTTCCAAAAAAAAAAAACAAAAAAAACAAATCAAGTATCTGATTTATTAGTCAAGGATCATAAACTAGTCAACAGCCACTTGGTGCTGCACATCACAGTAGCTCCTGCAGGACTAAGCTCGGACTTTCTGGGCCACCAGTGCTGGTCTTCCGGTGGTGCCTACAACCTAAGAAATCAATGGGGTGCAGACATTTTAGTGGCATTGTGTAGTGGCCCAAAATTTGGGACGCCATTCTCCCACAACTTTGTGATCGTCCGTCTTTCTCCCATTTCCGCCTTTCCCTTTCTTCCTACTACTAAGATTCTAGTTTTAATCGATGGTTTGTTAAATCTTGCCTCACAATTTTATTGTGCTCCCAATAGCTGTGTGTCAGTGTGTGTGTGTGTGTGTATGTCTGTGTGTGTGTGTGTGTGTGTGTGTGTGTGTGTGTCAGTGTGAGTTGTGTGTCAGTGGTTCCATTTTCATTCGTCACACACTCTTTTCTTGTTTCATTCTTTTTTCTTTCTTTTTTTTTTTTTTTTACAGAGAACTGAGTACACCATTAATGACATTTCATTGTGAATAATTATGCTGTTTTTTGATTATTATGGTCTCTCTCTCTCTCTCTCTCTCTCTCTCTCTCTCACACACACACACACACACACACGCACACACACACACGCACACACACGGTTGCTCTAAACAGGTCTTAAATAGGTCAGACTTGGTGAGGGAACGGTGTGTTTGTATCCTAAAGGAATCTGTAACATAAGCGATGTCAGGAACTTCCTTGCTTTGCAGATGTTCCGCAACATGAAATGTAACTACAAAATTGATAAAAGGTATGATGTATTATTCTTTAATAAATGAAACATTGTAATTGGCAAATTGCTGTGGAATAAGAGGAATAAAACACTTTCAGGATGTGCTGCTGTAGGAATTTTCAACGTAGGGTAACTCCGCTTGACGTCAAGCCGCAACCATCAACCCTGGTGTTGATTACGTTCCTATAACAACACATTTTCAAGTGTCAGTGTGTCAGCGGTTCTGTTTTTGTTAATTTTTCTGTTCTAAGGACTCATCTCAAAATAGCTTTTACGTAGGTTAGGTTTTTACTCTGTTGCACCGACCATTGGTGTAAAGTTACACCTCGGCACAACTGAGACCAGTCCTGGCTGTGTGTGTCTGTGTGAAAGCAACTCTACGACGGTTACTAAGCAACTTTCATTGCTAAGCAAAATCGTGCATATATATTACTAGCTGTTAACCCACAACTAACTAGCCAAGAGGTTCTCGATAGACCTCTAATATTCACTAGAGCCTGGGACCTAAATGCAGCCAAGAGTGCAATCGCCTGCTTTGCCAGGATGAGGTCACTGGACGATGACATTGCAACCGTCCAATCACAAACGTTTGCTTGTATAAATAAATGAAATTGAATTGAATCGAATTTTCCCAGAACATGATGCGAACTCTCCAGAGTGTCTAGTGTCTTAATCAACTTGTGATGCTGTGAACTACTTTTGCGTCCTGTGACAAGATCTTCCTCTAAATATCTAACTGCATGTTAACTGAAATGATTGTTTGGACCCATGATGTTTATGGTGATAATGTTCACACACACACACACACACACACACACACACACACACACACACACACACACACACACTAAAGCAAGGTGACTAATGATGCTTGTTAGATCGTTGTTCGGCTTTCTGTCATAATAGAACACAAATTTCTGAGCTAGCAAGCTAGTCGCCTCTTCTTTACCACCATTGCTTGTTCAGACTGTTAGTGAATTTTAGTACATTTTTCCCCCTCACACTTGGTGTATGGTGAATCTTCCTACATGCCAGACTGTTCCATTATACCAGTGAAAGGGGGGGAGTCAACCTCCAGAATTCCTTTGGATGGAAAGTTCAGTACAGAACTGAACTCTAGGTACTTTTTAGCCCTTTTGACTCCCTCCCGAGGCCTCTCTCTGTGTGAGTGGGGTGCTCGTGTTGGTCACACCTGAATGAAAATTGTTTGTGTGTGTGTGTGTGTGTGTGTGTGTGTGTGTGTGTGAAACATGTGATTTAGTGTTTGAGTTGATACACAGTATATGTCGAAGATTCTGCTGGCCACAGCACACCTAGGAGTGTGTGTGAGATATTTGTATGTAAGTGTGTGTGTTAGAATTAGAGTTAGTAATTAAATTAGACATTAGAGTTAGGGTTTAGAATTAGTGGTATGTCTTCAGTTAGGGTTTAGCATTAGAGTTAGGGATTAAGATTAGAATTAAGGTTTAAAAAGGAACTTTTGCAGTATTTAGAGTTAGGAGTTCCGGTTCCAGTTATGGTTTAAGGTTGGAATTGGGGTTAAATTAGCATTCTAGGTTTAGCAGTAGGGTTTAGGTTTAGGGTCACCTTAAGGAGTTAAAATTAGAATTTAAGATTTGATTTATTAGTTAAAAGTAGGATTTGGAAGTAGAATTATTGGTTAGAATATAGGGGTTCGAACAAGGGGTTAAAGTTACCGTCATTATGTAGAGTCATGATTTCAGATTAGAATTAGACTTCAGGATTTTAGGAGTTAGGTTTTAGGATTAGAGTTATGTTTTAGTATAAGAATTAGTCTTTAGGATTAGAGTAAGGTTTTAGGATTAGGGTTAATCTTTAGGATTAGAGTTAGGTTTTAGGATTAGGGTTAAGATTTAGGATTAGGGTTTAGGATAAGAGTTAGGCTTTATGATTAGGGTCGGGCTTTAGGATTAGATCTTAGGATCATAATTAGGCTTTAGGATTAGGGTCGGGCTTTAGGATTAGAGTTTTGGATCATAATTAGACTTTAGGATTAGGGTTGAGCTTTAGGATTAGAGTTTAGGATCAGAGTCTGGCTTTAGGATTAGGGTTTAGGATAAGAGTTAGGCTTTATGATTAGGGTCGGGCTTTAGGATTAGATCTTAGGATCATAATTAGGCTTTAGGATTAGGGTCGGGCTTTAGGATTAGAGTTTTGGATCAGAGTCTGGCTTTAGGATTAGGGTTTAGGATAAGAGTTAGGCTTTAGGATTAGAATGAGAGTTTATGATTTGATTAAACGTTAGGATTACAGTTGTGATTTAGGATTAGACTTAAAAAAAAAGAGTTAAAGTTTAGGATTAGGGTGAGAATTTGTGATTTGAGTTTAGGATTAGCTTGAAGGCTTTAGAATTGGCGTTAGGACTGAGGTTAAAAAGTGGTTTAGAGTTGTGGGTTTTTTCTCTCTCTCTCTCTCTCTCTCTCTCTCTCTGTGTGTGTGTGTGTGTCTGTGTGTGTGTATGAGGTTGATAGGAAACTGTCACACCTGTGCAGGTAAATAGCGAATTCTGACAAACAGAAAATAGAAATCCCAAATGATTCATTCACTTCCACATTCGTAAGAAGCCTAAGCGACATGGCAAACTGGTGACGAAAAAAAGTGTTGAAGGAGAGAAAACCTCGCATACAGCAGTGAGACCAAATGTGAAATGGCAAACGATTACTGTTAGAACCTGAAGTTCCTCTTTTGCTAAATCAGTTGTGGGTTGGTTGGGTACATAAATAGCTTTATGTAAAAGTCATGTTGACAAAAAAGAAACCAAACATGCCACTCTCTTTTCACAGTAAGATGTAGGCTGTAACACTCTTGAGAATCAGAAATCCCACAATGTACCACGCATTGCCAAACGATGCACGCTGATGCACACAGGTACAGAATACCAATAATGTGTGCTTGTGGCCTGTATGAGAGATAGGATGTGTAGTTCCGACAGGTTCATTGATGGTGTTTATGTGGCCTAGGGAGCATACAGAGCATGTGGTTTATAACACATCCACAGTGGAATGAAGAGTGTGTTTATGTGGCCTGTGGAGTAAATACTACATAGCTGAAGATGAGAGCTGAGATTTTGTATTAGAGTTAGGGATTAAGATTAGTTAGGATATGGGATTCTAGTTAAGGTTTAAGATTAGAATGAGGTTTTTGAATTAAACGTTTACAGTATGTAGAGTTATGGGTTAAATTTATGGTTTAAGGTTAGAGTTGGGGTTAAGTTAGCATTCTTAGCTTTAGAAGTAGGGTTTAGGTTTAGAGTTAGGTTTTGGGTTTAGTTAGTGTTTATGGTTACATGGTTAAAGGGTTAAAATTAGAATTTAGGATTGGATTTATCATTTTCACGTAGGGGTTGATATTAGTGGCTTAGGACGTAAGGGTTAGAGTTATTTTTTAAGATTATAGTAAAGAGCAAGTGGTTTAAGTTAGCATTTAGCGTCACACTTTAGAATTAGCATTTAGGATTAGAATTATGTGGCCTATAAAGGAAATATGATGTGTGGTTTGGGACACGTCCACAGTGGACTCATGATGGTCTGATTTTAAGATGGTGTTTATGTGGCCGATATAGCGAATAGGATGTGTGGTTTGGGACACATCCAGAGTGGACTGATCAGCGTGTCTATGTGGTTTATAAAGTGAATAGTCCATGTGGTTTGGGACACGTCCTCAGCGGTGCGATGACAGTGAGGCATTTGTGATGGTGTTTAAGTGAGAAATATAACAAATTGCATGCGTGATTTGGGACACGTCCTCAGTGGACTGATGACAAAGAGGCGTTTGTGATGGTGTTTATTTGACCTAGAAATATTTGAGTTGTTTGCGACACATCCACAGTGTTTCTGTGACTGATATATTGAGCAGGGTGTATGGTTTGGGACACATCCATTTGATGCGTAAAGAATATCGCCATGTTAGGCAAGTTTATCTGATTCTACAGGAATGGCCCACTCTTGTGGTATTCACCACTACATCACTTCATCGTGACAAGCCTGAATTCATGAGTTTGAATTACTTTTTGAGTTACTTTTTTACATTGGGAATACTGTTAATTGTTAATTTTATTACTGTTGTGTAAAAGCAGCTTTGTCTGCTAGTTGATTTTATTATATTTGGCATGAATCAGTATTTTAGTGGACTCACAGTGCTTTTATTTTAAATAATTATGCACTATGATATTTACATTTTGGTTTTTTTTTTTCTTATTTGTTTTGAACGCATGTGTCACACTCTGCGACCAGTCTGATCAAAAGTCTGATTTGTGCCAAATAAGTCCAGTTTATCCTTTATTCTCCTCTCTATTCGGGCTGTCCTTGTTTCATCTCACTGCGGATTCTGTCTTTCTAACAAGTTTTTTTTTTAGTTTGTTCAGATCCTTTTTTTTTCTTCTTCTTCCCACCCCAGCACACAGCTGTGAAGAACAGCACACTTCTGCAAGCTTGAATATTTTACTCTTGCTTAAATAATTATCAGTGTACAGAAGACGTATAATTGCAGGGCACACATTGTAAGGCTCTCATTAGCCACATTGATAAAGTGCTAGCTTAAGTAGGGTAAATACCGCTCCACATAATGTGTAGAGAATCAGTTTACTAAGGAAATGATTAAGCTGAATGTGTTGATGAATGTAGGAGGAAGTGGTGAGGTCTGAGGGATAAATATCAGAGAAAAAGAAGGGCACAGAAAAAGGAAGATGTCTGTGTCAGAAGCCCTAACCTTTATATATTTATGTGGGAATCATCATGTTTTAATGTGGTTGGGACATGCCCACATTGAACTGATGTTTGTGATGGTGTTTATGTGGCCTATATAATGAAAAGGATGTTTGGCTTGGATATTGGATCATTTCATAGATCTCTACCACAATCTGCTTCAAATAAAACTTACACTACTAAAGTTTAGAGGTGGGAATTTGTGAACTTTCTTTCGGTCCAGTGACTACATCGTGTTCCAGAAAACTGCTGTGTTCAGAAATTTGTTTGTCCGCAGAAAACTGGAGGCAGGGAAATGCATATACATGGACGTGAGGAGAGCTAATCAGATGCATGATGCTGAAGCTTGTAGCCAGAAAAGCGTGCAAAAGGTATCAGTCACTTTGTAGCTCTTGGGAAAAACTTCTGAGGCTGTGATTAAACTGGATTTAATACTTTCCAACTTTACTCATGCATTACACATACATTCTTATATTATTTATAAATTATTATTACTAATTGTGTTACCATGTTTTGGACATTCAGAATTTTAGTTGTTAATACTGACTGCATTAGTGAATTACACTATAATGTGTAGATACAACAGTGGTGTATTTAACATGAGCCAGTGTCTAGTATCTCCTCCGAAAAAAAGAACGACAAAAAGCCTATTATAGGTGACATGTTCTGTAGTCTCACTTCTTTCTTTCAACCTCTTTAGGAGCTTTGTTGTGTTAAAGCAGTGTGCAAAATGCAAATGAGGGGATGTGGGACCTTTTCCTCCCCAGAGAGAGAGACCGAGAAGAATGATAAACTGTTTAGCCTACTACAGAACCTGATTTGATCATTAACCTTAGAAATGTTAGAATTTGCATTCTGGCAGATGAAGTAGAAGCACATGATGTTATAGGTTTGCGCAGGGAAGAGGGGGCGAATTTTCTTTGCTTGGATAGTTACAAAGTCTAGTAAGTGTGAAAAGTGTGAAAATGGAGATGTTTTTGATCTGAGGTTTTACACGTGCCATGTATCTTTCATCGCAAATGGATAGGAAAAAAGCCTGATATCATCACAGGACGATATACTTTAAAGCTGACCTAGAATTGTACATACATGTCATACTTAAGGTAAAACCTAATAAAATGTCAAAGACACAAGATGCTTCAAGTGGTTAAAGTCAGCAGAATTGAGTGTTGCTAAGAGGTTGGGCAATATGGATCCCAAAAGGCTCCTTGCTGTTACTACAAAAGAGGCTAATGAGTTAGCTAGCTATCATGTAGCCAGAAAGTCTCATTTGTAGACATTGTAAAGTTACAGTAACAGCGGGAATGAGACAAAACTGTCAGGAATATCAATATTTCCCTCAGATGCCTTGGGTAATTGACTTCTTATGACAAAAATGACGATTTTAGCTACCTGGCATGTAGCCAAGTCATGTATAAGGACAATGTAAAAAATTGTGGTATTGGAAATGACACAAAACTGTCAGAAATATCAACATTTCTCTCAGATGTGTTGGTAAAATACTAAGAAAAAACTCTGAACAACCAAAAAAAGTAAAAATTTTAGCTAGCTGGAATGTAGGCAGCTTATAAGTCTATTTATAAGGACAGTGTAATAACTCAGTGGCAATGGAAATGATACACAACTGTTAGGAATATCAACATCACACTCAGATGTGTTAGAAAGTTGCTAAGAAAAGGCCCCATATGACTAAAATTACAATTTTAGCAAGTTGACATGTAGCCTTTTAGTCATTTGTGAACAATGCAATAGCAAAAATGTCTAAAATGTCAACATTTCTCTCAGATGTGTCAGTTAATTATAAGAAAAGTCTATATATATAACTAAAATTACAATTTTAGCTACCTCGCATGTAGCCAAGTCATTTATAAGGACAATGTAAAAGAACAGTGACATTGGAAATGACACAAAACCATCAGAAATCCCAACACTTACCTGGGATCTGTTGATAAATTGGTAAGAAAATTACCAACATTATTTCATTTCCCTCAGATGTGCCAGTAAATTACTAAGAACAAAATCTGAGCAACAACAACAACAAAAACAACCTTTACAATTTTAACTAGCTGGAACATAGCCAGCTTATAGTGACAGTGTAAATGATACACAAATGCCAGGAATATCAACACTTCTCTCAGATGTGTTGCTAAATTGCTAAGAATAGACCCCATATGACTAAAATTACAATTTTAGCAAAGTGACATGTTGTCATTTAGAGAACAATGTATTGGCAAAGTGGCAGTGGAAATGACACAGCACTCTCTGGAATATCAACATTTTCCTCAGATGTGCTAATAAATTGCTAAAAAAAGGACCCCATATGACTAAAATTACTATTTTTGCTAGCTTCTATTTAGCCAGTTTTTTACAGTGATAGTGCGAAGGCACAGTGAGAGAGGAAATAAGACACTCTCTGGAATATCAACATCAAATTACTAAGAAAAGACTCTGTATGGCAATAATGACCATTTTGGCTGGATGACACGTAGCCATTCAGTCATTTGAGAACAATGTAATGGCAAGCTGACAGTGGAAATGACAAAAATATCAGGAACATCAACATTTCTTCCAGATGTGTGGGTTAAAGACTATGTACAACCAAAGAAATGAATTGTACTTAGCTGGCATGTAGCCATGTTTAGTTATAAGAACAATGAAAAGGCACAGTGACAGTGAAAATGAGACCAAACCATTTGGGAATATCAACATTTCCCTCAGACGTGTTGGTAAATTCCTAAGAAAAGACCCTGCATGACCAAAATTATGACATTATTACACTTAGCATCAACTGCTAAACACACTTTCATGGGCTCTGCTATGATTTTGAAGTTGAAAGTGAGGTATTCACAACTTAGTAGCCATAGAATCTTCTAGTGAAGATAATGAACACATTTGTAGATGTTAGTAGCCACTAGTTTGTGTTTATACAGCTGTAATTTGGTTGCACAAAAACTCCAGATTATTAAGCACAAACTGTGTATGTATCTTCACATGCCTACCTTAAACTGCTTTATAGTGTTGTTTAGTGTGTGAAACCGACTTGTTGATGTGGTTTCTGACATTGTATGACAGATTATTATCTATATAAAAGAATAAAACAAGTTAGCAACTGTTGTAGCCCCATCTGGAAACTAAAAAGTTACTTCCTCAGCAGAATCAGACTCAGCTAGGAGGTGAGGCCGAAGGTTTGCAGACAGAATTGCACGTTATATTTAACGATATAAACATATCAAAGAATGTCTTTAGAGGTGAAGATGTAGACGATATAGACATGCAGTTTGCTACATTAGCTTCATAACTCCAAAGCAGACCTCACACACCAAACATGTCTTAGTCGGTTAGCTGAACTACACTTGTGATGCAGGACGCCATTGTGTATATCTAATACACTAATACATCGTGAGACTTATAAGACCTGTGAGCTTTTGTGTTTTCAGTTTCTACTCTTCACTTTTTAGTAAAAAGTGCGGACATGTGAATGTAAGTATGAAGAAGGGTAAAGGTCAGTGAGAGGTAACAAAAAAGCAGACGATTCAGTGTGATGGAGGTTTGTGTACTCAATGCCTGGAGTGAGTCTGTGTGTGTGTGTGTGTATATGTGTGTATGTGTGTGTGTGTATATGTGTGTATGTGTTTGTGTGTGTATGTATGCAGAAGGAAACACCCATAGTGGGCTGCAGTGTGATGTACGCGTCTCCCTCCACCTACACGGCAAACCGTAATCTCGCCCACTGAGTTCAGTTCTGAGTAAACAACACAAACTAGACCGATTTAATTGCACAACAATGCCAATGCGTAGTACATGTAATGCATGCGTAATTTTGCTTGTGCAAAAAAATCAGACATGTTCTAGTGTGTGATGTTTGATACTCATGCTGCTCTGGAGCTACAATGACAACGTAGATACCATTTCACATAAAGCTACATAAAATATTATCAAGTGTTTATACACAGTGTGTACCCAGTGTGCCGCCTTGCTTACACGCTAACACATAAGTGCATCTCAGCTTTATTTAAAAAATGTGAACGTGTTCTATTAAACACCCAAATGCATGCTAAATAAAAACATAACTAAAGCTAACAATATAATTATCCACTTTAAG
>CM074929.1:2597894-2608215 GCA_037576815.1 Pangasius larnaudii | reverse complement strand
CTCTCTCTGCCTCTCTTTCTCTCTCTGCCTCTCTCTCTTTGTCTCTCTCTCCACCCACATGTCTGTTATTCTCAAAGAAGTTAAGGTCAAGCCTAAATTAAATCTTTGATGCCCAAACTGATACCTTCACCACTAATTTTAAGTTCAGTTGCTCATCACGTGGAAATGCATGCTAATTAGATTAAAACTCATGCACAAATTAGTCAGTAGAGTACTACAGTACTTTGGAAAATTGTCCACATATGAACTAACCCATTAGGTTCATTCATGCTTCATTATGTGTTAATTAATGCGAATTAATTAATTTCTGCAAGCAAACTTAAGGAAACATGATTATGCGCTAATTAAATAGCATTTTAGCTATGTACTAACCAGCTTAAATTCAAACCAAATTCTATTACATATTACATATTCATGCCTACAGTCTTTATTAAAGCTTAGCTACGAACCTTCTCCCAAAATCAATACTAACAAACTACCGAGGTACCTAAATTAGTAGCTTCAACAGCATGCTAATTCCACCTATAGTACACAATATGCTAATTAAAGATAAATGCATACAATTATATACATGGGTACCAAATAATTTCACAAGTTTAATTAAAACAGTACTTAACCTTGCTTAGTATTAACCACATGAATTAAAATGTAGTTATAAATTCATCGTGGTACCTTTATTAAAACGTATTCAGTTCTCAATCCAAACGAATGTATAACAAGTTTATTAAATAATAATAAGTTTTACTAATTAACCATTGATGAATATGTATTAAAATATTAGCCAGAGTTTCCATGTAAATCAAGCTCCTGATTTGTAATATATGTATTTGACGTGTATTTATGTCAGTAAACAATTTAAAAAATGCAAAATAACTATATAACTACTTTATTATAAATATCTACCTATATAGGGTAATGGTACAGATGACTAAATTCAAGTGGACTCACAACTCAGTTCAACTCTATGTTTGTGTGTGTGTGTGTGTGTGTGTGTGTGTGTGTGTGTGTTCATAGCTCTATGCGTTCTTTCATAGTACTATGTTCTAGTTACTTAAGGATTCATAAATCATTTCTAGCTGCATTATAACTTAAAACTGCACATCCTGAACAGCAGTTTTCTGACAATTGTAATTTATTAATGAACAAGACATCACACTTTTACCCATTTGTAGTTACACTCAGTCTTGTGCAACATATTCCTTCCATCACCAGCTTCCTGTTTTCTTTCCCTTGAAGCTAATAAGGCAAAAAAAAAACGCAGCTTGTCATATTACAGAGAAACTGCAAAGTTGAATTAAAGTTACAACTTTACCTCTGCCTGTTACAAAGTGCCAACACTGGAGACTCCTTTCATAAATGTTACATAATCTATTATATGTTTTTGTTTGTTAAATAAGAGCATGATTTTAAAAACCTATTTGTGCAGTGTCTGCCATGCAAATTCACTGGGACTTGTATGGCAGACACTCCACAAATAGGTTTTAAAATCATGCTATATTAATGCACTCGGGCGAATGTTATCGTAAAAGTGCATTAATATAAACCTGAGATTTCCAGCTGCACTGCTGTCAGCGCTGCTGTTAGAGAAAACTGGCCAATCAGAATCAAGAATCCAACAGCACCGTGGTGTAATTAAAATGAACGCGAGAAAAGACAGTATTGGAAATAAGAGCACGGAATACCGAGCGTGATACCAAAACGTAACTCTTCCTGATGTGAGAGAGAATCTCTAATGTTCTGCTGTCACCTTTTTTTTCTCTTCTATCTGTTCAGAAGTCTAAACACCTCTGCCCTGACCTTTAACAAGTGTAGCCTGACCTGTAAAATGTAAAATGTCTTCCTCCGGCGGTTTTCTCAGTCCTGTTTTTTCTCAAAAAACAGACCATTCGTATACAACTAATCGAAGATACGTTTTGCGTCTGATGTTTGCCTGTTTAATTTCGCACTGGAGCTACGAGGCTAACGTAACTAACCGTAGCTTATCTTAGTTAAATTCATAATATCAGCCTAATAATATCTCCCGCATAATAGCTGCTTACATTTATGGGCTGGCCATTTTGAACAACCGGAACATTCAAAACATTACTCTTTCTCATATTATTATTAACGCATCTCCAAAACAACTGAATGTTCCGAAACAGTAATACAGTTACGCAAAGCCCTAAATTACGTTAATGTGATATATGATTAAGTGTTATTGCATCACTTGGTTAATTCGAAAACTCTTTCGGAACATTTAGTTGTTTTTCAGAGCTGCTTCGTAAATGATGTGTTAACACGGACACTGACGCACGTGTGTGAGTGTGTGTCTGTGGTCACTGCTGTCATCATCATTTTTGACTTTTCCCTCTTGTTTTTCAAAAAGTCGCTGTTTGTGTGTGTTTGTTTGTTTGTAGGCCATTCTCATCTCTGTCTCTATTTTTAAGTCAGGGTTAACCCCCAGATCTCTCCGTCCTCGGTCCTGTGGCTCAACTACTTCATTTTCCACTCTTAAAGTCAAACACCTATTTTTAACTCGCACTACAGTGGGTGTGCACGTGGTCTGTCCCCATCACTGTCTGATTACGCTGAGAGTGAAAAGATCATCTACTAGAAATATGATTCAAAACAATAATAACGATTACAGAAATTGAGTCGTCGTTCCATGAGAACATTCCGATTGAATTGAATATATTTCGAAATCTCCTCAGTGATCAAATGCTGAAACTCAAAAATGGCAATTAGGGTCATGCTATGGAGTCATCTCCAGCAGTGAAAAAGAAATATCACAATTATAAATTTTCTGTAGTGTAAACAAGAGACAACTGCGCTTTAATGTAGTCCCTAATGAATCGTATATCAGTTTGTTTGTTGTTTTTTTTGCAGTAGGGACTGTCTTGTACGACACACAAAATGCTATCGTAATGTAGTATATATACTAAACAATGGCTTCATTATTTTCTTTTTATTCAGCGTGTCCGAGAAACAAAGTCATACTCAGTATTGAAGGGGAAACCAGGTAGTCAAAACCAGGAAATACCAGAGAAATAGTAGAGTTGGCTAACCCACTAAAAACAAGGAAATCAGGCACAGAAACAAGATTCAATTTATGATATTGAATCTAACTTGTGCTTTCAACATAGGAAAATGGTTAAAGACACTGTTGCTAGGCAACTGGGAAGTATATCCACTGAGTATGGGCTGGCTAATGACTATAGCGAGCTATAATAGAGCGATTAAGTCCGTTATACTAACTTCGTGAAGACACAATGACAGTGGAAATGAGATAAAAACCACCAGAAACATCATCATTTACCTCAGATGTTCTGGTGAATTGCTAACAAAAGACTCCATATGACCAAAATTACAATTTTTAGCAAGCTGGTATGCTTCCGGTTACTTGCAAAGAACCTTAATTGCTGATCTACCCTTGCAAAAGATGAGTAATCCCAGACAGCTAAAAACACATCAGCTAATTATGACTATGTATCTGTATTTGTGTCTGTCTTCAGGCCCGGAATAAGCAGACAGGAGAACTGGCTGCCATAAAGATAATCAAGATGGAACCTGGTAAGGGAATTTTTGTGAGAACTAGTATGGAAATTACGTTTACAGTGACTCAAATGAACACTGTAAAAGATTGTTCAGCCACTCGTGATTTGAATACGAGATGCACTAGTGGATCTTTTCGAAAGCTCTAATGTTTAGAGCTACATGCAATAATGTAAATTTGATCAAAATTATAATATATAAAGTAAGTAGAGTATGAGATAACGAGTGGAATCAGGTGAGTCCTAACAGGAAGGATATAAAAATCCGCTGCATGGTGTTCCAACAATTTTGGTGTGGACAGACCTTGTTCTAAAGGTAAAGTGTAGACCCTTGTCCTCTTAATGATTGGTTTTTGTTTCCCTCTCTTCTCTCAGAGGATGATTTCTCCGTGATCCAACAGGAAATCGTGATGGTGAAGAGCTGTAAGCACAGCAACATCGTGGCCTACTATGGCAGCTACATCAGGTCAGAGACAGAAGCAGGGAAAATTTGTATAACCAGAAATGATTCCTTGTTTCATTGTGGGGTTTAAAGTAGAGATGTGCTTTGAGACTGGAATATCATGAGACCCAACAAAAATTTGCAGGAGTGAGTGTTTTTTTTTTTTTTTTTTACTGCCAGAAGAACACATATAACAGGAGAGCATATAGGATGCTTGTACATTCATCTTCAGTGACCACTTTATCTTTGTCAGAGTTGAGAACCTATCCCTGGCACACAGGGTATGAGGCAAGAATGCACCCTGAATGAGAAGCCAGTCCATCGCAGTTATTCACACACTCATTCACACTTAGTGGCAATTTAGCATAGCCAGTCCTCCTACCAGCATGTCCAGAGAACCCGGAGGAAACCCAAGTGGACACAAGGAGAACATGTGAAGTGCCACATAGACCTTAACCCAAGCTCAGGATCGAACTAGGGGACCCTGTGAGGTGACAGTGGGGCATGCTGCACAACCATGCCCACCCCACCCATTCTCTCAAACACTCTTGACCAATCCCGCCCATTTTCTTAAACACTATTTTGTCAAGAGTGTTTGAGAGAATGGGTGGGATTGGTCAAGAGTGTTTGCAGAGCTGGCTGGGATTCGTCAGGAGTGTTTGACAGAGTGGGTGGGATTGGTCAAGAATGTTTATTGGTGGGTGGGATTGGTCATGAGTATCTGTGGGAATGGGTGGGATTGGTCAGAATTCCTTCTAAATACAGCGGGAATGGGATTTTAAAAAATCCCATGCACACCTCTTTTGTGGTTATCTTTGGGTCTAGAAACAACTTCTCTAGTTTTACGCAATCCAGGATATTCATGGTTTTACTTTTTCATTATTCTAGCATATCCAGTCCAGGTTATAAAGAATTTGTTGTAGGTAACCTGGTATGTTAGAGCAGGAAATATGATAATTCCATTGGTAATTGTAAAGTTGTGCTCTTCTTGTATTCAGAGTGGCAAAACTCATTACAAACCTATAGAACTACAGTCGCACAGTTGATGGTTAATATTAACAATTAAGAATCTTGCACAAGGACCCAACAGTCTCTCTTGGACAGTCCCAGGATTTAAGTTTCTTATCTCCTAATCACTAAAAGTGAACTGTAGCCCTTGAGGTACCTGACATCAAATACACAGTGTCGTAGGCAGATGTCACGTTTTATTTAGCTCATATTTAGGCTTTAGTTACTATTTGTTATCTTGTTACCTGTCTCTGGATTTAGAAGTGTTCTGTGTTCAGGAAGGACGAATCTCCACTGAATTCCAGGTATATGATCATGCTCATGTTGATACTTGAGTCCAGAAAGATCTAAGCCAAGCATTAAAATGAACAAATATTGAATCTTCCCAAATACCACACATACAGTGCAAGATGCCAAACCAAACCTTTGCTACACAAACATTTCATTGAAACTGAGTGTTCAGTGTTGCAAGACATTTAATATGATCCCCTGCCATGTATAGATGCATTAAATGTATAAGACTTAGACAGATAAATTTGTATTTATGTTGTAGGTCAAATAAACTCTGGATCTGTATGGAGTACTGTGGAGGGGGCTCCTTACAGGATATCTACCATGGTAGGTGAAATCTATTGCCTGCTTTCTAAAACTTTTCATTGCCCTTTATTGGGGTTCATTGTCAACTCAAGTCAAGAACTTATGGACTTCATCTTTTAAACTGACTAAGTCTTAACTTTTGCTTTTCTCATATTTGTCACATTTGGTTTATACAGCCTACTAACCTCCTCCACCTACACACGAGAGATACTCTCATTACTAAATACAATTTGGACACAATTTGAAGCAAAATAACTGGGTGAAATGCTAAGGAAATCATTTCAGATACACTGTTTTTGCTGCTTGGTGGAGAGCCTGAAAGTAGTGCCATGTTGGTAACAAGTTGTGAGGACAAGTCAACAAAAACAGTATTGGAATTTAAGGTTGATGTAGAGACTACGAATGGGCGACAAATTAAAGGGAAAACTGTTATCTGTTATGCTGTTGGGACATTTATTTGTTTTTGCTGGCATGGTCTGGGTCCACTTGGCCACTAAGAGGCATTTGTCCAGTTCCACCCAGTAGCTAGTTCTCTCACATCATAGCTACCAACTGGTTACGCCTGGCACTCTGACACACGCAGAGGAAAGCACTATCTGCCCTTGTCCGCATATATAAGCTTATAGGTGCCACGATTGGCTAGTGTTGCTCTGATTGACAGGGGAGAGAGAGTAACTCCATCCCTCCCAGCCATAGAGTATGGGCCCAGTTTTGCTCTCTGTGACTCCCAGCCATGGATGGCTGTGGCATCCTGGGGATTTGACCTTGCGATCTCCTGATAATAAGGCGAGACTTTTTCAGTTGCACCACTCATGAGCCCCAATCCAAAGATCTCCTAAAGAGAGTTCTATCTTGATGGGCATGGTCTCTTCCAGGATGACTCTGGCCCCATCCACATGGCACAAGGGCTCACTGAATGGTTTGATGAAAATAATGTAAATAATACGCTATGGCCTTCACACTCAACCCAACTCTCTCTGTTGAGTGACAGCACTCTCCACCATCATGAAACACCAACTGAGCTAATATCTTTTGGAAGATCGCCCCCAATACAGATCCAAAGACTTTTAAAATCGATGCCAAGGTGCACTGAAATGGTTCTGTTGGTTTGTTGGTTTGTGTTTTTTTTTTCTTTAATTTGACTAATAATAGTTAATATACTCTTACATTTCTCAACTTACCATAATCTATGTTAGAATGAAAAGTGGGACAGTTATTTAATATAGAAGGAATATTATGGGCATGTGTGTACAAGGTTATCCCAAGCACCTCACATCTCCACAGACAGAACAATTTTTTCCCCCCAGTTTTGTTCACAATTCTTAAGCAGGGCATGTAGTCCACTATGTCAACCATCTCATCTCATTCTTTCTTTCTGCCATCACTCACCCCTTGTATTTATCGCTCTTTCTCCCTTTCACAGTAACTGGCCCTCTTTCAGAGCCACAAATAGCATACGTGTGTCGTGAGATGCTACAGGTGAGGTCAAAAATATCTACACTCATTTGCTGTCAACTTTGCACAGCATTAATATGAGTATGTGTAATTTGAAGAAAGAATTATTCTTCATAATATTGACATGTGTAACTTTGCATGAAATTGTTAGATAACAATTTTTAAGTTTTCCTTGTGATAGTCATCTGCCGTGTCCAGTTGGCAATGAGTGTGTGTTGTTCAATGAGGACACACCCCTCACTGTTTTGACTTAATGTTAATGTGTTTTTGGTTTCGTAGTTCTGTTTTTTTTTTTTTTTTTGGTTGGTTGGTTGGTTTGTTAATGTGTTTTGCATTTGCAGGTCACTGTAGGATGGATATTTCAAGTATAACTGATCCAAAATTGACAATCCTGACCAGACTCTTTTTTTTTTTTTTTTAAACAGGGATTAGATTACCTGCATGGTCAGAAGAAGATACACAGAGACATCAAGGTACATGCCAATGTTGAAATATTTTTCAGAATACTGAACTGAGTTTTACATATTTGCTTTGCTTTACTGAATTTATTCTCAGTCTTTGGAAGTTTGGTGCTAAGCACAAATATAACTAACATTGGTTATAGAATTTGAAATCATCTCAGTGGCACAATGAGTCACAAAGATCAAATGTTTACCATGCATGTGTGCTAACCTGTCTTCAGTACTATCCTCATCCAGTACCATCTTCAATAAGCGCTAGTCAAACTCAGCAGCGAGAACAATCTAGCCGAAGCATATTCCTTGGCGATTTACCAATAATAATCAATACAACAAAACAGACTTATCCTGGCTTGCCAAGTTTCTACCTGGCTAATAGAGTTAGCATAACCAAATTGCATTGGATTAGCTTTAGATTCAAGTGTTTGCTAGCTAACAACCTGGCTAGCTCACTAGCATAGTCAAGTAACAATGTTGTGTCACTTGCTATGCTTCCTTCTGTGCGGTTGGTTACTGAAAAGCAGTTAAATCAGAAAATCACTGAGTTCTATAAACAGACTGAGATAATGTTCATTCTCCATATCAGTTTATATGATGAAGATATTCTAACGGTAAATCTCCGAATACAGAAATTCCTGTTCTGTTTCCATCTCAAATAAACACAAACAACCTTCAAAGTAAGACTGATGATAATAAGAATATTTTTTCTATCCATTAGCAAGTTTCATTTACGTTTCCTCATCACCACTACCCATAAGTTGGTAGTCCCGAAAGTTTTGCGTCATCCTATGCTGTCCTCCTATTGGTGGCTTTTAGAGGAGCGTCATAGCAGTTTGAGATTTTATATAAAAAATTTCGGACAGCTTTTATCGTCAGCTAGTGAGCATCACGATATGTGTTCTGAGATCACTAATCTCCACTCATGACCAAAATGTTTTTTTTTTTTTTTACAATGTATGATTTTTGTCTATGACAGCAAAATTGCTCAATGTAAATCCAGCTTTAGATAGAAAGTTTATATCTAGCATCGTGGGCTTGGTCCTGTCGTTTCTATTAGATCCTTACTAGAAAGAATTCTAAGTTAAACCCCTTTAAGAAGTGAAAAACTCTCCGTAGAGTGGAATTGAAGAACCCTTAAAATGACGACTGAAATTTGAACACAGAGGGAGAGTTGATGAGAGTGTTAAAAAAAAAAATTGCAACACAGGCATAAAGTATTTGTTTTTAAAGCTGTTTTTCTTTCAGGGTGCCAATATTCTCCTGAACGACAATGGCGAAGTCAAATTAGGTGAGTGATTAGGTGATTTACTGCGTGGTATTACAATTTAAAATGGCCAAGTTAAGACCGACTTTGTTTTATACTTGACTGTTTTGTAAGATTTGAGATTTGCAGATTTTAATCGATGATCTTTCTTGATTTTTTTAGCGGATTTCGGAATCTCAGCGCAGATCACAGCAACGTTTGCACGTCGAATGTCTTTCATAGGGACTCCATATTGGTAAGAGCAAGTAAAGCCACAGTGTTGACATCTTTCAGGAATTATGTATTGCGAGTATCATGGACACTTGTATTTCAGCACATTTCAGTTGTGTTTTTTTTTTTGTCCTGTTAGTGTTGCCGTATGTTGTTTTTCTCCTGAACATTGAGAACCAAGAACCGGAGCAAGTTGTAGTTTGTTTTGAAACAATTGCTACCATGAACTACCATGGCATGCCTGAAGGAAAACCCATTAGCCTCTTGTTCTCTTTGCTTTGCACATGGTTCTTAGCCAAGGCCTTTTTCTTGTTGCTGTTTTTTTGCATTGTTCGAATACAGAACCACTGAATAAAAATCAGCCCTGCTAGCCTTAAGTAACGTTAGTTCCTGTTGGTCTGTACCTGTCATGAGCAGGTGAAAAACAACTAAACCACTGGAACTTCTGTTACTGATGACACAATTTCCTGTTGTTTTAAATATCGGTCTGTAAGTCAGGCTATGGAGATTTCAAGTGTTATGCTGGTGCTATTCTGACAGTAGTGTTATTATTCCACACGGGGCAGAAAAGTACCATAACTCCTGGAGTAGCATGTCTACTGTAAATACAACAACAAATGGATGTAATATAATGACAAATAAACCTTGTGGATGAATTACAATGACAAATAAACCTTATAGTATACACACCTTGTGTGAAGTGTGTGTTTATGCATGTGTGTTACGGTTCCTCGTGCAGGATGGCACCTGAGGTGGCAGCAGTGGAGATTAAAGGAGGTTATAACGAGCTGTGTGACATTTGGTCAGTTGGAATCACGGCCATTGAACTCGCAGAGCTTCAGCCGCCGCTGTTCGATGTTCATCCGCTCAGGTGATTGCAGAAAGACACACATACACTTTATTTTTTATTATTTTTATCTACTACAGTATAATAAAATTTTAACTGTGTTGTCTTGTGTTTCAGGGTTCTCTTTCTCATGTCTAAGAGCGGATACCAACCTCCAAAACTCAAAGACAAGGCTAAGTGGTATGTGTGTGTGTCTGTGCGCGTGTGTGTGCGCATGTGCGCGTGTTTGTGTGTACTTGTGTTGTACTGTCCTATACTGGTGCTGATGATGATTAAGCACTGTGTAATGTATGTATATATGTGTGTGTGTGTGTGTGTCAGGTCACCTATGTTTTATAACTTCGTAAAGTCAATGTTAATCAGAAACCCAAAGAAGAGACCAAACGCGAAAAAGATGCTCACGGTAAGTAATACTACTACTACTACTGCTACTAACACTACTATTACAATACTATTAGTACTATTACTACTACTACTGCTACTAACACTACTATTACAATACTATTAGTA
>CM074929.1:2540857-2554164 GCA_037576815.1 Pangasius larnaudii | reverse complement strand
GTGTGTGTGTGTGTGTGTGTGTGTGTGTGTGTGTGTGTGTGTGTGTGTGTGTGTGTGTGTGTGTGTGTGTGTATCTTTGAGTGCTATTTGTCGAGTCTGAATCAGAGTCAAATTGATACTTTTGGTTCGTTTGCTGTTCGGCTTGGTTTAGATTAACAATGCATATAATTAAATGAAGCAAAAAGCAAAAAAAAAAAGTTGGGTGAGGGGTGTGTATGGCTGAAAGTCTTCATAAAACTCCTTCATTAAAAAAAAGCTAAACAAAACAAAACCATGTGGATGTAGAAATCACAAAAATCACCTGAACAGGGAGAACACGGAGCTGGCGCTAAATAAATGATTACATATTTATATAAATAAGTAGTTTAATATGTTGTGTGTATCACATCCAGTGTTTATTTTCCCTTTTTTTAATTTCATCATTCCAAATCTCCAGAACCTAGGGAATTCCGGCAGTGCCACAGCTCTGTCCTCTGGCTCCGTTTAGCGGCTCGCGTCTACAAACCAAATGCTGCGGCCCAAAACACATGCCATGTTTGATTCCCTTCCTGCTGTCGAGTCGATTCAGAGATGAATCGCTTTTTCATTGCAAACCAATCCCACTAGAGTCGACATGGAAAAGAACCGCGAGCACCTCGCTCAGTTTGATTGAGTGTGATTGCTGTGTTCTCACCTGCCCAAAGAACCAAACCGAGGAGAACACGCCAGGGTTGCGTTCGAAAAAAAGACAACGCTGTGTATTTAAAAGCACAAAATGTACACGATGTTCCTTTTCACCCTGAATGTAGCCGATGAGCCAAGACATCGTTTGGGATCTGAACTTCGCCATGTAGCACTCAGCTGAACATCTGAACAATCTGTGTGGGGGAAATGTGGTCCACACAAAGCGCTATAAAGTCCTACACACACACACACACACACACACACACACACACACACACACACACACACACACACACGGACAGGTGATAAGGGCAGCTGTGTGTGGAGCACAGTGGCTCTGTTGTGTGTCGGACTCCGCTCAGTTTCTCCAGTGACTGAGGCATTCCATATGGATAAGATTACACACACACACACACACACACACACACACACACACACACACACACACACACACACACACACACAGTCTCTTTATCTAAGATCACCATGAAATCAGCATTCACAATTAGGCTGTCTCAATTGACTCAGTTCGTCTCTCTGCCTCGGTCTGATCGGTTAAGGTCACCTGAGGTGATATATTATTATATTATTATAGACAGAATAGACATTTACGTTTTTCATAGCATGCGTAAGGAATGAAACACTCTGTGTCATGCTGTTATAGGAAAATCATCAATTTTGGGGCGGTGTGACGAAGCGGAGTCACTGGTACTACACCAAAGGAGATTATTTTATTTTTCGATTTATTCCTTTTATACTACAGCAATTCATCAGCGATGGAATAAATTTGAAGTTACCGCAAAGCACCAAGTTCTCCATCCTCCAGGATTCTCCCATGTATTGGAAAATGTAGTTATAGCTTTATCTCTGACACTGGAGACTCCTTCCCTGAATGCTAAATAAACGCTTCCTAACAGAAAAATTCACCATCACACGTTTTTCTCTTTGGTAAATAAAAACACTTTTTTTGTTCGGATCGCTTTATTATTAGTTACGCACGATTACGTATTAGAACGAGCGCATTAATACAATCCTGTGATCTGCAGCTGCGCTACGGTCAGAGCTGCTGCTATGGAAAATTAATCAACACCTTCTGACCAATCAGATTTGAGAATGCAGCAGCGCTGAAGTCCTGATATCACACCGTCTGGAAACAAAAAAACTAGCAAGTTATTTTTGTGCCAGCATGAAAATAGAGCCCATATAAAAATAACCAGAAAAACAAAACAAACATTTCTGTTTCTGTCTCTCTTCCTGTTTTTCTCTATCCGTCTCTCTTTCTCTCTCTCAGTTCCTCCTGATCTTTAGGAGAGCAGCAGCGGGGGAGCTGCAAGATGATGACCCTCTTATGGCACTCGCTCGTCTCTCCGAGATCAACGTGTCCAACGAGGGCGTGAAGGGAGCACGTGATTTCTTTGAGGCCAAGGTGTGTGCGTGTGTGTGTGTGTACGTGTGCGCGTGTGTGTGCGCGTGCGTGCGTGTGTTCTATTTCTTGTGTTCCTTGACCTCATTTTAAGTGATGATTCACTGAGGTTCGGTCCAATCATCTGGCTCCCTCTAGTGGTGGTGGTGGTGGTGTGTCTGTGTGTGTGTGTCTGTGTGTGTGTGTCTGTGTGTGTGTGTGTGTCTGTGTGTTTTCATTGGTGAGGCTTCATGTAATATGTGTGAGTGTCGCCATCTAATGGCAGTAGAGTGAAACTCCAGCTTTTGGGAATGTGTGTGTTTGTGTGTGTGTATATAATGGGTAAATAGGTTGTGTTAAATGTAATGTGAAGTGTGTGTTTGTGTGTGTGTGTGTGTGTGTGTGTGTTACAGGCTCAGGTGCTGTCAGTACGCAGTAAGTTTGAGGCGGAGCTCCGGGAGGAGAAAGAGGAGAAACAGAGGATGGAGGAGGAGAGGAAACAACGACGGGCTGCCTTCAAAGAGCTGCAGTCTGCATTCTGCTCCTGAACGCACACACACACACACACACACACACACACACACACACACACAGTGTACCTCCTACTGATGAATACAGAAGCACAGCTGTAAAGCCTCACTGTAACTGTAGCTAAAGTAGCTCACGCACACACACACACAGCTTTAACCGTGTGAGCTTCCTATTTTACTCTGACTAGCTCTATTTTTGAAATAATCTTTAATATAAGAGAGTAATTTAGTAAATGACAATATTAATGAATAATAAATAAATATATATATAGATGTAATGTATGAATATTTAAAGTGGGCCGCATGATGAGCGACTTCATGACATCAGGTTTAGAAATGAAGGGAAATATGTGGTCACTTTGATTTTTTTTTCTTTTTTAAGTTTTTAGGTTGTTTTTTCCTGAAATCATGACCATGTTTCTTATTATAATTTAATTTTTTAATCTTAATTTTAATGTTCTTTTTTTTTTTTACATTAGCATATGTGTTGAATTCCATTAATAATAAAATCCATTATTAAATGAGTGAACACTTCAGAATGTGTTCACACCACTAGAAGGGCTTTATTTTAATTATACCACACACACACACACACACACACACACACACTCTAACCAATTCACAGTCTCCCTCATTAAAGGTGCATTAGTATATATCTTTCATTTCTTACTAATACAAATAATGTAGAAAATTATGTAGAAATGAAAAAAAAAAAAGAAGCTTTTAGCCATTATCTCATAACAAATGTAATACGTAGCGAAAAAAAAATCCCAGTTTGGAAACCCGGAATTTTTGTTCATATTTGCATTTTATAGCCACACCCCTTTTGCATCCTCATAAATTATTGCACGTTTATAGAGTTATAACTTGGCTTTCAAGCAGTTGGATAGCCGAGTGCGCTTGAAAGGATGTCATGACATGCCCTTGCTAATGGTAACTCTAGTTAGCATTAGCAACCGCCATAAGTTTTTGGGGGCGGGGCTTTGTGTGCATGGGTGGAAATGTGGGAGGGCTCAATTAGTAAAACAACAACTACAAAAAAAAAAAAAAAAAACATTAAAATCTTATTCAGCTCTACTGATAAGCAGTCAGACAAACCCAGAATAGGAACACAACACTCTAAATTGCACGGTAAGCGTCACGTTTTCCCGTAGAAGACTGCTATAAAGAAAATGCTTAACGTGAAACTTTGCTGTTGCGTTCAGATTCTGGGTTCATCAGCTAGCCTGTATGTAGCATGTGTCATTAATAAGCTGTGTACTGAATTTGGTCCTACAATATCACTGTTCTTAATGCATTAAGTCACATTAAGCGTTTTCTTTATAACAGTTTTCAATGGGGGGGAAAAACGTTTAACGTGAACCTATTGGTTTTCCCTGGTCGTTGTATTAGTACATTAAGCCACGTTAATCGTTTTTCATGTTAGAATGTCCCTTCCTGGATGTTTGTAGGACAGTAACAATGTGAAATAAGTGTAAAAGCAAGATTAGTTCATGTCACCGAGCTGCCAGAACAGCCTCAGCAGGAACACTTACCAATTACACAACTCAAAATGGCCGCCTTGACGTTTTTAACCTGCTGTTCTCGCTCACAACGTTGGCCATTTTGAAAATGTTTAACACTTAAACTCTCAGTGGATCCAGCATGTCATTCTGGTATTAAAACTAAGGCGTCAAGTGACCTGAACACACTCCTGCGGTAAAGTGTTAAAGTGTATAAGTGAGTTACGGCACCAGTTTGGGACAAAATTGAATATTAAGGCATTGTTTTGAGACAAAAACTGACACGTTTATAATGAACATCGTAATGAATTATAACACACAGTTACTTCTCGTGAGTAATGTGTAGATCTTCAAAATATGAATATATGACTTTTAAAATAAATATAGCTCAACTCAATGCTAATTACTTGAGTGGTATTATGGAAAGCCAACAAGGCCAAAGTTAAGAAGACTCTCTCTCTCTCTCTCTCTCTCTCTCTCTCTCTCTCTATTTTCCCCTCATGCTTTGACAGAATGTTATAATTAAAGAATAAATCACTTAGTGCTGTGGTGTTATATGAAAATAATCACTGTTACCACTTCAAAGTGGATTGTTTTCCCTAAAACAATTATTATAAAGTCCTGTTAGAAAGTCTATTATGCCACAGTGATTTGCCAACAACAGCAATTTTTTTTATTTATTAACAACACCACATCTTGCTTATCACTCATCACTCGTGTTAGAACAATTGTTCCCTCAACCATTCACACTTGACACAGGTTCCCCCTGGCTGTTTTTGTGAAAAAAAAAAAAAATCCAACTCTCATTCTCCAGAGAATGAATTAGTGTAGAGTTGTGCAGCATCTAGTGGCAAGAATGAGTAGAAGTCCTAAAAATAGCAGCTCACAAGTGAAAAGTGGTGAATCCTGATTTATTTCCTTTTGACCTTAACAAGTGGTTAAAACTAGCTGGAGCTGTGGTTTGCCCATCACTGCTGTGGTGTGTTATGGAAGGCCATTGAGGACAGAACTGTAGGACACTGTTGGGAAACATTACACCGAGCTGACACGGATGAAGATGACGCATGGTGACTGATCACGCTGAATATACAAGTACATATATCTTATATATTGTAGTGTCTTCTGGACAGCGAATGGGGACGAAACCAAATATTGTGTAGTTCTATTTTTTTGGTGTTAAGCAATAAAAAAAAACAATAAAGCAAAAGAAGTTGTTAAAATGCATTTTTTTAAAGAATATTATTTAATTCATATTTCATGTTATATGTTACAAAATGATGGTACTTCTTTCACAGTCCACACAGGCCCTTCCACAGTTTAATGTACAAACAGTAGTCAGTGTTTAAAAATGTCTTCCATTTGGTACGAAAGAAAAAAAAAATCTTAGGGATCATAACATTTTACACACATAACCAATACTGATATAAAAATCTCTGATTTCTGATTTACAGGATATATTAGCTTGATTACTTAAAGAAGAAGAAGAAAAAAAAAAATAACACCCTAACGATTTACCTCTGCTCATAAAAATCCTTCAGAGCAAAGCCTCAGAGAAGATAAGTACTTTAATAATGCACAGTGTTATCTAGGTTTTAATAGGAAAATAAAAAATAATATACAGTGTGCGACTATCAGTATAATCATGCAGAGCTAGGTGCAGATTCCATTAATTGCTCGTCCTTCATGTGGGAAAAAATGTCTCATGTGACTTTGGTTTCTAACTAAAACACACTTTCCAGGCTTCACCACTTGAGTAAATGGGGAACAAAAATATAAAATAAAATTCACTACAGTGTTCGTAGCTTATATGTTTATAATAGCATGGTATATTAGCACTTAGTGCCGTGTATAATTATTTACTTTTGGAAAGAATTGATCTAATTATTCAGAGCTAAGCATGTTGCTTAGGTTTTTGTGAATTTTACAAAAAAAAAAAAAAAAACCCTGCGATCCCATTCTCTCAAGTGGCTAGCTAATATAATTCTGCAGATTTCCAAGCTGTAATATTTTAATGCTATTTTGCTAATTGGCACCACAATCACCTGGCACCTTGATGCTAATTTATAGCCTGTAAGCAGTCGTATTGTTTAGCTATCATCAGTGTACTCTAAAATCATCACTTATTATCGTTAATTCTCAAAACTTCACATATTTCAGTAAATGTTCATCCCCGTTTAATACTATTCCTTCGTTTTCAAGTCTGGATGGTGTGATGTGGATTCAGAAGAAGAGCGTTGCTCAAATCCAGTCCTTGAACGTGGCTCCAGTTTTCTCTCCATTCTGAATCTCGATTCCATGAAGGAGCTTATTTTCAAAGTTGACCTGGGCATTTCGGAGAAGGGAAAATGCAAACTGCCATAGTTTCTGGCTGTTGCAGGGGGGTAGATCTGAGGAGTTGTATAAAATGCTAGCGGTTTCGCTGTGTATCTTTATGATGTGTGGAAAAAAAAAATGTGTGAAGAAAGTCATCACCGTTATTTAGGAAGACAATAATGAAAAGCTGCAAATGATTAGCTAGGTAGAATTTAGCTTGTGTTTAGTGCCCGGTTGCTTCCATGCTCTTGATTAGCATCCAGTTGGGTCCTCCTAGCAATTTCGTGTCTGTCAGTTAGTACAGAATTTCTCCGTTGAGTGAAATGAGTTTTTTTTAAATTGATGTTTTGAAATTTGATTAGGATTCAGTCAGATTCTAGCTAGTGATTAGCAACTAGACAGGGACTAGCTAGCGATTAGCATCTGACCAAGTTCTAGGTAGTGATTAGCATTAATGGAATGATATGTAAGAGTTATGTGAATGCTGTTCTCAAGTGAAATGCCCTTTCATGTGCACAGAGTGGATGAGGAAAAATGGAGAACACACACACACATACACACACACACACACACACACACAGCTATTCCATTGCATCGTTACCATCGCCGTTGACCTGTACCACACACTCCTTGTCCCGAGAGTTGCTGTACGTGTTGGGTCCCATAAGTGGGCAAATGTGCGTGTCGAAATAGCGCATGGCCTGAGCGCTGTTCCGCCGTTCTCCATGCAGGACCGCCTTGGTGAAACGGCGGCCATATTGGATCTCGTCAGCCAAGTAGGACGTCCTCTTGTGGTAGGCGGATCCAGTGCCCTCCTGGGAAGCAGAAAGAAATACAACCAGCTCAAACTGTGACTGGCCTGAAGGGGGCATGGCACGAATCAGCGGGCTGTCTGGGGTCAAGGGGTGGAGAAAGGTCAAAGGTGACAGGAAGAGGGGGCAAGGTCGCGAGCCCAAGCCATCCAACAGGAAATCCAGGGCGGTTTGGCGGATTGTGTGATCGTCCTGTTCCTCATAGAGCACGGCACTCACACACACGTCAACCAGCGGCCTCGAGAGCAGGTTACACACACGGAACATTAGGCAACGTTGACCTTCGACTTCACACACCACGGCTTTGGGACTGAACAAGATTCCACTGCAGCGCTTCTGTGGACGAGAGAATTTGGCCACAAATGCACCTGAGAGAGAGAAGAAAAATATAGGAAGGGGTGAAAATTTAGATTTCTTTAAAACATTTTTCAATAGGAACATCTATACACCTGATCATTTAAGCAACGATCCAAAAAGCCAATCATGTCGCAGCAGTGCAATGCATAAAATCATGCAGATACAGGTCAGGATCTTCAGGTGATATTCACATCAGACATGAGAATGGGGGAAAACGTGAGCTCAGGGACTTGGTGACAGGCTGGTTTCAATATTTCAGAAACTGCTGATCTGCTGGAAATTTACTACACAGAATGGTGCGAAAAACAAAAAACATCCAGTAAGCTGTAGCTCTGCAGGCAGAAACACATCTGAGAATGAGAATGTCCTGCCTGGTTTGAGCTTACAGCAAGGCTACAGTAACTTAAATAACAACTCTTTGCAACCGTGCTGAGCAGAAAAGCATCTCAGAATGCACAATCCGTCAAACCTCGAGGCCAACAGCAGAAGACCACATTGGGTTCCACTCCTGTCAGCTAAGAACTGGAATATGGATTTCTGTAAAGCTGCTTTGTGACAATGTCTACTGTTAAAATTGCTATATAAATAAAATTGAATCGAATTGAAGAATATTGATATATTGGCCACTCAGTTATATTATCTATAAACTAGTGGTTCTCAAACTTTTTGCAGACAGAAACCCCTTGAACTGTAAAAAAAAAAAAAAAAAAAAAAAAATTTCCATGGACTCCCACGGATCAATATAGATTTATTTTAACATAATCCAACTATATACATTTTGAAATATTAGATCAGTATTTTAATGGTCCGAACTCCTGATGTTCCCAGACCCTACTTTAAGAATCTAAACTCTACATGTTAACTATACAAGTTGTTGTTAGTCTTAGAGAATCTTTATAAGTGATAAATGAATACAATGAATTAAAATGAATGAATCAACCAAGCAACCATCTAATCAATCAATTAATTAATTTAATGAATTAAAAACGAGAATTTATAAACAATTTATATTTATAGTCCTATGATGTCATAGTTATAATACAGCTTCTGTATTTTGGGACAAGAACAACACTTACGTTTTCTTGATTTTACACTTTTACATTTGTATCAAATTTCATTTCATTTACTAAGATTTTATTTAATTTTCCATTTATTTGAAGTCTAATTTTCTTGTTGTTTAGCCTTTATTTATTCAATCTCTCTGTTCAGCAGCCGTTGTTTTAAACAAGTTTCATAAAACTCAACACATCTATTGCCATTTTCTGACAAACACATGCTGAGTCTCTGAGAAAAGTCTCTGATTAACTCATCTACACAGAATCCGTGCATGGTTCCTTTTTGTTTATATTGGTGGTGCGGGTTATAAGCTAGCTGTAATGTTTAAATAAGTTGCAGTGTTTGTACAGTTATTCAATACCTAGAGGTTTTTCTTAATATTTAACAATATCAATTATCAATTATCCAGAAATGCAGTTAGCAAAATAGACTGTTTCTTCCTTCATAATTGTTCAATACATATAATTTTATATGTAGAACTTATTTTCAGAACTGATGAAAATATGAGCTATATAATTTTATAATATGCTCACTTAAAAAGAAGTTCATTTTGGATATTTACGTTATTACAACAATAACTTTCTATTGACAGAAAATTGAACACAAAGTATGATGTCGCAAACAGAACCATCCAACAATCCTAAAAAGCAGCATAACACTGAAAATATCTAAATCATTCAATCTTGTTTATAGAATATAATTTGAAAAAGACGTACCAGTGATGAAGGCCTCAAGCATGAGCCCCAGCAGCATCTGCAGGGCAAGAAGGGCAATGGCGGTGGGGCAATCAGCGTTGGGGTACATGGTCCCATATCCGATGGTCAACTGGGTCTCCAGGGCGAACGAGAAGGCGGCAGTGAATCCCGTGACATATTTGACACACAGCGTATGACCGGGCGGCGGGTTGTCATGGTCGACGCCCAAATCGCCATTGGCACGGGCCAAGACATACCACAGTACAGCAAAGAGAAGCCAGTGAAGGAGGAAGGAACCACAGAATGCTAACACCACCCATCGCCAACGCAGGGAAAGCCACGCCCCCCACATGTCCTTAAACGCCCCGATCCATGTTTCCCGTACACCGGAGGCAGGGCTGCGCATAAGACTCCGCCCATCCTTGCTGACCAATCTCTGCTGCTGAGGTTTGGTTTTCATTAGCGGTGATGATGAGCTGCTGGTTGCCATGCCAACGGGGAGGGTAGGGGGTGATGAAGATGATGATTTGGACCTGACAAATGCAAGAAAATAAGGTCAACAAGTTTGCCTTAAACCACGTGGTGCAAAAATCTGAATCAGCAATATTTTAGCGATTGAAACCTCTGAGCACAACTGGGTGAAAAAAATATATTCTGGACAGATTTGTAAACTGGATTGAAGCTTGCTCACATGAAAAACAATTTTGATGGGGACCTTAAATCAGCAGACCTAGAATCTACTTACTAGAATCATATGTTTCTTACTTATATTAGGTTATTTGGCATCTAGAGTACTTCTCTACAGTTGGGCTTACAAATGCCAGCATGAGAAAATTATACTAGTGCACTTCTCTTCAAATATACTTAGTCATAATATAATGTCATATGCACAGTAAAACAGGCAGTTACACTGAACAAGGAAGTTCTGCATTCCTTCCGATAAACCATCAGCACTGTACAGAAAGTGTTGCACTGTAAGGTGGAGTGTGATATACTGTATATTACAAGTATGATACGATATATACTACAAGTACTAAAATGCAGTAGGTAGGCTGTAGTGTAATAATAATAAAAAAACAGTGGCGGTAAACGTGTACAGTAAAAGATTTTGTGTATCGGGAGTGGCAGTGCGTGACAGTCATTAACAAGCCTGATGGCCTGTCAATCAATAATGCTATATCATGGTGACCCTGGTATTGTAATTGTCCTCCGGTGATGTTTAGGCTGCTCCTGCGATAGTTTGAGCAGTTCTAAGTTCTCGCTGAAGAGCAGAGCAGCTTCCAAACCAGACTGTGAAGCTGCTGGTGAGAATGCTCTCAGTGGTACCTCTGTAGAAACCAAACTTCTTTAGCCTTCTCAGGAAGTACAGATGTTTCTTATTATAGATAAGCACGATCTTTGCTGATGGGAACACCAAGGAATTTGAAGATGTTCATCCTCTCCACTTCTCCAGTTATTGTTGTTCTGGCACCACATGAGCAGATCAGCCACATCTCTTCAATACGCTGCCTCATCACCCCAGTGATCAGTCCAATGACTGTAGAATTATCTGCGAATTCGATAATGCTGGTGTGGTTCTGGGAGGCAACATAGTCGTATGTGAAGAAAGTCTAGAACTTAGGACTTAATACACAACCCTGGGGGTTGCCTAGTGAAAGTGAAGTGACGTGTAGCCAAGTATGGTGACCCATACTTGGAATTTGTTAACCAATCCAAGTGCACACACACAGTAGTGAACACACACACCATGAACACACACCGGGAGCAGTGGGAAGCCTTTTTTTTGCTGCGGTGCCCGGGGAGCAGTTGGGGGTTCGGTGCCTTGCTCAAGGGCCTCACCTCAGTCGTGGTATTGATGGTGGAAGAGAGCGCTGGTCATTCACTCCCCCCACCTACAATCCCTGCCGGACCTGAGACTCGAACCCGCAACCTTCAGGTTCACCTTTGGACCTTACAAGTCCGACTCTCTAGGCCACGACTGTCCCCATATATGCTTATAGTCTGTACGCTGGAGGTGTGGTGGCCGATTCAGGCTAAATGAGTTCTGCTGGTTAGAAGGTCCAGGATCCAGTTGCAGAGGGTGGGTGTGAGTTTTTCACACAGTTTCGATGGAATAACTGTATTGACCTGAGCTGTAAATAACACTCTCACATACTCACATACTAATTGCTAAAATTACTTTGGTGTTTTGTCTCAGGAGAAAAAGCTAAGAGACAGGAGACCTAAACACACCCTCACTGTGTCAAGACCAGCAGAAAAGAGTTTGACAATGAAAACACATTCTTCACGACCCTGCCCCTGCTCATTTTCACCACGTTCTGCTGTGAGACTTCACTTCCAATCATTTCTGCAACATTTCACACCTACAGGTGTTAAAGCAAACAGTTTTTTTTCTTCCTCTCCCAAAAAAAAAGGCTTTTGTATAACAACGCTGTGTGCAAATTAAAGAGCTGTAACGATACAGTAAACTCAGAGTATGACAACAAGCGCAACCCAGTGTCACGGAGTTCTGCTCAAAGCTTTACACCTTCAAAGGGGACGAGACGGATGACAAGAATGCATCAGAAACTGCTAGAATATTGTGTAAACTCGATTTGTTGAAAGAAACCGTTCTTCAAAAATGGAGAAACAGCTGCATAACTGCAAAAAAAAGTACACATTTCGCGCATTCAATAACTAACGTTTAATTATGTTTGCATTATACTAATTTAATTATATCTTATATGAATTTCATTGTAAACCATTTAATTTTTTTTTTCACATTATTATAACATTAATTAATACTAGCATCCTTCCAATATATTAACTCAACTTTTTTTAATCCATATTATTTGCATACTGTACTAATGAAACATTTTTAACATTATAATAACTTGATTTTTCACCACTTGATTTTTTTTGCTTGTGTTAATATTATATAAATTTATAATAATAATAATAATATAATAAAATTATAATATATAATATTAATCTTACTGTTAATGAAAGCTTTTTTTCATTTTTCGTACTAATGTTTTACATTAAATATGAAATATGTTCACATTATAATTACTAAATATAATGTAAATATTTAAACATATTACATAATATTAAAATCACAATGTTAGGATTTTTTTTCTCCAGGATATAATCTCAATCTTTTTTTTTCCATTATGTAAACACTTTTCATATTGTACTAACATGATATATTGAACTATTATAAAAATAAACTTATCCACTATAACATTGATCACATTACAATCAAAGTCTGATGATGGCAACGGAAAATCTAGAAAAAAACAAAGAACAAACTGAAACTCAGTTTAACTTTAACACAAATGTGTCATTTAAATGGTGATGATAATAGAATATAATTAAAATGAATTTCCTGAAGTGACAGACAGAGTGAGAGAGAGCGAGAAAGAGATGGTTCTACACTTCTGTGATCAGCAGGTAGTTTAATTAGTGATGTTTTCCAGCATATATGTGTGTGCGTGTGTGCGCGCGTGTGTGTGTGTGTGTGTGTGTGTGTGTGTGAGTGAGTGTGTGTATGTGTGTGTGCGTGCGTGCGAGTGAGTGTGAGTGTGTGTGTGTGTGTGTGTGTGTGTGTGTGTGTGTGCGTGGGTGTGCATGCGTAAAATTTAATCTCTTTTCTCTACAATAATTGGGACATTGGAGTGTAACACTGCAGAAGTGATTTGTACTGAAAGCTGTGTTTTTATCTGAAAGACAGGAGTGAGACAGAAATTGAGAGAGTGAGAGAGGAATAGAGTGAACAGACAGACAGAAAGATAGAGAGAAAGACAGAGAGTTTCTCTGCTTTGTTCTAGATTTGCTTTGGCCAATAAAGTTACGCTGAATTTAACTGACAGACAGAAAGAGAGGAGAGAGAGAGACAGAGACAGAAGAGAAAGTTGTTGTTGTGTGTGTGTGTGTGTGTGTGTGTGTGTGTGTGTGTGTGTGTGTGTGTGAGTGTGTTTGTGTGTGTGTGTGTGTGT
>CM074929.1:2523419-2540757 GCA_037576815.1 Pangasius larnaudii | reverse complement strand
TGTGTGTGTGTGTGTGTGTGTGTGTGTGTGTGTGTGTGTGTGTGCGTGTGTTTGTGTGTGTGTGTGTGTGTGTGTGTATGTTTGCTTAAGGTCTAAACATCATGTGAAGATCCCATGATGCATCTTATGGAGAAAAGAACCTATGGCAATGTGTGTGTGTGTGTGTGTGTGTGTGTGTGTAAAAGAAGCAAAGCCATAAATCGCTTGATATAAAGTGCTCTACAGGAACACATGTACATGCTGCATGCAAATCAACGGGGTGTGTAACGGGGATATGATAAACTGAACCGGTATAAACCAGTGCCACGTTTCCCAGTATACCACAGTACCTGGACGACATCAGTGTCATATAGTTTAGAATAGTATAATCAGTATAAACTGTGTAGTATAATATAGTATAGTGTAATATAACCAGTATAGTATAACCAGTATTGTATACTATAGTATAACCAGTTTAATACAGTACAATTTAGTATAATATAACTAGTATAACAATATAGTATAGTATGGTATAGTATAGTACAGTATAGTGTAATATAACCAGTACGGTATAGTGTACCCAGTCAGTATAGTATAATATAACTATTATAAACAATAGAGTTTAATATAGCCAGTATAGTATAGTGTAATATAACCAGTATGGTATAGTGTACCCAGTATAGTATAGTACAGTATAATACAGTACAGTATAGTGTAATATAACTAGTATAAACAATGTAGTATAGTATAGTATAGTATAGTGTAATATAACTAGTATAAACAATATAGTATAGTATAGTATAGTGTAATATAACTAGTATAAACAATATAGTATAGTATAGTATAGTATAGTATAGTATAGTATAGTATAGTATAGTGTAATATAACCAGTCTGACATAGTATAACTAGTATAACATTCTACAGTATAACCAGTTTAATACAGTATAATGTAGTATAATACAGTATAATACAGTATAATGTAGTATAATACAGTATAATACAGTATAATGTAGTATAATATAACCAGTGTAAACAGTATAGTGTAATATAACCAGATTAATATAGTAGTTTAGTATAGTATAGCCAGTATAGTACTAACAATATAACCAGTACACATGTCATGAGGTATCAGATACACACTGACCTGAACACACACACACACACACACACACACACACACACACACACACACACTTCACTTTTATACACAGACTTGAACACACACACGTCACAATTATACACATTGTAGTAGTGAGTAATGAGTAATGAGCATGTAAACTCCACATGGAACAGATAAAACAGATAAAAATGCTACATTCAAACCATTTTCTTTCTGAGGAATATCCATCCATCTCTTCCATTCTTTGTCATTCTCTCTCTCTCTCTCTCTCTCTCTCTCTCTCTCTGTGTGTGTGTCTTTTCCTCTTATTGTCCCTCAAACTTTCTGTCTTTCCCTCTCTCCGTTTCTGTCTGGTTCTTTCTCCTTCCCCACCTTTGTCTCATTTTGTCTTTTTTTGCTCAATCTCTTGCTCAATTTGCTCAATTTCTTTTATTTTTCATTCTCTCTCTCTCTCTCTCTCTCTCTCTCTCTCTCACACACACTAACTTTCACACAAAATGCCCATGATGCCCTGAGGGCGATAGACAGAGAGCTGAGACTGCTGAGAGAGGGGAGCACGCAGGTGTGTGTGTGTGTGTGTGTGTGTGTGTGTGTGTGTGCGCGTCTATGTGCGTGTGTGCATGTGTGTGTGTGTGTGCATGTATGTGTGTCTCAATGTACAGTGCATATCCTTCATGTGACACACTAGCTGCAGGTTGACAGAAGATCTCTCTCTCTCTCTGTTCTCTCACTTCTTCATTTCTGTCTTAACTTGTCTTAACTCTCTCACTGGCTCTCCCGTACATTCTCTTCTTTCTTTCTTTCATTCTTTCTTTCTTTCTTTCTTTCTTTCTTTCTTTACATTTCCTGTGTGTTCTGTCTTTCCTATTTCTGTTCTTCTCTCTTTCTTTCTCTCACTGTTTTTTCCTGCCACCCCACCAGCTGTATCTTTTTTAAAAAAAAATTGTTTATACAAATTCATTGATTCTCTTGCTCTCCATTTCTACATCCTTCATCCTACATTCTCTCAATGCTTTCTTTCAATTTTCACTGCACTTCTCTATTTGCCTTTCTGACTCTTTTACTTTCTCTTTTTTGCCCTGTCCAATGGCTGGCTTTCTTTCTCCCTACCAACTCTTACTCTCTTTCTTTTATTCCTTTGTCTGTCTTCCTGTCTCTTTTCCACATCATGTCCCCTTTCTGTCATTCTCTCTCTCTCTCATTCTCTTTGTTTTCCTATCTTTCTTCCTTTCTCTGTCAAACTTTGTTTTTCTTTTTTCTTGACCTTTTCTCCCTGTGCCGTCTCTCTCTCTCTCTCTCTCTCTCTCTCTCTCTCTCTCTGCTCTGCTCTTACACAGTAGCGCTCAACCTGTCAGCACTGATCAATCACTCGTTTCATTCATACTTCAAAAAAATCATTTTAAACTTCATTCAGTAGGAACGTCTGAAGAACTCTGTAATATTCTACAGACAACCAGATTTCTGACATTCTATGATGAAAGCGTTAATAATAAATAAATACCTTCAGTACGCTGGAGTGTCTCTGTGTTTTGCCAGTGCAGGGACATGCACACACACATACACAAACACACAAACACACACACACACACACACACATACACTCGTCCCTCAGTCCTCTCTGTCCTCTCTGTCCACTTTTTATAAGGATGCACTGTAACTCTGTAACTCCGTACCAACCATCATAGTACTATTTAACAAATCCGCTCATTTTCATTGGACGGCGAGACCCAGTGTGAAACCCCGCCCCCTTTCACCCCATCAAAAAAAAAAAAAACGGAAAAAAAAAGAAAAAGAAACTAACTGTTAAAAGTATGTCACATTTGTGTCACCTGAAAACAGTAGAGCGGATGTTTATGGCCCTCAGAATTTCTCCTTCCTAATGGACCGTTACAAAGTTTTTGTTCGGGTCCTGCAGATGGAGCCTAATATACTCACTCACACACACACACACACACACACACACACACACACACACACACACACACACACTGAGTGTATCCGGTGCTGTTTGTGTGTGCTGAGAATACCAATGCTGGCTTTTTGCACATGTGCCTGTGTGTGTGTGTGTGTGTGTGTGTGTGTGTGTGTGTGTGTGTGTGTGCGTGTGTGTTTGAGAGGCCGTAACATATGTGACTCAGCAAGTCTGCTAAGTTACTGCACACAAGATACACACACAGCACTCATGTAGCTAGTACGTCAAAGTCACGCCCACTGAATTTTTTAGATAGAACACAACTTGAAAAATTGGCCTTGATCTGAAATCTGACTCCTTCTGATCATGTTATCTGATCTACGATCACATAACATGACTGAAGAATCTATTATTTTATTATTTCACTACAAGTCTTCAAAAGCCACAACAAGACGCTTACGTTTCAATTCAAAAATGTGCAACTCTGAAAGTTTTGTGAGTATGGCTACAAATCCATGCTGCAATTACTGATCGCAGTTTACTCCTTTTTGAATCCTTGATTATGTTTACGTATGATTATGAAACATCTCACTACTCTCAAGTTTTGAGGGAGTGGGGCCACTGGGATGGCTCCAGATAAATGAGGGGGCGGGGCTTCGTAATATATCTTTTTACCTTTAAATTTCTAATTTACAAATTTTACACACACACACACACACACACACACACACAGCACTCACATAGCTGGTATGTCAAAGCCACACCCACTGAATTTTTAAAAAATGAACTAATATGAAAAAAATTAGCCTTGATGTGAAATCTAACTACTTTCCATTGCTGATCTAGGATTTGGCTACGTTCACATTACACGCTTGAAGACGCCAGAATCGACACTTATTTTAACTAATTTTTACGGAAGTGCAGTTTACAAATTCGTTTATGATCAGTGAAAGTGACAGATTTTTCAGTACAGTCTTCTTGTTATACCTACAAATCCATTGTGCAATTACAAATCAATATTTATGATCACCAAATTTATGCCTGATTATGAAACATCTCACCACTACTATGTTTTGAGGGGGTGGGCCCAATTGGACGGCTCGAGATAAATAAGGGGGCGGGACTTGTAGTAGTAGGAAGTTCATAATTTCTTTCGAAATATCTTCTTATCTTTATATGTATAAATTTCTCCACTTTTTTATGAGTCATGTTTCCCTCATACCTTTTGAGTTATAACTTAAAATCACTTCGACAAAAATATCTTTACAGTGCTACAATGTGTTTTCAAGAAGCGACTCATGTAGATAATAAAAGTTGAAAAATTCAAGGTGTTTAGTGTAGAATGCTAAGCTGAACTTCATATATTGTGAATTATATGTGCAAACCTGCTATCGTCCTTTTAGGTTCCCCTTAAAATTATACCATTTTATCACTTAAGGTGTGAAGATAACAGTTTATATAAAGCTTCCCTCAAATGACACAATTTAACCATGAACTTCAGCATTAATACATCATAAGTAACCTTAACAAAGTAACTAGCATTTGCATTACTTGACTCAAAGATAAGATATGAACAATATGAACACCTTCATGAACACGCTTGTGGTTGTTAACTGACAAAATTCAGAACAAAGCCTGAAGCAAGTTGCAATATTTACTCCAGGAGACCAGAGTGCAGTAAATGATCAACATTTAGAAACATCCTGTCACTTAATTTTTGCAAATTTCTGTACATGGATTGTATAAACATCTTCCAATGCTTGTGTGTTTCATTGAATAAATGGATAAAGGCTAAATGCCTTTGTTACTTACATTATTACTTCTGATTTATCAGGGCTGATGTTTATGGTGCAGTAAATAATGTTAATTTTAGGAAAACTCAAGTAAGGAATAAAACACAACAGGGTGTGCTTTTACAGGAAAATAATCAATGACTCTTTATAGCTCTTCATTTATATAATGTAAATGATGACAGGAACTAACTGTTCCGGGACATAACGTTAAAATGTAACTAGAAATTGATAATAAATAGGATGTGTTGTTTATTTAGTAATAAAATGTAATTGCTGGCAAAATGTTATAATGGTATAAAAGTAATAAAACACCTGTTGTTATAGTAAAATAATCAGTTTTGGGGGTAACAGACACTACTTTGCATCGCACTGCGTCACACCATGACGAAGCTGATTATTAGCCATTATAGCTACTTTTAACGTTGTGGAACCTCCACAAAACAAGTCCTTTCCTGTTATCACTTATGTTACAGCAGCTATAAACAGTCGTTCTCTCCCCAGCCTCGTTTTTTCCCCTCTCTTGAAGTTTAACAGCTTTCCTGCTCCTTAACGACAGGATACATATCAATGGATACACACATTTTCTATTCTGTTTATGTAGAGTAAATTGTTACCATAGAAACGATGACGTTAGAACGAGCGCATTGATATAAACCAGTGGAAGTGATCGCTTCGTTATTTTCTTGTGCAGCTCGACTTTTTGATGTCTGCCATGGTAAGTCCGGTGGGTCCCTCGCAGTTTGAACCCGTCATCCCCCCCTTAAACTGTTTTCACAATTTGACCACTGTGTACAGCATTACGAGCGCGTTTGCTGACCCTGTTCCGGCTCTCTCTAACATTAGCTAAGCATGTTGTTGGGTTTGAGAACTTCTTGTGTGTTCCCGAACAATTTGCTGCTTGCGTGCGACAGTTCTCAAGCCGGGTTTCTGAGTCCCTCTCGCAGGGCCTGTGGAGGCGAGCCGAGAGTGACGGATGGAAAAAAAGGGTAGAAAAAAAAAAAGAGTGAAACGACTGACCCTGCTCCTCGGCATCTGTCAGACACACGCAGCTGAGCTAATGTTTACCCGGGTCGCCTGCTGGGCCATACAGCATGGAACTCGCTTAGCGTGGAAAAAATCACGGCAAAATGGACTCGTGTATATCTGTAGGCCTCTGAGGCATGATGCTGGACAACTATTCGCTCTATACTGTTAGACCTCTGTTCAATCTATACGTCTGATCTATTCTATCACTTCTATCTCTTTTCATTATTGTGTGGTATAATATCTGATCCATCGTTAGGCTTATCTTATATATTAGTTAATGAGTTAATAAAACGACGGGCTGAATTCTCAAATCTGGTACGTCAGAAGGTGTCGATTCATTTTCTATAACAGCTTGACAGCTTGACAGTAATCAAATCACAGGTTTACATTAATGCGCTCGTTCTAATACGTCGTTGTTTCTATAGCACGTGTAAGGGCGACACGTCATATAATCTAAGTCTAATAATGAGCAAGTTTAAAATTGTGTTGTTGTTTATCAAATAAAAGAAAAATGCATAACAACTGATGATGTGATGTTAGAGTCTCCGGTGTCAGCGCTTTGTAACAGCCGGGATGCTTTTTACTTCAGAGGTTACGCTTTGTGGTTTCTCTGTAACATGACAAGCTGTTACAAAGCTATTTTTGTCTTCTTAACTTCAACTATCTGGTTCTGCGGATGTCCCATAATGATAAACATAACTATAAATGGATAAAAGCACAATATTTAAAGGAAAATAATCCACTTTGGGTGGAAACAGTAAGTCCGATTCGAGTCAGGCTGTATCACACCACCCCGTCGTGGATTATTTTTCTATGAACCCTTATCTAAAGGTGTTTGTGTTCTACATGAATGATCTGTGTGTGTGTGTGTGTGTGTGTGTGTGTGTGTGTGAGAGAGAGAGAGAGTGTGTATATGTTAGTATGTGTTCTACACACAAGTCAGTAATAGTGTGTGTATATCTGTGTGTTCTACATTAATAGATAGTGATGTGTGTTAAAGCACATATTAGTGTGTGTGTGTGTGTGTGTGTGTGTGTGTGTGTGTGTGTGTGTTTGTGTGTGTTCTGCATGAACGCACAGTAATACATTCATTTTTGTGTGTGTAATGTGTAATGCAGGATTATACAGGTTTGTGTGTGTGTGTTGTTTAGTCACCGATTCACTATTAAGGCTGTTACCCTGAGCGTGAATGGAAACTTTGGGCTGCAGGTGTCTATCTGAATTGGCTGTGTGTGTGTGTGTGTGTGTGTGTGTGTGTGTGTGTGTGTGTTCCAGTATTGGTTTGAAATGCTCATCTTTAAAGGTATTATCTATAAATAATTGTACCACATATTACACACACAGTGGTCATTGTCTTTCAGCAGACCATGTGAGTGTCACACACACACACACACACACAAACACACACACACACACACACACACACGCACACACACACACACACACACAAACATATGCAGAATTCTTGCCCTGGGGATCAGTGGTTTGTCTTAGATGGTGTGATTGTGTGTGTGTGTGTGTGTGTGTGTGTGTGTGTGTGTGGTCAGTCATGAGGAAATTTCTTTCCTCTGGCCAAGTGAGAATTTCTATACACTCTTTAAAAATTTAGTGTCAAACAATTACCACCTACACACACACACACACACACACACACACACAAACTTCATTCTAACAATTACATTTAAAACATTTACAGTTATATTGCCATACCATGATGATTATTGCCTTACCTTACTTCTGTTATTATTATTATTAGTATTATTATTAGAATTATTATTAGTATTATTATTACATCATTGTGCTAAGAAAATGACCTTGTACTACCTTTCTTAATGTAAATTTTTTTTTTGTACTACATTTTAAAAACATTCCCACCATTCGCAGCTGCACACTACTATCAAACTTCAGACAGTTCACACTATTCAGAAAGATCTGGATTACATTAGACCACTTTAGTCTAAACTCTTATCACAGTATATGACACGGATTTGATATCATTTTAAGAAAATTTGAAGTATATCTGTAGGATCAGCGGGTTGTGAATGATGCATGCGATCAGAACGGAGGAACCGAACCCAAATATGGCCCTGAAATGATGTATACATTCAGCCTTTCCCTGAATTAAGTGCAGGATGACTGTAATTTAAAGTGTCAACAGTAAAATACTGGGGACTGTACTGAGTATATCCTATAACTAATTATAAAAATTAGTCTATAATTATAAATATATACACGTTTATCCACTGTGTAGACCTAGGAACAAGAAAAGAAAATCAAAATATAGACTTATGATAACAAATTGGACTAAATTTATAAAATTCTAGGCAACATATCTCTCTCTCTCTCTCTCTCTCTCTCTCTCTCTCTCACACACACACACACACACACACACACACACACACACACACATACGCATTTTCACCTTTAGCCTGAAGAGTCGCTCCTGTAGCTGCTCTTTTAAACACACAATGGTAGTCAATACTGACTGATCTACTGACTCATCTTCGTAACCTATTTATCAAACGTGATTAGTTACTGTAGCGTGGGAAAGACAGTCGCCCCCTTATCCTTAGATATGAAGGAGTTTTATATCTGAATGCAACAATGGGATTTAGTCCTTAATCAGTCTTTAATCAGAAAGTCCTTAATGGGATTTAGTCTTTAATCAGATCTGCAAGTGTGCTTGTAATTTTGTAAATTTCACGATTTCCTGAATCTGAATACGCATCTTTACATATATTACAATTTACACACTGACAACTTTCACACCACATTCACAGATCATTGGTTAATTAATCACCACTCGACTACTACTATGGAATATAACGAAATACTATAATAATACGAACGATGTAATGTTCATACTAAAGACAAACAGCCACCGAGAAACGAAACTTCTATAACTTTGGGGATGTGCTGTTATAGGAAAATAATCCACGACATGGTGGTGTGATGTGGCCCCATGCAAAGCAGGGTCACTGTTATTTAAGGGTTATTTACAGTAACTGAAGTCATTTAGTTTCCTAGAACAGCACACCCGAAGTGTTTTATTCCTCCTCTACCACTGCAACTTGCCAAGATTGCAGTTTGTAATTCATTAATGTATAACACATCATACTTTTTTTTAAAAAAATCCGTTTAATGTTGTGGAACGTCAATGAGACAAGTTATTGGTTACGTCATAGCAGCTCTAAGCAGTCGTTCCTTCACCAGCGTCTCTTTTTTCTCTCTTGAAGTTAATAATAATAATAATAATAATAATAATAATAATAATAATAATAATAAAAATCGCAAAGCGTAAACTCCTCTGTCCTGACTGACTGTTACAAAGCGCTGAAACTGGAGACTCCTTCCGTCAATGTGCAAATAAACATCTCCGTGCAGAAAGCTTCACCATATCAGTGGCTTTCTTTGTTATATAACAGTTTTCTTCATCAGTTTATTATTAGGTTTATGCCACATAAGTCGATGTGAATGAGCTGTTACTATAGAAATCGTAATCTAGACAATCAAGCAATAACAGAATCACAGCAAGAAATACAGCATAAACTGTCAGAGCTGCTGTACTAGAAAAAGAATCCACACCTTCAGATTTGGGAATACAGTGTTCCACACAAACAGGATGTTTAAGACATGTTTAAAAGAATTTAACTTGAGCTTAAAAACCAGAAACTCTTGTCTCACTTGCTTCATGCTCGACAGGTGCGATTAAATAAAAGTCAGTAAGGCAAATAAGAAGAAAAACAAAAGCAGGTAGGACTAATATGTCAAAAATTATATCACTTTGCAGTAATTGCACTGCTTTTAAGTTGAACAGTAGGGTATTTGCTTTACTAACAGTTTAGATTTACTAAATATTAAAAATACAGGCCCCACAGTAGGAAGCCAATGCAACAAAAGTCAATACACCTTTCATTTCTGAGATTCAAATCTTTCATTTTTTTCAATACTTCATATGTCTACCTTTATTTTTGATGACAGACTCAATCCTCCTCGGTATGGAGAATACCAGTGTTGCACAAATTTCTGGAGAAATGACACACTGTTCCAGCTGCTCTTTGCTGGAGGGGTTGTGCTGCTCTACATTTCTCCTCGAAATACCTCAACGGCGTTCTTCTGGATTCAAGTCAGGCGGCATATTTGGCCAGGTCACTTTTTAAGTTTCACTTTTTTGATTTTTGGCAGCGTGCTTTTGGATCGTCATGCTGGAATATTCCTCTTCTGCCAAGCTTCTGGAGACTGGGAGTCATCTTGTCAGCCAGTATTTTGGTATAACCACAGGCCTTCATGGTGCCATCTATAAATCTCATCTCTCCAACACCTTTTGCACTCCTTTTTGCAGCCCCGTATCATCACACTCCCACCTCCGTGCTTCACTTTCCGGACTATGCATTCACTGTAGTAGTCCTGGCCAGGTTCACGCCAAACACGCTGGACACAACCTGCGCCCAACAAATTTATCTTGGTCTCATCTGACCAAAGAATGTACTTCCAATATTCCTCAGGTTTCTTTTCATGTTCTTTAGCAAAGTTTCATCTTGCAGCTTTGTTCCAAAGAGCAAGCAAGGATTTTTTTTTTTTCTTAGACGCCATCCATAGAGATTGATGTGATCCAATGTCCTTCGCACAGTCTGAGCTGTCACAGGAACTCAGATTTCCATTGATAACCCTTGCGCCAAGTCTGAAGCACTTGCCCAGTTGATTTTCAGATCTAGATCGTCCAAGTAGCGCACTGTCCATGGCGTCACTTCAGAAGGACGCGGCTCTGACCGCGGCTCTGATCAGTGGTACTATGGCTCGTTCTATACCTCCTGATTACTGTTACTAATTACTGTTACTAATCCCAGTTGTGTTTAGACTGATTTTTAATTGGTCACCAATCTTCCTGTATCCTTTTCCATCTTGGCGAGGTCCCACAATCAGATTTTTCAGTTCCTCTGCTAATTCTTTTCCATGTGGAGCCATGATGCAGACATGCAGATAGACACAACCCATAATTCCAAAATTGAGAAAGTTCTGGTGTTCAGAGGTCATTTTATAACCATGTTTATGTAATTGGACTAATTGGAAATCACGGGTGTACTCAATTTTGTTTCAGTGATCACAAGTTTTCTAACTTGTGTGTCAGTGATCACAGGTGTATTCACTCTTGTTGCATTGAGTTTCCTGTATTTTCATTATAGTCTTTCTGGTATTTGTTTTCGATTGTTCATAAGAGCAAATACTCCACTTGTCAACTTGGAAACAATTCGATTATTGAGAGGTGATACAATTTCGAATCATTTGACATTTGATAATAACTTTGTGTCATATGTGTCATATTTTTGTACTAGCACTTGTACTGCCGTTTGGAAAAGTCGAAATATTTACTTACACAATGTTTTTGAGAATTTATCAATTTTTGAATAGTTGCTTTATAGATTTTTGTACGTCCTTTTTTTTTGATTTCCTGATCACATTGTTGACATTTCCTCCACCGCCTTTCCTTTCAGACATCACTATATTTAGCTAACATACGTCATTATTTTGGTTCAGCGCAATAAACCGCACATTTCTCACCTGAGTGAACTGCAAGTGGGGAAACCACTCAGCACTCAAACCACTCACTATTAAATCTTAATACTTAACTAAACACGTGTGTAATTGTCGAACAAATAAAAGAAAATGAACCCGTGCCAGTTTAAAATAGTGCTGGATGTAGATTGCAAACTGAGATTTGACTTAACTTCTTGATTCTTAAGCAGTACTTAATTCAAATCTTCCATGTTTCCATAAAGTTTCTTGACATTTCACTACAAGTGTGTATTTGGTTTAGTTTCAGAAACAGAACATTTACAGTTCAAGTGAACTACAAGAACAAAACATTGGCTTTTAACTTAATATTCAACTTAATATTAAGTTCAGTACGTATAATAATGTGCATTTGAGTGTTAACGGTACACATCGGAGTGTGATATTTATATTTATTTGTATATTTAAGTACTTGAACCTAGGACCCCTGTGCTGCATTGATCACAGTAGATTACAGTATGCGATTACAATTAGTTACAACATTTAATACATTACATTTTACAAATCTGAAAAGTGTCATTTGTTCTTGAAGGGTTTGTTTCATTGTTATAGACATAATAAATCAAATACAAGTAGATAACAAATACGAGTAGATAATAAAATATACATATAAACACAGGCTCATGCTTTTTTCACAGAGACTTACTTACATTTTTTTTTACTAGAAAATATTTTACTATATTAAGCTTTTCTTTTAAACTAATTGTTTGAGTACTGGTTTGACTACTAGAGATTTTTTTTAAAAAAAACTTATAAATACTCCAGCTTTTAAAGTTTGAGCTCTGCTTCAATTTTTTGGAACATTTCTAACCATTTTTAAATTTTCTTTCATTGATTAGAAAGTTACAACTGCAAGACATTTCTCTTAATTTTTGAATACTTATTGTTCAGGCGTTTTTGAGTTATTCGTACTTTTACACACGGCTTAACTTTCTTCCATGTACTTTTAAAAAAAAAAAAATGTTGTAAGCACTTTTTTTTCTAAAAGGAACTCCATTAACAATTTTAGAACATATGCATATACTTTCAACATGTTGTTCTGGTGCAATAGCTTAAACCTTTTTCAAATGTAAGTTTCTCAGTACATTCATACTTCATATTTCATAAAGTTATTTCTATTTTGACGTAAGTTCTCCGCCACCATTGTAAATGTATTGCGAGATCGTGTCTCTCACCTCTCTGGTCTCCTCTGGACGCCCGTCTCTCTTTTGTCCAACAAGTCGAAAGTCTAAACTTTTGTAGAATTGTAGGTCCAAGTGTAACTCGAGTCAGAGTCTTCCAAAAACTCTTCTGTACAGGACAAGGGGAGCCTGAGATACCCTGATCAGCTCCTGACACACACACACACACACACACACACACACACACACACACACACACACACACACACACACACACACACTCACATGCACACACACACAAACACACACACTGACACAGGCACACACAGAAGAACGCCAGCACAGCAGCCCATTGGTCACATTACTCAGTGTGAGGCCAATTAGGAGTGCTTGAGAAAGACACAGAGAAAGAAAGGAGAGAAACACCTAGAGGCTAAAAGTGTGTGTGTGTGTGTATGTGTGTGTGTGTGTGTGTGTGTGTGTGTGTCTGTGTGTGTGTGTGTGTGTGTCTGTGTGTCAAAGGGGACAGCTGTTGCTTGAAAGTCCTGGAATTTCAGTATTTGTTTTGTGTCTTCATGTTGTCCATCGCTGACAGACTCTGTGTGTGTGTGTGTGTGTGTGTGTGTGTGTGTGTGTGTGTGTGTGTGTGTGGTGTGTTAAAGCACAAACCTTTCTGCATTATTTTATTAATTCCCGTCTGATGTCACATTGTCTCTCAGGTTATGTAATATTACTCAGTTTGTAGACTCCGCACGCTGATTGGCTTCCCAAATTCACGCAGACCTCCGATTGGCGTGTGGATCGGGGTCAGAGGTCACGCATCTCTCAGAGGTCAAATCACCAGAGGAGAGAGGAAGTTTCGCAAGCGGCAATCACAGGTCTCAGCTGGGTTTTTGTCATGGGTGAGAGCAAAGGGTCAAAGGTCAGAGGAATGCCAAAAACGTCAATCAAAATCTCACATTCTTCACATTTTGCAAAATTAGTGTCTTTGAGGAACAATATTTCGTTCCATTCAGCAAAAATTAATATTTGAACGTTTGAACTGTAATTACAGTCTAATTTCCTTTGCTGTTCACAAACCGTTCTTTCTAAGACGTTCTAATCTTTTCTAAACACTAGCTCATCATATCGTGGTGCATCGCTGCAGACCAAAAAAAAAAAAAAAAAAAATCAAGGAAATGAATAAATAAATAAATAAATAAATAAATAAATGTGTTATTAAATCTAAGGCTACTATTAAAATAATAAGAATTATTATCATTATTATTATTAATAATAAAACAATAGACTCCAAATTAATGTGGTTTTATACTTTTTTTTTTATACAGGATTTGTGATAAATTAATGTATAATTTAAACAGTATATTTAAAAAGATTAAAGTAATATTGGCACCAATATTTTAGGTGTGAATATTGGTTTAAGTACTCCACGCACTCCGCCTTAAAGCAGGACAGAGGATTTTGAGCTTTGCCATTTTTCGGTAGCAAGAAATGAAGAAAGGCTGATGAGGGAACGACTGTTTATAGCTGCTATAACGTAAATGTTAACAGGAACGAACTTGTTTCATGGATGTTCCGCAACATTAAATATAACTCCAAAAGATATGAGGGGTCGTTCTTTAATAAATAAAGCTGTTGTAATTGTCAAATTCTTGTGGTGTAAACTTTGTTTTAAAACACAAGTGCAATTCCAACTACAGACTTTAAGCCACGCCTCCGACCCGAGTCTAATGCTTGAGCACTGTGATGTCAAACGTTGTGCCGACGAAAAAGGTGATTTGGATTCGAGATGGAGCTAAGACTTAAAGATTTGAAAGTCCTTCTGTTTGTGCTGTTTATAGATATCAGCATGTCCATATCTAGCTGACATTTGCAAACATTTATATAGTTATTTTTGTCGATTTTGAAACTTCATTTAACCTACAGCATGGATTACGGAAAGTGTATCAGTATGTTTGATCTGAAAACAAATGATGTCTAGACTAGCTTTAAGCAAATTTAAATGCAGATCCTATAATTGTATACGTGTATAGCATAAATCTGCTTTTATGCTATAAAAATAAATAAATACATAGTTTTACTGTTAGCACTTTATCTCCAACGTAATGGCAATGAATGTCATTCAGGAAACTGTTTTTTTTCCCCCCTCCACATTCTTTGGAATCGCCTCAGTATGTAGAAGTCTGTAATGTCTTAAAGCTACCAGCAGATAGCATCCAGAATCCAACACGTCTCGCTTTTTCCTGTCCTGCAGAAACGCTTTCAGATCGAAGAATTCGGAGAGAGGAAGAAGAGAACCTGTTCGCTCTCAAATGCTATAAAATCCAACCAATGTAATTCTCTTAAAGTAAAACCAAACAAATGCTTATCTTTTTAATAATTGTACACATAAGTATTATTATGCTGGATTTATACTCTACTTGAGTATTATTGAAATGTACAAAAAGTACTCTTACTTGGTTACATTGGGAAAAAATAAACCCATATGTTTTACTCCTTACATTTTTGGGTGATGTTCATGGCGTCCCACGTGTCCTCCCTTGCTCAGGAATCTGGTTTCGGGGCATCCAGCCCATGACGTCAACATCTGACTGGATACTTTAGGACAAGCTGCTGTGCTGGACGTCTGAATCCAGCGTCCACATTTTCTCTTGAACCAATGACCTTGAACAAGACCCCAGTGCCTCCTGTCCCAGATGATGGCCATGTAAATAGTTTGAACTAATGGTGTTTATTATATTATATTAGTGTATATTGATCCCTTGTGGACTTGTGGTTACGCCTCGTCGCTCTCACCGCTGTAGCCCGGGTTCGATTCCTGGCTAGGGAGCCAATCCAGCCACTGGGGTTGCGCAATCCAGTGCTGGTCCCAAGCCTGGATAAAAATTGGGGAGGGTTGCATCCGGAAGGGCACCTGGCGTAAAAACCTGGCGTCAAAATATGCGGATCAATAATCTGCCATGGTGGCCCTAACTGTATCTATAAATATAAAGTAAATGATCAAAATTTTGAGAAACCTCACACGATGCAACATCATTCTACCTCCATCCTTGTCGCAAGCCTCAGAGTGAGTTGGACACCATGTCTTTGTGGTACTCTAGAGAGCCCACTGGCGTGAACTACCTGGGAAACATGTTTAGCAAAATTAGCGGTGAGGCTGCTCTGTCACGGCCACTGGTGAGAAAAATGGCCTGTGAGGTTACTGGGTGCTTTCTGTACGAGAGAGAAAGTGCTGCTTTTCCATAGCAAATTCCCTTGTTGCAAAGGATCCAAAACTGTCTACGCAGCAAGACACCCCAGACACATCAGTGCAAAGATTTGAAATGCTTTTATTGTCCAACTTTATTCTAAATTTTCATTTTAACAAGTAGATACTTCACAAAAGGAGACGCTGGTGAGGGAACGACCAGTTGGCTACTACAGGGCAAGTGAAAGCAGGGACTAACTTATTTCATGTACTTTCGACAACATTAAATTTAACTTTATTTAACATAAGGTGTGTGTGTGTGTGTGTGTGTGTGATTAATTGGAGTTAATGAGAGCAAATTTGCAAATGGAGATGTGACTTCTGCCTGAAAAGCAGTGAGGGACAGACCTACTGTATTTGTGAGGAAATGGCGACATCTGGTGGCTAAAAAAAAATACAAATGAAATATCATCTGTTGTCCACCAGAGGGCGCCAATGACACACAAACCAGTTAACTTAGGACGTGTTAAACTGTAATTCTTCTGTATTAATGAAGATTACTGAATAAAATAACAAAACACAAGTCTAACTGGTGTTCACTTAATCTATGATATAAAGGTTAAAGAAAAGCATTGGTGTTAATTGAGGTATAAAGGAATTTCATCTAAATGATGAAGGGAAGAGTAAGTGGAACATGAGCTGTCCACAAACGAACGTTTATTCTGAGTTACTGACAATTTACTTTTTATGATTTAAGAGATGTATCAATGAAACAGGAGTCTGAATGGAAGACAGGGATTCCCAAACATTTTGGGCAAACGACCCCAAATGGACATTATGGATTTTCTCTGACCTCAAGCCTTAACCATGCTACATGTTTTAAATTCCAGATTTACAATTTAAGATTACTGTACTGGGATATTTGGATATTTTATTAGGTCAGTAACATAAGTGTACTGTAAGTGATTTCAAACCAAAGGAATATTCCTTGCACTGGCGTACCAGTCTAGTGGGAAGTGTGAGCACGCTGTTATGTTCTGCCTTGATGTATTTGTGTTTCTGTTAATCATTGTTCTGTTCCGCACTGATGTTGCTGATTTCCTCACTAACACTAAATATGCGCAAATGATCACATGATTTCAGCAGAAACACCACCATGGTGCTTTTAGTGAGATGATTAGTATGATTCTGTTCTGCATTAACGTCATTGTGTTCTGCCTTAACATGTTTTTGTTATGCCTAAAAGTTGTTGTGTTCCCCATTAACATGATGTTGCGCATTAATGTTACTGTATGTTCCACATTAGCATTGTTGCTTTCTGCATTATCGTTGTCGCTTTCCGCATTAACTTTGTCGCTTTCCGCATTAACTTTGTCGCTTTCCGCATTAACTTTGTCGCGTTCCGCATTATCGTTGTCGCTTTCCACATTATTGTTGTCACTCTCCGCATTATTGTTGTCGTTTTCCGCGTTAGCGTTGTTGCTTTCTGCATTAAGTTAGTCACTTTCTGCATTAACTTTGTCGCTTTCCGCATTATCGTTGTCGCTTTCCGCATTAACTTTGTCTCTTTCCGCATTAACTTTGTCGCTTTCCGCATTATCTTTGTCTCTTTCCGCATTAACTTTGTC
>CM074929.1:2488484-2523319 GCA_037576815.1 Pangasius larnaudii | reverse complement strand
CTTTGTCTCTTTCCGCATTAACTTTGTCGCTTTCCGCATTAACTTTGTCTCTTTCCGCATTAACTTTGTCGCTTTCCGCATTAACTTTGTCGCTTTCCGCATTAACTTTGTCGCTTTCCGCATTATCTTTGTCTCTTTCCGCATTAACTTTGTCGCATTCTGCATTAACTTTGTCTCTTTCTGCATTAACTTTGTCTCTTTCCGCATTAACTTTGTCTCTTTCTGCATTAACGTTGTCTCTTTCCGCATTATCTTTGTCTCTTTCCGCATTATCTTTGTCTCTTTCTGCATTAACTTTGTCGCTTTCTGCATTAGCGTTGCTGCTTTCTGCATTAACTTTGTCGCTTTCCGCATTATCATTGTCTCTTTCTGCATTAACTTTGTCGCTTTCTGCATTAACTTTGTCGCTTTCCGCATTAACGCTGTTGTGTTCTGCCTCAGCATCTTTTTGTTCTGCCTAAACGTTGTTGTGTTTTTGCCTTAAAGTTGTTGTGTTTCCCATTAACATTATATTACGCATGAATGTTTCTGTATGTTCCACCTTAACGTTGCTGCTTTGCACATTAACGCATTTTTTCAAGCTGTCAAGCTCTGACCTGATAACCTAGATGTTTAGGCGTTCCTGGTACCTGGCTGTCTCACTATAAACATCTTTATGATTAAATCAAGGTCAAGCGTGGAGAAATATTTCGTTCAAACACACTCACACACACTATATTCTGGTTGTGAGAACTTCATGCTGTGAACATGCATTCAAACAAATAATCAAAAAAAAGGAAAAAGAAAGAAAAAAAATCAGCCAAGGATTTCAGATTTCAGGACCTATGACAAGGAAAGAAGACAGTCGGTGAGAGGTGGTGGATGGTGTTTACATGGTCTACACGGTCTCTGAAGAGCTGCCAAATTTCCTGTCAGAGCCACAGAGGGAATACTTGACCTTTTCTAGTTCCATAAAAACAGAGGATTCTTTATGCAAAGGCTGTTTTTTTTTCCTCCAGTGAAGCAGAACGAGTCATTTCGCTAGCAATGTCAGAAAAGGTACTAGGAAAGGAGGGATATTGGTGGATGTGATGGCAGAGAAGGACTGAAAAACGGATTACAGAATGAGGATTAGGATTCACAATCCCACAAAATGAGATGTGTGTGTGTGTGTGTTTAAAGATGATTTAGAAGCATGTGCCAGTGTGTGATAACGGTGTGTAAAAAGGTCGTTAACAAAACTGTAACTATGGTGATTGATACATAAAGTTTCCCATGTTTTCATATGCAATTCAATTCAGTTTTATTTATATAACACTAAAAGCCGGATGTAGATTTCGATCCCTAATGAGCAAACCAGAGGTGACGGTGGCATAATAATATCCCTGACACGACGTGAGGGAGAAACCTTGAGAGGAACCAGACTCAAGAAGGAACCTGTGGGTGACACCGGATAATGAGATGATGACTCAGGTTCTTTATGATTACACTTGTAGAATGTTTTTTAAGTACAGGTCTTCTTTTCCCAGTGTCAAAGATATGTGGAATAATCAGTTACTGAACAACTGTACGAGTTTTTCCTCATGCACATAAAAAAAATCAACAGAAACAAATGCATTTCTAGGGTGAAGTAATATTGCCACATCATCTGTAAGAATCCTAATTACCTCCATTAGGTGTTTTATAGAGCAGAGATTCTCAGTCATTAACTCTAAAATAAATTTTAACCCTTCAGTACAGACTTCCATTTATTCATTTGGCAGATTTATTTCATGACCATTATTTAAATGTGTGCAATAATATTTTATCTGTACAATATATTAGCACCATTTTTGTGAGCCCTTGTAGGGCCATAAACTGAGGCGAAACCCCCGACGCGTTTCTTCATTTTTTAGGCGCGAATCTAACTTGCTTCAAATGTGATGTCCACCACTGTAACTAAATAAAAATCTCACAGACCCCTTGGCTATGCTTCACATTACTGTAGCTATGAACACTTCGAGAAGCAGAAGATCCTGACCTAACACACACTTACTCAAACTAAAGTCCAGGTACTTGTATTACACTAATTCTCTAATCCATGTTCTGTCTGGTAAAGCAGACAAACCAGCACTGTGTGTGTAAATTTCCGATCGAATGAAGAAAGTTCTCACACACGGACACAAAGCCACATTTTGTTTCTGGATAGTTCTACTGTTACTGTGAAATCAGGTCACATACAGAGGGAGTAGTGTGTGTGTGTGTGTGTGTGTGTGTGAGAGAGAGAGGGAGAAAGAGAGACAGACACTTTAATGGAGTTGGATTTGGACCACAGGTGAACAGAAGAAGCTGACAAGAAGGTAAAGCCAACAAAAGTTGCCTTTTTTCTACTTCTATGCACGTCAATATAACTCACTCGTCCCTGGTTTATTCATGAAACTGGTGGGCTCTTAACAAGTCTTAAACAATGGTTGGTCTCTGAAAAACTTCTTCTTAAAAGTCCATATGAACCACAAGGAAGTGCGAAGAAAATGTTCTCTTGGAATGTTACCTTACATTCACACTAGAAAGTGACAGTTTTGGCGATTATTCTACGCACATTAGACATGACATGGCAAAGTGACATGAGATGAGCAAAGTGAGATATGACATGACAAATCCAAACGATTGGCTTCCTGGATCACCACTCCTATGGCCCGTGTGGTCCTACGTTTCTTCATTTCCCCACTCACAACTTTACTTCCTACCTGCAATTAGTTCCCATTTACTGTTTGATGCACAAAATGGGAAAAAAAATCTTATACCCATGGTTTCGTCTTATCCTGTCATATACGACATCTCGTTCAATTTGTACAGAGACGTTACAAAGAAAAATAAAGCATTGAAGGAAGAAGCAGAGGTCAGTGGTGTTTGTTTTACTGTAGATCAGCATGCATTAGGACACAAAGCACACAGTGTGATTTTAACTTCATTGCACAGACCTGCATGAAGTAATTGGTTTATTCTGATCGATTATTTATTAGGCATGTAAACACTTTTAATGTAAACCTGCTCGATCTGTGACATTGACACATTATATGTACTTTGTGAAGAGCTTATTTTGGCCCAGTGATGATTCCAGTGATCAACATTTAACTTAATTGAGAATACCCACCCAACCTGAGAACACTGGTCATATTTGTGGAGACTGTCTAGGCAGGGTTAATATGCGTAGCTCCATGCTCAAAATCACAAGCTGGAAACAGAGAATTCTGGAACGCAGAGAGAACTCAGAGAACTAAGCACACTAGCAAACAGAGGAAACTTGGAAACTAGATGTGTTTGCCAAACACAAACGAAGAATTCTTCTTGGAATTCATTCTAATAAAATGAACGTGTGTGTTTTGAGGGTTAGTTGCTTTCCTGTATTCTTGCAATATTTAAAATTTAGGTGTAGCACAAAAACTGCCAACAGGTGTCCTCAACAGGAGATGATGTCATCTGCAAAGGCAGGTAGTGGAGCATCAACATCATCCGTGAAGGCAGGAGGGAAGCATCAATGTCCTCAGTGAAGTTTGGATAGTTGACCTTTGTTGTGAAGGCAGCAGGTGGGGTGATGATTTCTTCTGTGAAGGCAGGAAATGGAGAGACAACATCCTCTGTGAAGGCAGGAGGCAGATTGACAATATCCTCAGTGAAGACAGGAAGTGGAGCAACATCCTTTGCAAAGGTAGGAAGGTGAAGGCAGGAGGTGGAGTGTCAATGTCCTCTGTAAAGGCAGGATGTGGTGCGATGGTTTTCTCTGAGAAGACGTCCATTGTGAAAGCAGGAGGCAATATGAGGATGTCCTCTGCAAAGGCAGGCAACAGGTGTTCAGCGATGTCTTCAGGAAACTAGCATGGCGGCTGGGTGGGAAAGGCGTCCTAGCTGGAGTTGGTCAGCGGAGCAACAGCATCACTGGCAGAGTCAGGAGGCTGTGGCAGCTGTGTTTTCTCCTGTCTCCCACTGCAACTGGCCTTCTTCCTTTTGTGGAAGAACCTGATGCAAGATGAGTGTCTGCACAGGGATCAGAGGCCAATTGCCTCTAGTAAGGGACCCTTGCTGAGTGTCAGGAACTCTTGCCTTAGGAGGCCATCAAACTCCAAAGTGATCTCACTGTCCTTTCATAACCAGGTTGTCTGGTCACTCATAAGATAGCATAAGCCTAAACATCACTTTCTTGTCAGGCTGTGGATGCGCTAGGTGGCAAAAATATGAAAAATGGTCAAAAATTGGCACTGAAAAGATTCTGTGGAGAATACATCATTCTAGGCCATTGTATGACACCATATATTCAGGGACATGTCAGTTGGAAGTCCATAGAATAATACAGGGGCATTGATAGAGAGAGGGGAAGTGGCTCACCAGACTTTAAATCAGTGTCGTGAGGTCTCTTCACTGGTGGTGTGGTGGTTTTTCCAGTGGCAAAAGACAATTTCCTCACTCCAACAATGGCACCGCGTCCCGTCTTTAGCTCGTGGTGTCTGTTCCGATAACTCTTATGTCCAGTCACTGCATCCATCAGGGGCAAAGTCTTCTGCAAGGTGCAGGTTGATGAATCAGGATGTTTTTGATAAAGGTAAGCCAGGATTCATCCATTGCATGGGTCCACATGTAGACAGGGTTCAACAGGGATAATCCATAATCCAAGTCATACAGGCAAAGGTCAAAAACAGCAGCAAGAAATACAGAAATTAGACTCGGAAACATAAGGAACTAAGACTTGGATTTCTGGACAGAGATTCTTCTCTGTTTTTTTCTCGATAATATTGAGGTTTTTTTTTTGTCTTATTAACTTTCCAGAACATTAAATATAACAATAAATGGATAAAAAGTATGATGTGTCATTCATTAATAAATTAAAATTGTAATTGTTGGTGATTTGCTCTCGTATAGGGGTGGTTACCAAGGGTGGTAACAGTAACTCCACTTCATTACACCACCCCATTGTTGATTATTTTCCTATAACAGCACAACACAGAGTGTTTTATCCATAATGCAGGTGTATAAGTTTAAATAAATGTTGCCTACTGACATATTTCATCCTGACTGAAGGCCCTGCTTGGTTTGTCCTCTAGTGCCTCCTCTGTGTTTGAATTGTCTAGACAAATAAATATGTCATATCCGTTTTTATAGCTGGTGTGTGTGATGTCATGCACTTGGTCTTGCTTACTTTTAATGAAGTGTTATTGTAATGAAATGTTATGGCTTTGCCAGATAGACAGCGACACACACACACACACACACACACACACACACACACACACACGACACACACTTGCATTCCAACACCAAATAGAAGTGAGACAGAGTAAATAATAATGCAGTGAGAAAAATAGAAAGTTGTGCAGGCAGACAGATAGAGACGAGTAAGGGATTTAAAAAATGAAATGCAGGATGGAGCATTGGAGATTATCCAGAAAATAAAGTAGATCATCACAGAGAGAGAGAGAGAGAGAGAGAGAGAGAGAGAGAGAGAGAGAGAGATATTTCAATTCTCTTAGTATGTGCATCTGTCCTCCATCACATCCAGATGCTCTCACTCTGTAATTGAGTGATTGCTGTTGTTCCAGGCCAGGAATGTTCACACACACACACACACACACACACACACACACACACACACACACACACATTTTTCCATGCAGCAGCAAATGAGAGAAAAAGAGGAAGAAACGAGAGAAAAAGAGGAAGCAGACAAGGAGAAGGGAGACTGAGAGAGAGACAGATTAAGAAAGAGATGGAAAGAGTGAGACAGAGAGAGAGAGAGAGAGAGAGAGAGAGAGAGAGAGACAGACAGACCCACATATAGCAAGCGAGACTGAAAGAATGAGAGTGAAATTGCGGTCTCTGGTTTCAGGAAGATCTCAATATGAAACTTTAATGGCGTTCTGAATTATTTAATGTTTTAGCCACACACACACACACACACACACACACACACACACACACACACACCTGGATTAATGCTCAAGCTTCCCAGGGCTTAACGTCACAGCCTCAAATCTTGTTGAAAAAAAGAAGAAAAAAAAAAAAAAGATTAGAAATGAAAGATTTAAATATTCAGATTAATTATGAGTGTGTGGTTCTACATCATGGAGTATTTTAGGTGCTCTGAGTGTGTGAATGACGACAGACGATGACGTACAATTAAATATTTTGATTGCTGACCTTTTGTATAAGTGTCTTTTCTGTAATGCAATAAAAATGGCTTATGTGCAAATGATAAAAACCTGTTCAATGATGGGCCCAAATCAAAATAAAGTGATTATTCGTTCATTCTTTCATCTTCAATATTTCTACAAAAGCTGTAGCTATCTAATGAACCTTAGTTGGTCTGGTTGGTACAAAAGTGGCAATAATTCTCAATACTGTCTTACATCACTTTGTGATTTTGTTGGAAGCAGAATCAAGTATCCATTACAGCTGTGTCATTTGTGATTGAGTCGGTTCATTCAACTGACTCTTTTAAGCGAATCATTTGAAACGACTCGCATATACGAAGTTTTTTTTTCTTCTTCTCTTGTATACGTAAGCAATGCCGTAATTCTTGCAGTGTAACTGAAACAAAATGGTTCCTCTTTTCAACATCTGAGCTGTTCGTTAATATAAATATAAAGTTGTGTAACTATGGAGTACTGCATGCATATTTTATTTAAAAATCCAACTTTTTTTTTTAAATTAAAAGGTAGTGTAAGATTTGCTGAAAGAATTTCAGCCATAAGAACAATCACAGGTCAAAATATCACAAACTGTACGATCTAGAAACACAGACAGTAAAAATACTGTGAGCTGTTAAGAATGAGTCGATCTTTATTGAGTGAGCTGAGTCAAATGATCTGACTCACTGAAAAGAGCCGTGGTTCTCACATCTCCTGTTTGTCCAAACCACAATAATGTAACTAGAGTTTTTGGATATAGATTTGACCTATAGTAGCATTAATACAGACCTGTGTGTGTGTGTGTGTGTATGTGTGTGTGTGTGTGTGTGTGTGTGTGAGTTATATGAGTTTGTGTGAAGAAAAGGTGTCAGTGTGCTGCTAAAGTAAATGGAGAAATTAATACTACTTCTATTCCAGCTAATAAAAATGTAACACTTACTTATGAAGGATTATGGTTACCTTCTCTTCTCACCTCATTGGGTCTTGTGAAAGAAAAAAACAAGTAGGCGGGACTGTCGTGAGTTTTTTTTCAATCTTTACTATTAATTTCACAATTTCTGTCTCTTTAGGTAAGTATGCTCTGCTACAAACTTTTATACTTTCAAAACTTTACTTATCAAACCTTTACTTATCAGCATTGGGAAATGAGTACAGCTGTAGCTGAAGTGTGCGTATAGTGAGTATCTGTTCATCATGTGACACACTTAAGCTAATATGAGGTCGTAATACGTGACACAATGCCGTCTGGCACTTGTGTGCGAAATGGTGTGGCGTGGATTCGTTTGCCCAGCTATCTGAGAGTCTACTGGCACACTCAAGATAAAATCGTGTGCGGAAAAAAAAAAATCCTGAAAATGAAAATGAAGGTTACAGAGTGGGCAAATGAATTCAGAGAAGAAAACAAGCATGATAACAACACCCAGATTTATCAGAGCAAATATAAACCAAGGTCCAAGTTTGCCCTTGGTCATCTGAATGGTGTGTGATTTGACCATGAACACACACCTTCACACACACACACACACACACACACACACACACACACACACACACACACACACTTTGTGTGTTTTTCCACACATTAAAAGCACAGTACTAGCCACTGTTACCAATCTTCACTCTTGTTTATTGTGAATTGTGACATTTTGGCAATCTTTGGGCATAGCAACATCTTAGCGACCACCAGGATTACTATAGCAACCACCTAGCAATGCTCTCGCAACCACCTGGATTACTATGACAACCATCTCAGCCACCTGGAATAACATAGCAACCACCTAGCAACACTCAACCAACCACCTGGTATAGCTTAGCAACTGCTTAGCAACCACTTAGCAACCACCTAGCAAATTCTAGGAAAAGTATAGCAACCATCTAGCAACACTCAATCAACCACCTGGTATAGCCTAGCAACCACTTAGCAACCACCTAGCAAATTCTAGGAAAAGTATAGCAACCATCTAGCAACACTCAATCAACCACCTGGTATAGCCTAGCAACTACTTAGCAACCACTTAGCAACCACCTAGCAAATTCTAGGAAAAGTATAGCAACCATCTAGCAACACCCGAGCAGCCACATAAAATATCAACCACATAGCAACTTCTCAATGATTTAACCTTTAACTTTGTTTAAACATTTTAACATTGTAGTATTTTAGCTGCCTTTGTCAAAGCTAACATCAAAGTTCAAACAGTTTGTTGCTAGGCTAAGAGTTGCTAATAACGCTAAGAGTGAGTAGAAGCTAGCAGCTAGGATGGCTAACACAGAAACCCTGGGATTTCCTTCATTTAAAGTCATTTTAAATGTGTTTTAATATGGAATCTATTTGGAAGCATAAGCGTAATATTACAATATGAGGAACAGAAGGTGATTTTTGTTGAAGGATTCAGTCAACGTGGGATTTAAACACAGAGCTCTGGGAAAAATGTGAAAAAGTGAATGAACAATAATAGTCAGTGTGGGAGCTAAAATCTAGCAGGGCCTGACAGCCAGTCAGTATGATTGTGTGTGTGTGTGTGTGTGTGTGTGTGTGTGTGTGTGTGTGTGTGTGTGTGGAGAGAAAGAGAGGATGCTGACAGTTTATTTTTCTGTTAGTGGCTGATGTATTAGTGTGTGTATGAGTGTGTGTGTTTCCATTCCTTGTATTGTTTTTACATGATTTTTTTTAAAGTGAATGAAATACACAGCAATACTCAACAACATTGGAATGAAAACACAAAACCGTTCACAGATTCTTTTAAACACTTTTTATTTTTATTTATTTATTTATTTTTTTTCAGAATTCAAACCACAGGGGCAACTGTACACACATGAACTGTCTTTTGGAGGAGATTTTTATTCCCTATAAATATTATTCTCCAGGAAAACTCAGAGCAAGCAGAGTCTCAGCATCAGGATCTGCTGACACACACTTACACACACACTCACACACCCACACACACACACACACACACACACACACACACACACACACACACACACACAAACTTGACCAGATACAGAATCATAAACACAAACAGAGAGAAACAAACACATTCAGGAGCAGGTGACAGAAGAAAAGTGTTTATCCGAGTGTTAAGCTACATAACTTGTATGATTAGGAGCCCACTAGAGATTACACACTTTCTGACCTGTTTTTAGAGATTATTGTGCTGACAGAAATGCTCACTAAATGACTGTGAATCACACACAGATGACTCTGCATCACACATAACCCATGGACGATACTACGGAGTAAATTAATAGTGTCATGTTGATGTTTAATATTGGCTTCAAATGGCATTCCGTAGATTTTTTTGAGTGTATTTACAGCCGAAACCTAAATTTCAGTTTGACATAACTGTCAGATAATAGCACTGAACTTAATACTGCTCCTCACTCGAGCCAATCTCACACGAGAAATATGCTTAAATCCAAGTCGTCTAACTTCTGAATAGCTCTTAAGTCTGTAATTACGCCTGAAGTCTGAATACCGACGTGCGCAATTTCGGTATTAAATCCTCACTGCATGAACTCAACTCTGAATACAGCCAACGGCGATTCTGTGTATGAGGTGTAGAAATGTTGTAACCACATGTGAAATGTTAACCACAAAAGGTGTACTCATATTTGATGATATTTTATCTTCAATGGTATAGATGTATGGAACCACTATAGTGCACAATGTGACACGGAGGCCTGCAAGTGATCTATATGACCTTAGATAGGCAGTCGTGGCCTCCTAAGAGGGGAGAGCAGGAACGAGCTGTAAATGTAAGTGAGTAAGGCTTCCTTAAACCAAAACATAAGCATATGTGGCAGTGTTGGGTCTTGTGAAAAGCAGGATGTGGAGGTTTTTTGATGAAAATGGATATAAGAGAAATGCTTCTGAAGAGTTGGGCAGCTTTTGTCTGCAGACAACTGCTCGGCTTAATTCTGGAAAGAATAAAGTCTAATGACCCAGGCTTTGATCTGCATTAATTGCTACAACAGAGGAACTGAAAAGCAAAAACAAAAGCATTGTGCTGCCACAGTTTTGTACATCTGATGTTTTCATAATGAGATTTTCATTAAATGGAAATTCAATTAAATTCAGTTAGATTCGTAACTTCAAAAGATGATGTAGAATTTCAGAATAAAGCATAAACGAGATTTTGTGGTGGCACAAATCTCATTTCATATTAACACATTTGTGCATGGTTAAATGCGTATTTTCTTATGTTCAATGTTGAAAAAAAAAGATTTAAAAAAAAAGTTTAAAACCTTACATCCGAGCACTTCGTAAAAGTAAACAAGTACACGTTCACTCATTGGCATTTCAGCCAATCAGAATTTGAGGTAAAAGAAAAGTGTTCGCCCTGTTGTCAGGAGATCGTGAGCTCAAATGAAGCACGATGGTTCCCCTTGGGCGCCCATGACTCTGTCACCGGTTCACCGGTTGTCCTTCCTTGGACCACTTTTGGTAGGTACTAACCACTGCATACCAGAAACACCCCATAAGACCTGTCACTTTAGAGAAGCTCTGACCCAGTCATCTTTTGGCGCTTGTCAGAGTCACTCAGATCCTTACACTTGCCCATTTTTCCTGCTTCCAACACATCAACTTCGAGAACTGACTGTTCACTTGCTGCCTAATATATCCCACCGCTCGACAGGTGCCATTGTACTGAGATAATTATTGTTATTCACTTCAACTGTCAGTGGTTTTAATGTTATGGCTCTTATATATATATATTGAAATCCAAATCCTCTTGATGGCACAAATATTATTCTCTCTCTCTCCCTCTCTCTCTCTCTCTCTCTCTCTCTGTCGCCCAATCAAGTGTTAGTAGGCGGAGTCTCGCAGTCTCGCGGTTTAGAGGTGTCAGGAGTCAGAAGTGGGTTGATATGAGCGTCGGTGAAAGAGAGGCACGGTGGAGCGCTTGGTACCGGGGACTCGGCGGGTGTGGCTCTGCATCTGTAGCCGCGTCTAGTGGCATGCGGTCCGCGTCAGACACAGCGACACCATGTTCCCGCAGCTGAAGCGCGCGCTCCGGGAAAGAAACGCGTCTTTCCGGGGATCCATCCCGCCGTGGAGCGCGTGAGTCCCCTGGGTCAGGTTCATTAACGCGGGATGCTTTACTTTCCCTGTCCGTTTTACTCCTGAGCTGGTGGCTGGTAGATTAGACCATTCATAAACTACTAGGATGTGTGTTAATATTTAAATGAAAATGAAATGAAATTTCAGCTCCACTTTCCAAAAAAAAAATAAATAAATAAATAAATAAATAAACTAACAACAAAACATACTGATGAGCTGAACCTAAATTCTAATCTAAATTTACCTTAAATGCAGAAATGTTCTAACTTTTTGCAACCACTTCCAGAGTAAAAAGTATTTTGAAATATTACCACAAAAAAAAAAAAAAAAAAAAAAAAAAAAAACAGGGTAAATTTCATTTATTCAAGCCATTAGAGTTTATTTATTTTTAATTTCTGAGCTTTATTTTTCCACTCACCAAGTTGTAGAACATCATATTAACAGCACTTCCTGCTTTAGATTAAACTTACAACTATGATAACTAAAAAGCAACCATAATATGCTTGATACTAGTTGATCATACTCTTCACCACCATCATGTCATTTAAAACAAACAAACAAACAAACAAACAAACGATACAGTCAGGGAACCCTGGATATAGCCTACATCACGGACCCGGACCCCACTTCGAGAACCTTAAAGTACCCCTTGAGACTTTTACTGGGCTAAAATTAAGTGAAACTTTTCTAATAAATACCAAAATTTCTTACTTAAAGCATGTTATTCTTCATTTTTTTAAAAATATTTTTATTATTCAAATTTGAACGTGTAACAAATATATGCTGCTGAAATGTAATGTAACGTGACATTGACGTTTCTATCAACTGATTTTTTTTATATTATAGGCGAAAATAAGGAAGATTTTTTTGAAAGATTTTGATCAAATTGTAGTAAAATATCATTTCCATGAAAATGATAGATTTTTTTTTATGGATATTATGTCCTTTTAGGACCCAAATGATGATTCATATTGAGTCGAATTGATAAATATGTATACTAATAACTATAAATGTACTCAATTATAAATGTTATATAGTAATCTAAAAGTTATCCTGAGGATATTTACTCCAGTTTAATTTCATTAAGACGATATTTACACACTTTCCATCGTACCTAATATCGCATGTAGTACAGATGCGGATCAGTTAAGGTCTCATATGGCTGAACTGTGCATTATGCTTGCAGTTATGACGAGGACAAGTCTAAAAATCGGCCCGGCTGCATGCAGCCACGTGAAATCTGGTCTAAAATTGGCCCAAACGCAGTGAATTGTATTTTATTTAACATCGCCGTGGAGATACGGTCTCATTTGGGTGGAGATGTGGCCCCGTGGTCTGGCAGTCAGCTTGGGTTGAGTTCATCGCAGTCATTCTTCTGTGGTTTGTGGGCCAGATGAAAGCGTGGCTCAGCACTCGTTTGCTCTCTGACAGAAGTACTGTCACGATGCTGAGGTATACTTTAATGTTCTTGCTGTATTTAGGAATGTAACTCTTTTAGGAATGCTTTCTTATTCGTTTCCTGTCCTGTTAGCAGATTCCTAGCTTCGTGAGATGAAACGTCGCAATCTTGTCTAAGAAAATATTACGATCGGTGTCATGATGGTTCTATAATCTGTTACATAATCTACAAAAAAAAAATTTGCCTGGAATGAAATTTTAGAAATCATGACTGCAAGAAGTATTAAATTGCATTGAATTTAAATGTCTTTGTTTTCTCTATTGATTCTGATTGGTCAGAATGTGTTGATTAACTTTCTCTTTTTCCTTTCAGCACCTCTGGCAGTAGTTATATTAATGCACTCTTTTGACTATATTAGCGTTTCTATAGTAACAGCTCATACACCGGGTCTTATATGGCGGACGCTTCACATAATCGTAACCCGGTTTGCTTGTTGTTATTCAACAAAGAAAAACGTACAGGTTTCTATAAGGAGACGCTTATTTGACGTTTATGGAAGGAGTCTCCAGTGTCAGTGGTAAAGCTGTAGCTAAATTTTTCCGTCACAGGCGATTACATCACCTCGTCATTGATTATTTTCTATAACAGCACCACAATGAGGGTTTTATTCCTTAATTGCATGTCACATGGTGCAGGTTGTGTGATTAACTGATGCTAATATTAGCTGCATTATTGTTGCACTAGCATATGCGGATATGGTCATACGGTCATTTTGGGGAAATGTAAATTCAGCTAAAAGTGGGGGAAAAAAACACCACCACAATACTTTTTTTTACTTCTAGAAAGCCCACAATCCCGGCAGGTAAACTGGCTTTTCGCAGCCTGTATTTGCTTAATAAACCCTGATAGGCGCTTATCTGTCATGGTCCTAAATAAGGAATAAGTAAGGATATAAGCTCCACGTTTCCTAAAAGAACGCAAATTTGTTGTACTGTAATGGAATGATATTCGTGCTGTAAAATAAAACATAAAAATGTTATTATATATTATATATTTAATGGCATTTCGTTTTTGTAAATGTATTATTTTTTATGTGATGCACACGCTGAAATTGTTTCTAAGGTTGAATTACGCCAAAGTCAACACATAGTCTCTAAATTAATATCAATTTTTTTTTTTCCCCCTTTTAATCTGAGCTCTGAATTCTGATAGCACAGAATTTACGCAGCAGAAACACAAACAGGCACCGTTGCCATTTTTAGCCAATCAGCAGTCAAGAAATTAAAATCTAACTCCTAGTAGCACAAAAATAATTCCATAGATTTGGACCAGTCTGAGCACTCAAATGATTTCCCCTGACTGTATTGAAAAAATGAAAGAAAAAGAAAAAAAAAAAAATTTAGGGTGACTTTAAATGTGGCTAATGACCTCATTACACAACTAAAGAAGCTAACTTTAAGGTTAAGAGACGTTAGCAGACATTTAATTTTTAACCAAATTGTCCTTTTAAATCTGATTAAGGTGCAGTAGATTTTTTTTTTATTCCTTGCTTGGACAAATAACCTGGAAGATATGTAAAACATGATAAAAAAAAAAAAGCCGTGGCTTTAGCAAAAGTGTATTAAGTGGCTGAGAAAACCCATTTGGGAAACTGACTTCTGGTCCGGAATGCTTGTTTGTGTTTGGACGTGCCTCCTGTCAGTCATTTTATAGACATTACTTTCTGATCCTGGGGGCGGAGCTTCGTGAACGTGGGCATGAAACATTCAAATCTTGAACCCGGTTAACTGTTACAGACCTTAAATTAGGAATAAAACACTTGGAGATGTGCTGATGTAGGAAAATAATCAATGACGCAGCGGTGTGATGAAGTGGAGTCACTGTTACCATGCCAAAGCTTTCTACTAACTGCACATCCGAAAGTATTTTATTCCTCTTACACCACAGCAATTTGCTAATGTGAGCAACCGTTTATAGTTTCTAGTGTTACGAAGAAACCACAGAGCGTAAACTCGTCTGTCCCGAAGACGTCGTAAAACGTACTGACGGTTACGAAGCGCTGACACTGGAGACTCCTTCCGTAAATGTTAAACCAGAAAACTTCACCAGATCAACAGATACACGTTTTTTTTTTTTTCCCCTCTCCCCCTAATCCAGTGATGTGAATCGTACGTGAAGTTGCTACTACAGAAACGATAATGTATTAGAAACGAGAACCTTGCAGCTGGGATTACTCTTTTAGAGCTACTGTTCTAGAACATGAATCAACCCCTTCTGACCAATCAGAATCGAGAACACGTGAGTAGTAGGTGTCAGTGCTGTTATATTTCATCCTGCTTTCATTTTCACCGCAGTCTGAAATTCCGCACCTGGAAGTGGGATGAGTTATTTTGGACCGAGGCGTTAGCTAAGTCACGGCTAGCTAGGTGTTATTTGAACACAGCCGGATATTGAATGTTGGATGAATTCTCCATAGGAGTCAAGTTATATGGTTACTGTGTGTGTGTGTGTGTGTGTGTGTGTGTGTGTGTGTGTGTGTGTATGTGTGTGTGTAAAACCGGTCTCACACTGCTGTTCAAACTGCTTCAAACCATCTCTTCATGAACTTCAGACTATATTTGGATGTAGACTGTGCTACCATGATTCCCCTGTGTGTGTGTGTGTGTGTGTGTGTGTGTGTGTGTGTGTGTGTGTCTTGGGAGTTGGGCACCACACACTCCTCTCTCCAGATGTTTCTGTGGCCATAGGGTACCGTCGTTACGGAGTTTTTATTCCTTCCTGATGTTTGCATACGTGTGCGAGTGTGTTTATCCATCTCCATAACAGTGATTATTTATAGACGCGTGTGTTTCATCCAGCACAGATTTCATCGGTCAAACATCTCATTCCGCTCACTGCAGGATCCTGAAACCAAACTTCGTGTAGAATTCTCAGAAGTCAGCCATTGCACAAGAAGAAAAACAGTTTAAGCTTTTTTTTCCCCACCCAATACTCTGACCACAGACATTTGAGTATAAATGTCAGCATAAATGTCCACTTCAGTGTGGTCAAAAAAAAAAAAAAAAGGCACACACACCGGGACTGAATTCCACGTATGTCTAAATTTAACTGCTCTGATTGAATATTAAAGCCGCAGGGAGGCTGAATCTGTGAATCTGTGAATGTCTTATAATGAGGTTAACCCTGGTCTTGTGCAGACTTCAAGCAGCACAAAGACTGAATAAACGCCGACTTTACAGCGTCTGCATGAAACTCACCACAAATTCTCCTCCTTATATGGAAAGTGGGCGTGGCTAATCCCTTATGGCAACTTCACCCTGACCAATCACAAGGCTGATATTGGTCATTCCTCCTATGTAGTTCTTGCTTAAATGGCCCTTTCAAATCTGAGTAACAAAATAAATAAATAAAAAAAAATCACTAACAAGTGAAAATTAAGTTAGCAAAAAAAATTTAACTCCAAATCATGTAATAATAATAATAATAATAATAATAATAATAATAATAAAATAACCTAGCAAAAATGAACCTAATGAATAAAAAAGATGACAAATTATTTTTAAACTTATATGTATGTTTATGCATTTTTATATTTATTTCTCACATTTATTTATTTATTAGTTAATTCACTAATTGATTGATTGATTCGTTTTTTTCCCCTTTCTTTTTCTTTTTTCTTTCTTTCGGTGTTTACTCATTACTGAGATTATTCTGTTATTTATTCATTTTCTCTGTTATTTCTGCCTTAATTAGCTAATTAATGAATTAATTTTCCGCACTGCTTCATGCATATGATAACGAGGGGGCGTGGTTTTCACACCAAGGCAAGAGCACTTGGGGGCAGAGCGGGAGATTGGTCACATGACTGAATGTGTGTTGGTCCTCTAACAGCTGCTGTCACTGATAACTTCCTGTGTCTTTTAGGACATCACATGGAAGTGGTTTGTGTGATGAGCAGGGCAGGAGATCGGGGCAGGATTACTCGCAGCACTGTTTTTAAATAAATAAATAAATAAATAAAGTTGAACAAACTCAACAGTTCATTAAGGCTGGTTTCATGTGCTGGAAATCAGGAGGTTCCTGGCAGCAGCTCGGACCATTTTCCTGCCTAACGTTAAATACACTTGGAATCCTGTGTTATAAATATCCTGTAAGTGTGAGACGAGTCACGTGGTTCAGATGCCGACTCCGGATCACGTTCAGCAGACTGGAGCAAACCGTCAGCCAAAAGCAAGAGTAATTAATTCAGACAAGGACTTTTTCTTCATTCAGGTCAGCCAGGAGTCACATCCCGAGCTGTCGGCAACTAGCACACACAAAGCACCTGGTCCTGCAAGTTCTAATCAATCCATGGAATTATGATATCCATCGACCAATGGGATTAAAGGAGCACTGTGACATGTTTCATGGACAGCTCGTTAGCATAAAAATACTTAAAGGACTTCAGAAATAAAGAAAAAACAAAAGAAACAAACACCAATTAAATGCTACATTAATTGAAGCTATAAAACGTATGATGGGACCTTTTTTTTTAATTAGTTGAATGAAATTAAATGAATTCAAATTAATCAAAAAGTTTGAATGAACATGTCAGGATGAGTTGTTACAGGAAATAAATACAGTATAAAAAAAAGACAAGAACAAACAAAAAAACTCCGTAAATAAATGTAGAAATAAAAAATGAGCAAAACATAAAAGTAGACATTATTTATTGAAAACATAAATAAAATCTTACCATAATTTTACCATAAAATATAACCATAATTTTTAGAATTTCTCTCTCAATTTTTTAAATAAAATTACTGGTTAAGCCATTTGTTTATTTTTTTTTTTAAATATAGTATTTTTAGTTTTGGCAGATCGTAAAATTCCTGTTTTCGTTTCACTTCCGATGTAGACTTTTGTTGTACGTGATGTAGCTTTTGTATTTATTTTTAACAGACAAATTATCGGGCATGTCAGTTGTGTTAAGTTATACCACAGCGCTGTTGAATTCTGGCTTCTGATTGGTCAGAAGATGATTCGCTGATTCGTTTTCTAGGACAGCAGCGTAGACAGTCGTCGAATCACAGCTTGGTATTGATGTGAATACGTTATCGTTTCTATAGTAACAGCTCATTCATAGGGACACGAATGGCGGTCGCTACACATGAACTTATTAAAACATTGTTGATATTTTGCGAGGAGAGTTTACGCTTCTTGTGGTTTCTCGGTAACGTGAGAAGCCAAGGGTTTTTTTTTTTTTGTTGTTGTTGTCTTATTACGGTAACGGAACAGCTGCCAGACTGTGACGAAACCCATCTGGCGTTCTGAATAAGGCTCCTAAGGGAACTTGAGAAACTATTTGGCCGTCCTTTGTGTCCAGACGCTTGTTAGAGAGGATTTCCCTTTCAGCTTTTACAACACACCAAAAGTGTTCTGCTGTAGTGACCTTAACAAAAGAGCTTTTCCATTACACAGTGGGTCAGGACTCTCTGAGGTTCCACTTTACCTTTGTTGCTCTGCATATCCATGTCCGTTAATGGATAAGGAGGACCACTGAGTGGATATTATGTGGGCAGTGGATTGTTCTCAGCACAGCACTGACACTGAGGTTTTTAAAGTCAGTACTTTTCCCCACAGTCTAAGATTTAGACAATGATCCACTTCCTCCACATTGAACGACAAACTGTCTACACTAATGATACAGACAAGGACGGTTTTATCCGGTTGTTGACGAGTCTCGGGTCAAACGCATCAATCCACCAATGGGAATAAGGAAGCATCATGATATATTTGATTGACGATCATCATACAAGTGATGTTTATACAACAGTTGGCTCTGGTCCACTAATCTGATTGGTCGAGCGGTGTTCCAAAAGTGCGTATATATTTACTATAACTGCACTGGGACGTTTCAGTGTGTGTTTCCACTCATCTGTATTCGCCACCTAAAAAATTCCACTTCCTAATTCAAAACTGTTACTACAGTAGCATTAGCGACATCATCAGTGGACATGGTGAATGGTGCATTTTTCAGGAATATAAATTTTAACTTAAAATATAAATATTAAAAAAGAAGTGAAGCCAATTTCACAACTGGGAATGTACAAATCAGTGTGAGCTAGCTAGCCAGCTAGCCGACGTGCTATAAAATGAGTGTAGCTTCTTCGAGATCTAGTTCCTCTAGCCAAAATAAACAAAAAATTTGGCTATATTGTGTCTGAAATGTCAATTACTCAATACTTATTTCTTCTTTATAGAACTGTTGTATAAAAGCGACATCGCACTCACAATCCTGAGGTTATACTGAATTTTGGCTCGGCTGGGATTAGCTACGGCACACGGCCCTGTGAGCTCGTGCGTACAGCCGAATCACAGCCGTGCCGATATTCGGTATAACCGCGCTCTTGCTCATGCAATATTGCTTAAATGTATGTTTCAAAAATATATCACTTTGGGAATAAAAAAATATCAAAATACGTAAATACTGAGAACTAGGTACTAGATAAAGTGGACGTGTCCAGCCAGTCCAGTACTCGAGTAAAAGTAAAAGTTTAAAAGTATTAAAAAGTAAACGAATTAACAGATGAAATTCAGCTAGTTGTGTCTTCATATGAAAAGTAACTTATCTACGATGCTACTTTGCCTGAACACATCATTCGGTTTCTGTAAGTTCGCTGCTCAAACACTTTGTAGTTTGCTAGCTAATTAATCAGAAGTAAAATATCATGCAAATAACCACCATTAGCTAGAATTTCACTAGACAGTTTATGTTAGCTCCTGGAACTGATGCTAGTGTAACCTGGCGTTAGCAAAGAGAAAACAGGCTAACTCGGTTAAATGGAGCTAGTTAACGTTCGCAAATTAGCAACATTTGACCTCATCGTGCGTAGATGGTGTTCATGCCTTCGAGTGAGGCAATGGAGCCGCGTCTTTGCTACGGAAACGTGTTACTGAGGTAGGTCGATTTTCAGATGCCCACGGCTAGCTGTAGCGCTATCTACATTGCGTAGCTTGAGAAGGTTTACGCAGACGAATTGAGACAATTCTTGATGAGAGAAGAAGAGATGGAAAAAGAGATTTGTAATGACTACGCTGAATAAAATTTAAGGTTTTTTTCCCCCCCTAAATTAATCAATAATCAATTTTAAAAAAATAGCTGGAAGTTTGATGGAAAAACAGAGAGAATTTGGGGATTTTAAAACGTTTTTAAAGCGTTTATTTATTTTATTTAGTTTTTGCCTTTTTAAAAAAAAATCAAGTCTGTACGTTTTGCGTTGATTGTCACGTATACAGCGTCTCGAGAGTGCAGGCTGTACAAGGAGGAAATCATTATCAGTTCCACATGGGTACGATTTCTGCTGCTTAGAAGTTTATTTGCAGTAGATTTGAAATATTTGAAGGATTCGCCAGCGAGACAGGAAGAGTGTATAAAACCAGCTGTCTCAGCAGCAGTGTGGGGTTCTGAGCCGCTCTGTGTGTGTGTGTGTGTGTGTGTGTGTGTGTGTGTGTGTGTGTGTGTGTGAGTGCGTGTGTGTGTGTGGCTGATGTAACCGTGCTCAGTAAAAACAAATGAACGACCGAAACACTGAACACATGACACGAAAACTGAAGATCTGCAAGAAGAGAGGGGAAAAACACTTTTTTCTCTTTATTCCATTCTTTTTTTCACACCTCCTTTCTTTCTTTTCTCCTTACTTTCGTGCTCTTCTCATCGTTTTATTGTCTCCTTCTTTGTCTCTCTCTTTCTTGTTCTTCTATCCTTTCATTCCATTACGATGTTTCTTCATTTGTCTCTTTCTTTTGTTTTTTTTTCTTTTGTTTCATTTAATTCTGTTGTTCTTTCATTTGTATATCTTTCTTTCTTCCATACACTTTGTCCTAGTATTTTTTTTCTCTTCCTCCCTATTGTTTTTTTTTCTTTTTTTTTTAAATTCTTGTCTTCTTTTAATTATTTTATTCTTTCTTTATTTGTATATTTTCTTTATTTGTCTTAATTTTTCCATTGTTTTCTTTTCTTTTTTCTTTCTTTCTTTCTTTTTTTTTTTTTTTTTTGATTGAGTGATTTCTTTCATTTTTTTGGCTCTTTTCCTTTTTTCTTTTTTTCCCTTCATTATTTTTTCCTTTCTTTGTTTATTCATTTGTCTTGATTCTGTCTTTCTTTCTTTCTGTATTTCATAATTTTTTTCTTTTTTCTTCCTCGTTCTCCCTTTTTGTGTTTTTATTTCTTCTGTATTTGAATTGTTTGGTTCTTTTTTAGTTATATATTTTCTTTGTCTTATTTCTTCCTTTTTGTCTTAAGTTTCTTAGTTTCTTTTTTTAATTCTTTCAGAGGTCTTTCTTCCTTTGTTTGTTTGTTTGTCTCTTTCTTTCTTTCTTTCTTTCTTTCTTTCTTTAAGAGTAAACAACCCATCACAAATAATATATATATATGTATATATATGTATATATTAGTTATAGAAGAAATTATCATTTTTTTATTAATTACCGACTCTCTCTCTCTCTCTCTCTCTCTCTGTGTGTGTGTGTGTGTGTGTGTGTGTGTTGTGTGTGTGTTACAGGTGTGTAAGGACAGTGTTTTCCACTCACGTGCGTTTTATATGGCATGTTTTGATGTTTCTAACCGTACTGTGTGTGGGGCTGCAGTTACTGAGTGCAGTTCGTCAGTCTTGGTGAGTTCTACTCTTATAATACATTAAACATCTATAAAACATTTAATTACTAAAATAAAACTAATAAAAGTTAGCATCTTGGAGTCACTTTTGATTGCTCATATTTAATGCTTGTGAATTATGACGGAAAACACAGAAGACACACGTCTGATCTCGGGTTAGGAATGAGCTGATACTTCTTTCAGACATTAATCCATGACTATATTCATCAAGTCTGTATACTTTAATATATAAATTTATATACAGTGCCGTGCATAAGTATTCATTCCCCCCTGAACTTTTCAAAATCCCCCCTATGCTCAGGGACTGACTTTTTGGTGGACGGCCTCCTCTTTCCGGACTTGTTCCGATAGCGCCGTGTTCTTCATGATGCTGTTTGTTTAGGAATGTTCTGGAGGTCTGATTCTCCCATTTTCTGATGATGATGTGCATCTAGATGCGTAGTATATGATGCAATACGAAAACGATACAGTCAAACAAGTAATGATTCGATACACTTCAATTCATTAATGATCTGATTCGGCACCAATACCATTCGATTCAGCACCAATGCGATTCCATCCTGTACCAATGCGATTCCATTCGGCACCAATACCAATCGATTCAGCACCAATACGATTCGATTTGACACCAATATGATAAGATTCGGGACCAATACCATTTGATTCGGCACCAATACCAGTCGATTTGGCACCAATATGATTAGATTCGGCACCAATACAATTCCATTCTGTACCAATACGATTTGATTCGATATGGCACCAATACGATTCGATATGGCACCAATACGATTCGATTCAGCACCAATACGATTCGATTCAGCACCAATACGATTCGATTCAGCGCCAATTCGATTCGATTCAGCGCCAATTCGATTCGATTTGGCACCAATATGATTCAATTCGGCACCAATACTATTCCATTCTGTACCAATACGATTCCATTCGGCACCAATACAATTCAAATCAAGTCCGATCCAATATGATTCATTTCGGTTCATTCATTTAACATGCACGGATTTGTCCTAGGTTGACTCAACAATTTCAAATATTTCTTCACTGACTTTATTTTGTCTGGGGATTGTCTGAGTATTAGTACTGCATTCTGAAAGAAACTGTTAATGGTCGCGTTACCTGTTGCATTTTTAGCTGCAGGCTTCGTTAACATCATGAACCTCATGTGGTGCTTGACTCCATTGTGACCTCTCATGGCAATTGGTTGCATCAGAGCTAAATTAGGGGGTGAATAATTCTGCAATTACAACTTTTACAGTTTTTTATTTGTAAAAAATTTTGCAAAGTAGATTGATTTATTTCCCATGCTTCAGTATTATGGGATATTTTGTATAGATTCATGGCATATAATCTCATTTAAGACCATTTCAGTTCCAGGTTATAACACATATGAAACAAATTGTGGAAAATGTCAAGAGGAGGTCAATTCTTATGCAAGCCACTGTATCTGTTTAGTTCTTAGTTATAGTTGGAACTGTAAATTGGTAAATTTGATCGAATTTGGCTGGACTTTGGGGAAAAAAAAAAAAACTCTTCACATTTCTTCTTCCTTCTTAAAGAATCTTTCTTTCCCTCAGGAACATCAAGACCAGACCATCTGACCACCATTTGATCAATCCTGTTCTCTTTGAACAGCGAGATGCTCAGTCTATCATGGAGAACTTTAATTCAAACCACCGTTTCCAATGGAGCGATGGAAAAGACGAGGGACCGAATCAGGTTTCAGGGCCTGCAAGCAAAAATCTGGACACAACTCCAGCTCGACGTCTTGCTAGCACACCCGGGAGGATCTTCATACCAAATCAGCTAAAGAGCAAAGCAGATACACCATATGACCCCAAAGGCAATTCGGTGGTTGACCGGGAAGTCCCAAAACAATCACCAGCCCAAATTTTGTCACGGGACCGTTTTCAGAAAGGATTTCAGAGACATGGTGTCAAACAAGCATCGAGCTTTTTAACTAGCGACCGAAATGGTAAAACATGTCGACCCAAGAACCATATTGTCTTCCTGAAAACACACAAGACAGCCAGCAGCACCATCCTCAACATCCTGTATCGCTATGGCGACACTCACAACTTGACGTTTGCGCTGCCAGTGTACATGCACAGCCAGCTCTACTACCCGAAGTACTTCATGTCGCACTTCGTCGAGGGCATGAAGTCTCGCCAACGGACTGAGTTCCACGTCATGTGCAATCACATGCGCTTCCAAGGGTCTGAGGTCAGAAAGAATGAATGCTTGAACGTGAAAATGGTCTAATGAGATTTTTTTTAAAAAGAGGCAGTGTTTTTAAATTATATGTTTTTTTTTCACATGAGCTGAGGATTAACTGGGATTATTCCGAAAAACAACCCCGATACACAAGAAGTCATTCATTTTGAGCGGAGAGTTGTACAGGGACTACGAGTGCGACTAAACAGAATACGAGTGGCAAGCTAGCTAGATATTGTTAGCCAGAGGCATTTTGAGTAGATACATCACACTTCTTAAAATATGAACACGGCAGCGCTTAACACTCAGCACGGCAGCTGTATTACGTAAGTCCCGTAAAAAGAGCCAATCGCCATACCTGTAGATTCTGGTCTATTTCTGGTGTATTGATCTCTTCTTATTCAAGTAGAAAGGAGACTGACTGGAAAGTACTGCCTGGGAGAATCACCAAGATGGCCGTCAAGCAGAAGGACTTTGTGTTAGCTAGTAAGCATTATAGCCAATATAGCAGTACATAATGTATTGGGATCTCCACAACTAGTTAGCTTACACATGTATCACATATCTATTGAAAAGTACAAGAAGTAAATTCTCAGCATTTTTTCCTTGGATTATCTACTCTACAATTTTGTGTCCAAAAATATATCACAGTAGACTGCAACAAATGAACAAAATATAAATGTAACTCACTCCAGGGGGCGAGTTTAGAGATTGTGTGCAGGCGACATTACAGGAGTCAGGGTTACTCCAGGAATGTTTAGCACTGACTAGATTATAAATTTGGTGTTATGCATAAAAGTTAACATTTCAATTCGAGTAATTTGCTGTTTGTCCCACTAATTAATAAGACCTGTCTATAATCAGGACATCTTTTGTGATCATTGGGACACAGGAAAGACAAATTTGCCCCAAAATCCACCCAATTATCCTTTAGTGGGGCCCAGGCATAACCATGATCTTTGCATTTCACTTATCAAAAATGGATTTTTTTCCATTAGAAATCCATCATGTTTTTGGAATAACATTAATGACAAATAATGTGTTATATATTTAATGTATAAATATCTGTCTCCCAGGTGAGAAAAGTCATGCCCTTGGACACGTTTTATTTCTCCATCCTGCGCAATCCAGTGTCCATGATGGAGTCCCTCTTCACATACTACAAAGCGATCCCAGCATTCCACAATTTCAGGACCCTCGAGGACTTTCTGCTCGACAATGGCCGTTCTTACAACGCTACCTTGCCTAATAATCATTACGCTCTTAACATCCTGACCTTCGACTTCGGCTTCAACAACTCAGCACTGTCAGACGAAGCAGAACTGGATGAACGAGCCGTGGCTATAATTTCCGCCATGGAGAAAGAATTCCACCTCATCCTAATCTCGGAGTACTTCGATGAGTCTATGGTGTTGCTCAAACACGCCCTCTGCTGGACACTGGAGGACGTCGTGTCATTCCGCTTGAACAGCCGAAGTGAGAAATCGCGCAAATCACTGAGTGCGGAAACGATCGAGCAGGTGAAGAAGTGGAGCTCGTTGGATTGGCGGCTGTACCAACACTTTAACACTAGCTTCTGGAGGCGGATAGATACATTGCTAGGACGCGCTAAGCTCCAAGAGGAAGTGGAGCTTCTCAGAGCTAGAAGGGAAGCACTGGAGAAAACCTGCCTTTTAGGGGGCAAGGCTGTGGATCCCGATCAGGTACATGATTTGTCAGTGAAGCCATTCCAGTATGGCCAAGCAGTTATCCAGGGATATAACATCCGCCCGGGATTGGACAACGACACGCACCGTCTTTGTCAGAGGCTCATCACGCCCGAGCTGCAGTACACCAGGTCTTTGTACATTAAACAGTTCCCTGATATCGCTGCTAAAATTGCGGCTGCTAAAATGGTGATGGGAAACAAGCGCTCAACCACTGCCAAACACGTCATAAACGCTAAGAGAAACAGCACCAGTGCGACTGCTGCTCTGAAGCGCAACTCGACCGTACAAAGCAGGACAAATTCTGTTAGAAACAACAGCAACTCACGAACTGGCACACTTGATAAGGTGCAAAAAGCTATTACGTTTACATTGGCCAAAGACAATATGGATGGTAAAGATAATGCTGACTCAACTAAAGCAAAGCACCACAAAACATGAAGACAAATGAACCCCAACCTGACATTAAACAGTGAATTATGCTAAGTGTGCCTTAGCCTTTGCTGCTGTGCACATTAGTGACCTCTTGATGTTGTGGAGAAGATATTAATTTGTTAAAGGTCCTAAATACAGTGGTCAGAAAAAAAAAAAAATACAAATGAATGTCAAATGCTATTTACACAAAACTGATCAGTTGTTGGTTCTTTTACTTTCGATTAGCTTCGCTAGATCCACTGTGGTCTTAATATCATGGCTACTTTATGTAGGAGGAATATTTGTAGATATTTCACTGTTTTTCAGAAAACTATTATTATTATTATGCTCATGTGAACTGGCCCTAATTCTGTATGGATACTCACAGTATATCATTACTGTTTTTCAAATCCTAAAAACTGGAATACGAGAATAAGACAAAACGGTTATTTTTACTGTGAGATGGTAAATACGGGTGTATGTCCTCTGAATGAGATGGATCAGACTAAATATCACAATCTAAATGCTGATTTTTCTGACAAGATTCAGTTTTCGCTTGAAAGCGGAATAAGTATACAAGATTAAGTATACAAAAATACATGTAAATAATTCAGCGGTGAGTTTTCACTTCAAAACCATCATTTAGAAAACAGTGAAACACTTCAGTGTTTTATTTTTATCCTTTTGTGAGATTGTATAAATAAGGTTTGTAAATGTAGCTGATAGGAAATTCATACAGTGGATATAAAAAGTCTACACACCCTTGTTTTTGTGACGTAAAAAAAAAAAACGAAACCAAGATAATTCAAGATAAAAAATGTCAGAACTTTTTCCACCCTCAATGTGAAAATACAATGTCTAAAAATTAAGTGAACAACAATCGGAACAACATTTTAGGGAAAAATAGGGAAAATGTAAAAAATTGCAGTAATCTGGTTGCATAAGTGTGCACACCCTTTTATAATTAGGGGTGTGGCTGTGTTCAGAAAGAACCAATCACATTCAATCTCAGCTGTCATCAATGAAATTATTCTGATGAACCCTAAATAAAGACCAGCTGTTTCTGTAGGATTTTCTTCACATCTTCTTTGTTTCATCTGACTTCTGAAGCCATGGTCCTCAAAGAGCTTACAAAGCATGTACAGGGTCCCACTGTTGAAAGATATCGATCAGGAGAGAGGCACAAAAAAATTCCAAAACATTAGACATAAAACATTAGTACCATGGAATACCGTGAAGGCTATCATCAAGAAGTGGATAAAATGGAGCACCACAGTGATATCACCAAGAACAGGACGTCCCTCCGAAATTTATAAAAGGACAAGACAAAAACTTACCAGGGAGGCTGCCATGAGACCTACGCCAACATTAAAGGAGTTGCAGGAATATCTGACAAGTACTGATCACCCTCTACATGTGATAACAGTCTCTCATATTCTTCACATGTCTGGGCTATGGGGAAGGGTGGCAAGATGGAAGCCCTTTCTCACAAAAGAAAAAAAAAATCCATGCTCAACTAAATCACCCTGAACTATGTGGCAAAATGTGTTATGGTGAAGCATGGTGATGGCAGCATCATGTTTTAGGGCTGTGTTTCTTCAGCCAGAACTGGGGCTTTTATCAAGGTGGAGGGAATCATGAATAGCTACAAATACCAATTTTAGTGCAAAATCTTCACCTTTCAGCATGACAATGACCCAAAGCGTACATCCAAATCAACAAAAGAACGGCTTAACCAAAAGAAGATCATTGTTTTTGAATGGCCGAGCCAGAGCCCAGACCTGAATCCAACTAAAAATCTGTGAGATGACCTGAAGCGGGCTGTGCACAGGAGACACCCTTACAGTTTGATGGATCTAGAATGTTTTTTGCAAGAAAGATTGGGAAAATATTGCCAAGTCAAGATGTGCGACGCTGTTAGACTCTTACCCAAAAAGTCAGAGCTGCTTCAACAAAGCATTAGTTTAGGGCAGTGCACACTTATGCAACTAGGTTATTGTAAGTTATTTATTTTTCCTATTTTTCCCTAAAATGTTTTTGATAGTTTTTCACTTACCTTGTAATTTCACATTGAAGGTGGAAAAGGTTCTGACATGATTTATCTTTTTTTTCACAAAAACCTCCCATTTTAACAGGGGTGTGTAGACTTTTTATATACACTGGATTTGCAAAAAAGAACAAAAAATTTCGGGAGGAAAAAAAATCAAAATGATTGCAAGATGGTAACGAGTGTCACTGGTTTAGAACTTATTTATGCATTAATAATTAATCATTTGTGCTCAACACTACAATGCTTTAAAATTTCTTGCCATGAAAACTCAAGGTCCTGTTCTCTTTAAAGTTTAGTTTAAAATCTATGTCCATAATAATTATGAGCAATATATACATTGCGCCTCATTTATGAATCTTTTAGTAAAGTTGTGTGTAAATGTTTTCATTTGGTAAACCGAACTAAAAAAATTCACACCAAATTTACAGAAGTTTCGTCGACAATTGTTTTCATTCTCACGTGAGTATGCTGATAAACGGCAATCAGCCATAAATTACCAAGCGCATTCACAGCTCAGCTGATTTACATTTAGCCACGCCCACAAAACTCCATAAAAGGTAAAGCTCCCAGAGAGCTGAAAAGGACAAAATGGCGAGTAAACGTTGAAAGCTAAATCTTCCAGTAATGCAGCTCAGCCACTGCAGCTCATCAGACACACTCTAACATTTCCTTAGTCATTACTATGGGATGAATGAGTTTCCCAAAATGTATTAAATTGCCGTGTATTTGAAATAAATAAGTGATTTAAACTCGACAGCGTAATCCCTGTATAAAATCGCAGTAACATATCAACAATTGTATGATTTGAAGCCAATCATTCGAGGCTCACATTAGTAATATGTAAATTTACACAAACTCACAAGCTCTTGTAGGATATGAATTCTTTTCCTAAAATAAGAGAATTTTCATGAACACCACATTTCTTGTGTAAACACTCCTACGTTCGATGTACGAATAAATTTGTTTGTATTTATAAATGAGGTCCAATGTCTGTGGAAATGGCATTACTAAGCCTTATGCTTTTGTAACTCCATTTTGCGCTGGTGGGAATGGAAATAGGAAACGAAGGCTTTTTTAGATTAGATTATGTTCAGGTGATTGCGGACGCCTGTGTCACAAAGATCACATCTTTGCGGAATAAATCTATATTTTTAAAACAACTGTTCCTGGTTTGCAAGAGGAAATGTATAAACGTAGTATTAGAGAAATTGGTGCAAACATTTTTTTGTATTGTTCCACTTGTAGTAAAAGTTTAAAACGGGTCATTCTAAAACAAATGGCACATGAGGGCTAATTGGGTTTCCAAATTTGGCAATCCCTTCAGCTAACTTTAGAATGCTGAATACTTGTGGGATAAGAGATAGGATTTGTGTCAGAAGCATTCATGATTATAATTTAAAAGGAATTGAAAAGGGGAAAAAAATCAGTTTAGAAAGGCTCAAGACTTTCTAAATGACCTTGCATTCAATTAGCTTAGCTAGATCTTGTGCCTTTGTTAAAGTGTTAAAGGATGCTATCAGTGATAAAGGTTTTGCTAACTCTTTGTGCAATTTTGCAAAGCGATGAATGGAAAAGTATAAAAGTATATATAAATGGACGGTAAATATAAAACCATCAACGCTAACATCAAGTAATGTTACCTTAGCCGTATAGCTGTGAAAGAATTCTTCCATAGTAAATTTATAGCCTTTATTCAGCGCTGAATTCTTCAAGTGTTCCCAAACAATTTGAACTTTAGTCTCGGCAGTGTTAGCAAAGATGAGGGGAAAAATCTTTCCATCGCGAGCGAAGGTGACGTTAGCGCCAGTGTTCCTGTGGTAAACATCAGCTATAAGGCTACAGCTAGTGGTAATGATGTCAGGATTCAAACTCTAAATCTCCTGATAATAAGGTGAACACTCTTCTTTTGTGCCACTCAGGTGCACTATTGCTATCTTTTTTTGCTTTAAGTCAGCTGCTAGCTCTAGCTAACTAGCATATGCACAGACAATAAGTATAGTTTGGTTTAAATTTCTCACACTCATAGCGAAAGACTGCAGCTGAACAAGCGAAAAAGTCATCTTTGAGCGAACAACAAGGGAACACGCAAAAAAACGTTTCTGATTAGCGAAAGAAAAACACAAAGAATGTCTCTTTATTTAGTCGAGTGTTTTTATTTTTAGGTACAATTAACTTTGAGTCACACTTCTCTTTTGACGCAAATCTGACCGGATAAACACTGCCACATAGCGTCTCAAGCACACGAAGCTCTTGTGTAACCTCAGTTCTCTTTGAAAAAAATTTCAAATTCATGTCGATTTCAAATGTAGCTTTTGTTTTTAAAAGATCGATAGGTTTTTACTTAGAATCAAATTGTGCTTTGTGTAAATTGTGTAAAATTTCTTTCATGTTTTATTTTAGTGTGAATTTATTTCGCTTTTTTTTTTTTTTTGTTACATGATTGTGTGTTGCACAAATGTTACCTTCAGAACAAAACCAGTTAAATTTATCAATACTGTCTTGATGCTGCCTTTTCTTCAAGTTTCTTCAAGTTTCGGAACAAATTCTGTGTTTACTTTCAAAGGAAAGTTTTGCCAGAGAAGCAAATGATCCTTTTCCATTCCCCTTTCAAATGTAATTACTTGAACAAGATGTGGTGTGCGTCCAAATGTCACTTCTTTAGTTGTATATTTAGAGATCCAATGCTAGTAATGGAGGTATATTAGCATTGTGCTAACTGTATACCAAAACACATGAGGTGTCTGACTTTTATTTATGTATTTAAAAGTTTAACTATCAAGTTATTCTGTAGTGTAATGATTTCGGCATGCAGTTAGCATGACACTAAATGATACCATGACTTCTCAGCTATGTTAGTCTTATAGTTATAGTAAAGCTAAAGAAATGACATTTGGAAACTAAATATGCCTTACTGAGTACATCTGAGGTAAGTGGAATTTTTCTTTCCACTTGAAAGAAAATATTTTAACAAGTAAAATTGTTTAAAAATGCTGCTTAATTTTCCTTGACAGTTCATGAGGCTGTTGGACGATTTAAATTTTGTGATAAATTTTGCATTTTATCCCTGAAGAGTTACAAGTTGTATGTAGCAAAATGTATGAACAAGAAATTTCAAAAATTTCTTTTGTCTACAAAATTATGAAGCTTAATTTCTTAGAGAATGAGCTGGTAGACAAAATAAATTTAATTTTGTGACACATTTTGCTAACTTGCTAACTTTGGACTTCAGTGATGAAATGCAAAATTTATCGCAGAATTTAAGTTGTCCACCAGCCTCATTCTCTGTCCAAGAAAATCAAGCAGCATTTTTATTTAATCAGTGAACTACAAAGTTAACAAGTTTGCAAAATTTTCAAAGTTTCAAAAATTTCAAAAAATTTAAAAATTTCAACCTAGAATTTTTGTTTGTTTCTTTGGGGCAAAATTTCTTAAATGCTTTATGTAAAATATAAAAAAAGATTTAAAAAATATATAAATTATGGCAACTGTCAAAGCAGACTGGTTCTGTATTCTGTATTTAAATTTGTCAATTTATTTGTCGCTTAATTATTATGTATTTATGTACGTCTTTCTGAATCATGTTCATGTCAAAATTTTGATTTCTTTTTTACTGTATATTTTGTTTTACAGTAAATTGTCGTTTTCAGGTTTTCAGTTTTCGAATCATTTTGAGTTCCACTTTGCCATTGTACCTATACACGGGTGTATGGTGTAATAAAAAAAAAAACCTCAGATGCAAGTCGATATACAACACTGAATTTCTTTATTCACAAAGTGTGCGGCTGTGCAGCGTGTTTATCCTCAGCTTCATCAGTTAAAACAGCTCGACAGCAGTGAAGTCAAAACATCTGGTGCTAGCGAGAAAAGTCTTCTGTCAGAGTTTATAGCAGCTCAGATCCACATTCATAAATACATTTATAAATCTGTCTTGGGCTTGGGGGGAGGATCTAATGCATCCACTGCAGTATTTATGTAATGACAAGTGTCATTTTTCAAACTAGATACAAACAAATTTAGCTGTAAATCATTTGCCAAAACATTTATATCAAATATCAAATAAGACAAGCCATTTGATTACGACAAAACTAATGGCGAACTATAAAAGGAGAATGAGGAGAAGGAGAATGAGTGTCTATGTAACCTAGACATTGTGATGGCTGAGCAATATTACTGGAAGGTTTAGCGCATGCCGCACTTTTACCGTTTAGTCGCCATTTTCAGCTCTCTGTAAGCTTTGCCATTTATGGAGGTTCATGGGTGTGGCTAATCAGTTGTGTTGTGATTCCGCTCGGTCATTTACGGCTGGATGCCATTTATGAACAAACACGTGAGTAGGAATAGAATCAGTGAAACTTTTGTAAATCTGGTGGCAGTTTTTAGTTCGGTTTAGCCTACGAAATCATGTTCATACAACTTACACACAACTACTAACAGATTAAATAAATGAAGTCTTGTCCGTGTTCCTATCAACTGCAGTTCTGATGAGTTGCAACAAGATGATGTCATAAAATAACCACCCACAAGTGGTGAAATAAGTTTCACGTTTACAGGTGTGTAGCCATGATCGGTTCAGAACCACACTAAAGCACAGTTTGACATGCACAATAAAAGACACATTCCTTCAAAAACGCAATAACACCACCCCCTTGTCGACACTTGCAGTAGTGTTTCTGAGTATCTCAATGATCTCAGACAGAGGGTGTATCCCAGTGCGCTAACTGTCGTTCAATTCTACGTCCTTCGGCCTGGATGTCACTCAAAGTCCGCCATCTTTAAAGATGTTTCAATTCTTAAAGCGCACTAGGAGGCTTGGATACACAGGTTCTTCCTATGTGGAACAAACCTTTGCCGCTTTTGTACTTTTTAGCCATAAGGAGCCATTAATGACTTGTTCTCATGTTCTTATCTGACCTTTGACCCTTGAAGACCCATCCCAAGGTTCTACACTGACCCTTTATGAGGTTCTTGATGGCCTGTTGACTCTTTAGGACCCTTCCGTTTGTTCTGGATTGATCCCTACATATTTCAAACTTGTACTGTGGTTCTTATCAGGACTTTTGACCCTTTAGGACACAATAAAAGACACATTTCCTTTGACCCTTTAGGTTTATTCTGAGATTCTGGTTTGATGTTTTAGACCCTTCAGGACCGTCTCTAGGTCCAGATCTGACCATTGAGATTTGCTGTTTTTCGGGCCTGAGCCTTACAGTTGTGAACTGATCTTCAATCCTTTAATACCCATCCTGAGGTTCTGCATGGACACTGGATTTTTTTGATCCTTAATCAACTAACCTTTGACCTTTTTTGGGATTCTGATCTGATTTTTCCCCTTTCCCAACCTGTTATTATGTTTGGAACTGGGCTTAAATCATTTAGGACATGTACAGAGTTTCTTAACAGACCTTCCACTTTTTAGGTATGTTCCTGTGGTTCTGAAATGGACTTTGTCCTTTTGGGACATGTTCAAGGTTTTGGACTGACATTTACCCTTTTCTGGTCTGATCTTGGCCTCTTGGCCCCTTCTGGAGATCTGAATTAACATTTGACCCAACCTGAGGTTGATCTTTTGGACTCTATCTGGAGGTCCTCGATTGACCGCTGACATTGGTTGAATCATCCTGAGGTTCTGGACTGACTTTACACCCTCTTGAACTTTTTCTGAACTTCTAAATTGACCTTTCACCCTTTAGGATCCTTTCTGGGGTCCTCTGGATTTCCATATTTAGGTTGATTCTGTAGGACTCTTCGCGAGACTTTAAAGGTTCAATTCCGAGGTCTTGACCCTTCTCAGGTACTGAACAGAGTCTTGGCGCTTTCAGATGCTGTACAGTACAGAATTGTCCCAATTCTGTTCTGTTCCTGATTTTTATCCCTGGCTCTACAATGTTCTGTTGCTGATTTCAGGACTGATTGATTTTGGCCTCTATTAATCAGTGAGTTAATCACTTAGATACAGTAATTAGTGCAGAATAATTAGTTAATTGATTAAAAACGTGGTGTAAATGACAAACACACACTTTAACACACACATTCTATTTCATACCCATACTATTTTACATACACAGGAGTGGGCGCACACACACACCCTCTCTCTCTCTCTATCTCTCACTCTCACTCACACACACATATGCTATCTCTCTCTCACTTGCTCTTTTACCCACACACATGCTTTTACACACACATATTCTCTTTCATACACATACTATTTTACATACACAAGCGCACACACACACACACACACACATTCTCTCTCTCTCTCTATTTCTCTCTCTCTCTCTGTCTCTCACACACACATGCTTTTGCACACACATTCTTTCATTCACACACACTCTTCTACACACACACACATTCTGTCTCTCTCACTTACTCTTTTACCCACACACATGCTTTTACACACACATTCTTGCACGCACGCACACTCTCCCTTGTTTTTATACCTTAGTGGGGACCAAATATAAGGATAGGAATATCTGACAGTCATGACCTTGTGGGGACATTTGGCAGGTCCCCATGATTTCTTTTCTAAAAGTGGCAAAAATAATTTCATTATTGAGATCAAGGTTAGGGTTAGATGTAGCACAGAATTAATTAGCCGCATTAATAATTATGTCAGTGGAAGGTCCTTGTAAGTGTAATATGACAAGTGTGTGTGTGTGTGTGTGTGTGTGTGTGTGTGCTTGCACATACTCTTCTATACACACACACACACACATTCTCTCTCTCTTACACACACACACACACTCTGTTTTCACACAGATGTATTAGTGGGACACCTGCAGCTCTTTTTATCCCTAAACGGAAGCCCTATTTCACACACCCGTCTTTTCTCACCCCTACAGAGCACTCCTGCCAACACAACCCCTCCTTCCACCCCTTTCCCCAAGCCCTACCTGTGTCACAAATCTTTTGGCACCTATACACCACCTGAGTCTCACTGGTCTCTCTTTGCTTCTGAAAACGGTAGAAGGCACTACTTTTTTTTTTGCTCTGCTTTATTCTATAATCAGTTGTTTACTGTGTATGACCACATGATGGCGCCATTAACAAAGAATACAGTGTGAGTCCTTAAAAAAATGTATTAAATCTGTCCACTGCACTGCGTTGAGGACTACACACACACTCGCACACACAAAGAAGTCTTGTGGGCAGTGGCAGCCCTGACCCAACAACGTAACAGATCAAGGC
>CM074929.1:2483484-2485984 GCA_037576815.1 Pangasius larnaudii | reverse complement strand
GCACTTTGTAATGGTTGGTAAGTTTTTCGACATGGGAAAGTCTTCGGGAACAGAGGTGTCTATGTTTTGCAGTTTCTTGGTAACATGATAACAGGAACTAACTTGTTTTTTTGCGACACAATTTAGTTGCACGTTGATCTTGACATATATGATGAATAAAAGACAATATTAGGTAGCAATAAAAGCCTTTAATGCCTGGACTGATGGAGTCTCTGGATCCGGAAATTCAACAGTAGCAGCTGTTTAGATTTGTTAAGTTGATAACTCGAGTATTTTTAGCACATCAACAGTTATCTATTTTGGTCTAAAATCTCTTCACGAACAGCAGCATCATGTGCCCCAGATGGTTCTCCATACCTGGGAAAGCTGAAACATCACTTTCCCTAATTTTAGTGATAAAAAAAAAAAATCCCGGTTCTTAACAGTGATTTTTGTGAGACATGTCAAAACTTGTTAGAGAGAGTCCCCACAGTGCCGTATTTAGCTCAGAATAAAGCTGCCAGGTCGGCTAATTTTACCAGCTGTACTGGATCATCAAGAAAACTTGCCTAGGGAGAGTGCTGGTCATGCAGAAACATCTGTAACTCAGAGTGCAGTCTGGAAAAAAAAAAAACCTCATGAGCCCTTTGGCTGTTGACATACTACCTCTTCGGCGTGTGGCAAAAGTTGCTAATGTATAAAGCACACTGAGCAAGTCATGCCTTTGGCAACTTTGACAGCACAGATTTTGGTTTCTCCCGTTTACTTGACTGACATGGCCTCACGGTGGACACTGCAGTGACTCCATACCTGAACATGTGCTAATAAACCGCCGTGTCAGCCGGGCATAGTCAAGTCTCCCTCCTAGAACGAGCGTCAAACTTTAAAGCATTTTTGGTTAAAAATAAAACACACTCAAAGCAATTGTGTTCCTAAGGTGCTGTAAGTCATGCCATAAAACCTGTAACAGGAATTCACAATCAGAGCTGTCAGGGTTTTGGACAGAAAGAAGTTTGGCGTCGAGGGCAGCAAGCTAGCCAACTGACATTTACTGGTTAGCTAAAATCCAGGCTGGTGAATGCAAATCAGATTGTACAAGTAGGTAATAAAAATACACACACTGGAAATGACCAAGTACGTAAGTTTTAGTTCTCAATTTAGCTAGCTAAAGTTAGCTAGCTTGCTAGCACGGGTTTCAGAATGGAGAGTTAGCACAGAAAAACTAATGTTTTAGCTAGCATTAAAGCTCCTTCAAAGCAATTATGTTTAAAAATAAAACATACTCAAAATGTTCTTGAGGTCATGCTAGAATAGTAATTACCAGTCAGGACAATTGAGATGAATAATTTGGCACATGAAAGAAAGAAGCTCAGCTTTGATGGGAGCAATCCAGTCGACTAATGTTCTCTAATGGGAGCAATCCAGTCGACTGATGTTCTCTGGTTAACTAAAATCCAACAAAATACATAGATCTGATAGCAAAATATACAGAGAGCACAAGCTGGGTGATAAAAAATACACACACCGCAAGCGATCAGGTGTTCGCGTTACTTCTCCACATTCACATTTAGTTAGCTAGCTAAAGTTAGCTGACTAGCCTCAGAGCTGACGATAACAGCAGTGAATAATTACAGTGTCAGAGTTGTGAGTCGGAGCACAGCAAGTATTACGAAATGTGTTTTTCTACAAGTATCTTGCAACAGCATTTGTTACAGCGATGTGGTGTGTATGTTGTGTTATAATAATAATAATAATAATAATAATAATAATAATAATAATAATAAAACCAGTAATAATGGGTATGAGCTCCCTCATCCCTTTTACTGAAAGATAATGATTATCACAATTTGTGATGCAAATGAAATGATTTTAGTCTCTTAGCCAACATGCTAAGTCAGCTAATTAGCATCTGGCAAGCACATTTGCGTAGCGATACCCTAATGCATGCTAAATGTGTCAATTTCAAAAGTTATTCATTATGACACAACAAGTACGTGTTAAAGTATTTAGACTGAAATGTAATTAATGGCAATAATTTCACATTTAGCGAGCTTTGTAGCAAACCTACTAAGTGTGTGTGTGTGTTAAGTATTAGTGTATATAAGTGTGTCTAGCTGTTTAATGAATAACAATGACTTAGTGTTAGTTGAGCATAGCTAAGAGCGCCTGCCTCCACATCTGCTGTATACACACACACACACGCGTCCCTTTAACCAAATTCATCTGTCAAAATTAAACTAGAGCATATGGTGGCCATCCCAGGATATGAATTAGTTTAATCAACCACACACACACACACACACAGTATGTACACACTATATATAAAATAACATTTACCACATTGCTTTTGGAATCTGATTGGTCAGAAGGTGTTGATGAATTTTCTATAACAGCAGGTCTGACAGTAGTGCAGCTGCAAATCTTCTTTCGACTTTTCCCTTCAGGGGTCGCCACAGTGAATCATCACTCTCCACCTCTCCCTATCTTCTGCATCCTCAACACTTGCACCCACTAGCTTCAT
>CM074929.1:2452005-2478425 GCA_037576815.1 Pangasius larnaudii | reverse complement strand
GAATGAATCTTGTTATAACTGAAAGATTCACTGATTCAAACACTGACTCTCTGAATGAGACAGGACCAAATCTCAGTCATGACCAAAAGAATCACTGATTCAAACACTGTCCTGCTGAATGACAAAAGAATGAATCATTTTATAACTGAAAGATTCACTGATTCAAACATCGACTCTCTGAATGAGAGGGGAATGAATCTTGGGATGACCAAAAGATTCAATGATTCAAACACCGACTCTTGGAACGAGAGAGGATCTGACTGTTTATCAGATATGTTAAGATAAAGGTAACATTTTGCCAGATTAGGATCGTTATGTCTATAATTAGAGGAGGTGCAATTTGTAAGAATTTTAATTGGTTAGTTGAGGACTTTAATTAGACGATAAATGATGAATAGCAAAACAGTGAAAGAGTGAGCTAACTCATGTGGAGTCAGCCACACACACACACACACACACACACACACATACACACACACACACACACAGACACACCCTGCAGAGAGCTAACAACTTGACACATCTCCTCTTGGCAACAGTGCAGCATCGTGTACCTGCAACATTTGATTGTAGATGAATGATGAGGCAGACTGTGTGTTTATAACCGTGATCTCTCTCTCACTCACTCACACACACACACACACACACACACACACACACACACACACACACACACACACACACACACACTTCATCATTTGGCCTACATTGCACTTTCTTTCATTTAAGCAGGTAACCTAAGGTAATGTGGTGATGGAAAGTATGAAAATGTAATAAGAATTTTTAAATTCTTTTTAATTTTTTTTTCATACCTGCAGTCTACTGATAAATGATGGTGAATTTTGCACATCATTTTTCCCACATGCTATATCATTTATAGCAGTTTATATCATTATATAAAGCTGTGGTTCTCAAAGTGGTGATTTGATGGAAATTACGAACCACCAAATAACAGTCAAACCTCTTTACATGTAAATATATCCAGTTCCAAAAATGTAATTTCTTTTTCCAAATCCAATTCCAGTCTTTGATATTTGTTACAGGATCCGATAGCTGATATATTTTCCCCAATATCCCATCCACCATCTTTTGTTGGTATTGATACTGGGTACTGTTACTGGGCCTCGGATCGGTGCAATCTCTAATTATTATTTATGGAACACTGGATTTTAATCATATTGTTTTTGTTGCCCTTTTATAAAAGAAATGATTACTGTGATTACTGCGTTATCGCGGGTTTTACTTCGGTATCAGCTTGTTTGACTGCTCACATTAATTGAATGGGTTTAATTCAAAATGCGATAACTCAAAAACAAGTAGCCTATAAATAATGACAAGATGAGCCTGTTGTATTGGGGGAAAATTCAGGAAGAAAAATTTCTATGGCTCTAATAAATGGCCAAAATATCATTATACGCATTTGACAGTCTCTACTGAGGGGGTCTGTGGAGTTTATTTTATAGTTACAGACGTCCCTGGCTGCAAAAAGTTCAAGAAATAATGTAAATACTGTGAACACACTCGGACTTATATCTATTTTGATAGCTAGCGCAAAAATGGTGGAGCTGCCATGTCTGAAACAGACCTTTACAAAGAAAACGTACAAAATCGACGATGTAGTCTTGTTTACATTGAATAAGCTACTCTTCGGTTTTCGATCACGTCGAATCATCGACATTCCAATCTTGCTAACTCCTACACTCAAAATAAATAAGGGCAACACAACATGAGTGGTCAGGGGTCGTGAGCTGAAAAGGAACAGGCACTTTGTTGCATTCATTTTCTAGAATTTTCTACTATAAAAAGTATTTAAAATGTCATCGTAGCAAGTGGAAATACCGTGAATATATATATATATATATATATATATATATATATATATATATATATATATATATATATATATATTGTCAAATCTAGCTAGTACTACTAGATAACAGTAATTTAAACATAACATTGTTAATCTAGCGATTTGTACTGAATTCAAGCTTGACATACTCTTGTTCTATTGTCAAATATTTTTGTTAATTTTTAGCATTTATTTCTAGAAAGAAGCAAAAATGATCTGCCCATAGAATGGGAGAATTTAAAATGTTAATTTAGTAAGGATCTCTAAAAAAAATTTGAATAAGGTTTGATCATCTTTTATTTGGTTTATTGTAAGCTTAATGGGAAATACTAGATAAATTTGACTAAATATTTTTAGTTGAGCTGGAGTAAAAGAAATCAGCTAACACTTTGTCAATTTATAATTTAGTTGAACCCTTCTACAGACGTTATGTAGACGATTATTTTTTTTAACTTTTTTATAGCTAGTGCTAGCCTGAACATGAATCAAAGTAAAAACACGTGGCAACATAAACAAAGATGTAACCCCACTGAAATTGGCTTCTTTTGGTAAATAAGACAGTTGAGTCTTTTTTCTAAGAAATTTGTGCAGATAAGATTATAGTTACAGTTAGTTACCATATTTTGGAATGCTACACATCTATTAATATTACTTCTTGCTAGTTAAAAATTTCCTCACGTTTTCTCGGTAACATTATTTCAAATTATCGGCTAGAGTCATGACTGGAGTCAAGTCATTTCCAATCCTGTTATTTTATATTCGTACCAAGAGAAGAGTCAATGATGCTCTCAACAACGTAAATAAGTTTATGGTCCGCTGTAAGTTTAAATCAATATCGCAATAACAATTAATAAAAGATATACAGCTCAGCCCTAATACTTTTTATTGTGGCTACTGATAAAGATGGACGTGCATTAATTCAGCACTGTAAGAGTTCAACTGAATAAAAACGAGAGGAACAAAGAATGAGAATGAGAGAGAGAGAGAGAGAGAGAGAGAGAGAGAGAGAAAACAGCTTGGAGAGTGTTTTTAAAAAACAGATAAGAAGCAGCTAAGTGCCATTTTGGAAAGCTTTCATGCTATGCGCAATTTTTAATCTGTCTGTTCATGAGTGTGTTGCTGTGTGTGTGTGTGTGTGTGTGTGTGTGTGCGTGTTTGTGCAAACTCTAAACCATGCCATATCGATTACACGCAGCGAGAGCCTTTTCAATTAGGCACAAGAAAGAGAGGCTAATCAAGTTGAGCCACACGCTAATTATTCGCATTAGCGCCAAAATGAATAGCAGCGGTTTACCATCGTCTCTTTCTTCCGCTCCTTCTTTCTCTTCTCATTTTCTCCGTCTGTCCTTCTTCTCAGTTTAATGAGGTTAATAGCAAAAGGGGTGTAACATAAGTGTTGTATAAAGATGTAATTAAAATGAGACGGATGTAAAAGCTTGAGGGACGCAACCGAATTCTGGAAAGGACAAGAAGAACGACTTGATGTTTCCATTCATCTGAAGTACGTGCTTTATCCAGGTCAGGGTTGCAGTGGATCGGATCCGGGAACTCTATCCTGGGAATTCTGTAGCAGTTTCCAGTTCATTTAACTTTACCACAAAATGCTAGTTATATCTAGCTAACTTAGCTAACCTGACTAAACATCTTTATTGGATTTTGCTAGTACCAAATAGACTGTAGCTAAGAATATTCATCTTTTTTTTAATTTCAGTGCAAATGAAAGAAATGAACTTGCAGTGTTGAAAATTATGCGCATTTTTATGTGTTACCAAATTCAATATACTGCATTTCGTTGTACTGTATCTGTACTCGTACTCTGACAATGACAATAAAGTTGAACCTAACCTAACCTAACATATATTCCTAGGGCCAAGTGTTTCCTTACTGAAATTTTCTAGCAAAAGAACTAGTGTCTGCGTCCCAAGAGCCCTATGTTTCAAAGCTTCCGTGTTTTGTCTTTTAAATACTCTCATAAACAACAGTATGTTCTCAGGGCCTTATGTTTTAAGCGACTATGTTACCAGGGTCCTGCTGGTGCTTTCACACCTATTAGTCTGTTTTCTGAGCAGAATTTATGTTTAGCGTGTTTGCTCCGTAGGTTGGTTTAATTTCACTCTGCACATAATTAATGAACCAAAGGGACCAAAATGTCCTCATAAACACATCCTGTCACCTCTGCTCAGGACATTTGACCTCCACGCCACCAGAGGGCGCCCCCTTCCCCAAATTTTAAGGACACTTGTTCTGTTGTCTTGCTCATTTCCTGTTCCCATAATATATAAAGCACATGGAAACTCACACACATTATGAAGTCTTGCTGATTGTTACTTTTCACGTAAGTATTGAGCCTTTGTTTTCTGAGCTGTTGTATGACCCTAACACTGCTTTTGTGTTTACCTGTTTGGATTACGCTTTGGATTTATTGGGTGTCAATCTCTAGCCTGGCCCTTAGGCTGTTCTTCGGATTTGTCCTTTATGTTGATCTCACTGTGTTTGTCTCTGGCCTGTTTATTATTCCGAAGTTTTCGATTGTGGACATTGTTCTTAATAAACCTCCAGCATATGGATCCTAACAACCTCTGAGTCCTGTTCATAACATTCTCATTTGTTGGTTCATGATTATGGCAATGGAAATAAGTAAATGAATCTTTGCCAAGTGCATGTAGGAATCACAAAAAATCCCAGCGAACGTGAAGCTGGCGCAAGTAAATGATTTGTACAATTGTTTTAGAACAGTTTCTGTGTTGTGTCTGGAGTTTATTTTCTTTTTGTTCGTCCACATGGCATTTCTGCAAACGTGGCTTGTTTGATTCAATTCTTGCAGGTGAGTCGATTCAGAGTTGAATCACTTGTTCACTGCAATCGAATTGCTCAAGTGCTATCTTGGATGTTGTTTTGTTCCACACCTGAGTGATTGTTGTTCTTACCTGCCTAAAGAACTGAAGAGCCGCACCGAGGTGGAGAACTCGCCAGGGTTCCATTCGAATTGACTAAACGTGGTGTATGTCAAAGGTGTGCTATGTTCCTGATGCTTATGACCCAGTGACCTCAATTAAAATTCACTAATGGATGTTTTGTAAGAAACACACTTAATACTTGGTACACACACACACACACACACACACACTTGTGTAGTAAATACAGGCAGTCAAACTGAACTGTAGATATTCAGTGTCCATACTTCTCCATAAATTACATAGTGTGTGTGTGTGTGTGTGTGTGTGTGTGCTTATTATCGTCTGCACTGTTTCAAATGTTTTTGATGAATTGTGTGATCAATCCTGATCTTGCATCCTTGTCAAGAAGGGACACACGCACACACGCGCACACACACACACAGAGCCTATGCTATCGTTAGGCCTGAATGGACAAGTTCTGTTATGAACAGCTGGAGAAAATGTGCACAGTTTCAGTCAAGCTTGACTCGGACCAGAATACACACACACACACACACACACACACACACACACACACACACACACACACACAAAGATAAGAGTGAGATTAATGTCTTTTCCTGTGTTATGGGGCCACTGAGTGATCTCTACATGCTCATACCACTTATTTATTCATTCCTCATGCCTCTCTCACTCTCTATCACTCTTTAACACTCAGATCACACAGGCTGAGGCAGAGCGATAGAAACGAGAGCAGATTTACAACCTGGTACTGAATCTGCTATTAGAGAGAGAGGGACAGATGGATAGATGGAGAGGAAAGGGGTCAGAGATGGACAGACTCGTATGAAAGGTAGAGTGAAAAAGAAGAGGACAAATAATAGGGTGATGGAGGAGAGGGATGAAGATGGAGGAGGTGAAAGCAAATCTCATGCTTACTCATTCTCTACATCTCATTCTTTCTCTCCCTCACTCCCTTTTTTTTTTTTTTCCATTCTCCATGTCCTCTCTTAATCTGATATTTCATGCTTTCCACCGTCTTTCCATCTTCCTTATTTTTCTGTTTTGCTCCTTCTCCACCTCCTTTTTTGCCTCTCTGTTCCTCTGTCCTCTTCTCGCTCATCTCCCTCTCTCTCCTTCTTTCCTCCTTCTGCTAGAGATGGTGATGAAGACATAGATTGTATTCTTTCTGTATGAATGCGTGATGGTGTATGTGTGTGTATATATATATATATATAGAGCTACACACACACACACACACACACACACACACAGTAATACCCATTCTTCTTGTTCTCACTTACATTATAGCAGCTATAAACAGTCTTTCCCTCACCACCATCCCTTATTCTCTCTGGAAGCTAATAAATTGTTGTGAAATGACGTTTTGGTGTCCTGTAGCACTGACCAATCAGGACTCAGTTGTGAATGTATTCATCAAGATCTTAAAATGAACATGAGAATCAAACTGCTCTCTGGGCTTCTTCTGAAGCCTGTGCTTTGGGTCGTTATCGTGCCGGAAGGTAAAATTTTCCTTCATCTTCAGCTGTCTAACAGAGGCTTGCAGATTTGGTAAAACAGATTGGTATTTGGAGCGATCCATCATTCCCTTTATCTTGACTAGAGCCCCAATCCCAGCTGAAGAGAAGCAGTGCCATAGCATGATGCTGCCACCACCGTGCTTCACCGTGGGTATGTGATCTTTAGGTGATGACATCACCAACTCAGGGGTGTGTAGACTTTTTATATCGCTGTATATTTATCTGGGTTGGTTTCAGAAAACCCATTGAAGGTCACTGTGGCCAAAAACGAATTAAAAAGAAATGAGGCAAAACTGGATTTTCACCTCATTGTTGTTTTTATGTGTGTAATATACTTTGACATCTCTACCATAAATACACTACTTGTGCAGAAGTTAAATCTTTTTTTTTTTTCATACAAAGTTTGTCTTGGATGTCTATTATAAACATTTTATATTTCCAAACATTATTTTTCCAACAGAAATGTAATGCTACAGTAAAAATTTGTCAATAAAGAAGGCAACATATATTACATATCACCTTTTAGGAAAGAGTTTAACAAACACGGTGGCAAAAACAGTCAGCCTGCATAAAGACGTCCAAAACCTCGCTCGCTAAGTGCGATTTCCTCACACACTGTCATGCTTTCATCAAGTTTGACCAATCAGTGATTTTCCTGAAAAAGGTTCCTGTGCCTAATGAAAACACACACTTCCTTTCTGAGTGACATGCTTATTTGAAATACTGACGCAACGACTGTGGAAAAATGTCCATGACAAAACTTCATGGTTTCAGGCATCAGTGTGGGTTTAGCCGTTCTGTGCTGGTCAGCTGTAATGACATGCTGTTGGCTACATGTCCATGTTTCAGAAAAGTTTCATCATTGATGGAGACAAACACACACACATGCACACACTCGCACACTTTTTTTTTTTTTTTTTTTGGTCTTTGTGAGGACTTCTACTGACATTATTACTATAGCTAATTAGTGCTGTGTGTACCTTAGCATAACCTCAGGGATGTTGCATCTCTCTCTCTCTCTCTCAAGCACACGCACACTACCCATCTACATGCAGACCAAAAGAATGGAGTGTGTGTGTGTGTTCACTTTAGGATTAAACAGTGTTCCTGTCTTCCATAAACACATGTGCACACTATATTGTGTACAATGTAAACACACTTTTCTTTTTTTTATGACCGTTAGTCTAATATACATTATACAACCTGTGTGTGCGCGTGTGTACAATGGAGGAGATGGCCATATTTGGTAAAAATGGAAGAATGGTAATCAATATCACTGTCACACACACACACTATGTGTGTCTCTCTCTCTCTCTCTCTCTCTCACACACACACACACTCACACACACACAGAGACAGACAGAGCAGTGGGAGAGAACAGCAGAAACAATTGTAGAGTCAAGACACACTTTCTCACTAATGGACATGCGCACACAGTTTTAGAAGCACTTGAACAACTCTCAGCGTGAATATGTGCACGTGTGTAGACACTTCTCGCCTGTCTGCCTCCTGAGTTGGGGGGACCTATCTACTGCTGACTGACACACACACACACACACTCTCTCAGAGTGATAAATCTCTAAAAAGATTTGAATATCTCTCTCCTACACAGACACAATTCGTGTGTGTGTGATGGAGAGAGACCCCCACCCCCACCCCTGCAGCTAAATGAAGCTCCTCTATTCTGTATACTCATTTAATTCTCATTTTTATCGCCTTTGTCTTTGTTTTTATGTGAAATGTCTCCCCAAACCTGCTGTGAAAATTAACACTGATGTTACATCAACTCTTACGAAAGTTAAAACGAAAATTTCACACCGAACCCTCAGGGAGGTCGGACGGCAGGATTTAATTTCACTCTCCACCCAAACATGCATGCACTCTGAATTTATTTCTATTTGCGTCATTATGGTTTAAAAAAAAAAAAAAAAAAAAAAAATCAATTTTTTTTTTAATCTTCACAGTAGAGAGTAGCCAAACTGTTTGTTTTGCTATGCTTTTCTCCGCCCACATCCAACAGCTTCTCCATCGACTTATTTTCTGCTTAAGCAATGACAAAAGAATTTAATATTTAAGAAGAAATTTCGATAACAGTCTCAGCCGCCCACTGTGTCCCTGCCTGGTGTTCTCTCTGCTGTGAAATACCATTTAGAAGGTGAGAAGTTTGGCATTTCATTGGGAAATGTTTTATTCTGGATTTGTTTAAATAAGAAAATGTTTCGGGGGGCAATTTTTTTTTTTTCTCCCCAGATACAATTTGCTGATATTTGTATAAACCAGCTAGGAATTTCTCAATGAAAAGCTAAATTTGAGTTGTGAGAGCATACACAAATACTGCATCACAAAGACCTCCTTGAAAAGAGAACACTAATTAGTAACTACTACATAAAGTATACTACGAATATCCCGCTAAATAATAACTGACTAGCTACTAGCGTATTATATTAATGCTACGGAAATAAACTCGGCTTAAATCTTGACATGCGTATACAACTGGGGGAGTAAACCTGCGATATGATCTTGATTCATAAGGCAATGATTCAATATTTGATGATACGACTGAATCTCCTGTGATTATTTTGATTCATAAGCCAATAAATTAATATTTGGCAATACCACTGAATCTCATATGATTTCGTTTCATAAGGTAATGAGTCAATATTTGAAGATATAACTGAATCTGCCACAATATGATACAATTTTGATTCTTAGGCCATGAAAACATTTTACAATACCATTGACCCTGTTATGAGACGATATGATTCGATTCATAGGGCGATGATTCAATATTTAACAACACTGAATCGGCTACCTTATGATATGGTTCATAAGGCAACGATTCGATATGTTACAATACCACCAAGGCAGCTATGATACAATTCGATTCATAAGCGAACAAGTCGATATTTTATAATACCACTGAATCGGCTACATTATGATTCGATTCATGAGGCAACGATTCGACACTTTACAAAAACTCTGAATCAACTACCATTTGATTCATAAGTCAGTGATTCAATATTTGACACTACCACTCAATCCGCTGCAATATGGTACAATTTTGATTCTTAATCTAAATTTTTTTTAATTTTTGACTCTTAATCTAAGAAATCAATACTTTTGCAATACCATTTAATGTTACGTTATGTTTCACATCATAATGATATGTTTAAATTCATAACGTAGCAATGCGATATTTGACAATACTACTGAATCCACTACGATACAATACGTACAATAATTTTGATTATTAAGGCAACGATTCTGCCATACAAGTCCCTATGAATGAGCGGTTACTATAGAAACGTTAATGTTTTACACCAAGCGCATTAATATAGACCTCGGGTATCGTCAGAGCTGGTGTTGTCGGAAAAAATTAGTCGACACCTTCTGACCAATCAGAATTGGGCACTCCCCAACACTGTGTTTATAAACATAAGTAACTTTACACTGTTTCATTACAATCATTTGATTATGTTTATGAAACAATTCCTCACTCGGCTATTTTTCAGTATTCTGACTCGTATTCGCACAATGCATTATGGGTCATAATTTTATAAAAACGTACGCACTATAAATACATTTTAGTTAGAATGGATTCTTGGTCATATGTCCTAGCATCTGTGGCATTTCTCACAGCGTTCTCTCATAATCAAAGATCGTTGGTGTCTTCCTAAGTTATTAAGCCACTGGTAATGAGTTCTGATTGGCCAAAGGAGGCTCTACTTTTTCTCCACGTCCTCTCTAATCAAGTTAATCGTTCATCACGTGTGACTGCACTCTTTCTCTCGTTATGTCTTTGAGAGAATCAATGTTTCCTTGTTAAGACTGCGACAGACGGCCACTTCGGCATCCCATTATATTACATAACTGGTGATGGATGTTGCCATGGTGAAGGCTTGACCCTGGAGGAGAAAGTTATAGACAGACAGGAAAGGATGAGTGGGATATACAAACAAGACAATGGGAGAGAGAGGAAGGGCGCTGGAATCCAAGTTATGTAAGTTTGTTTTTAAGGAATCTGAGAAATGAGAACAGACCATAAAGAGAAAGTTCTGAAACCATGTTGTTCTTTAAATGCGTGCTTCCTCCATCTAACTGATGTCCTCAGTCCTTCACGTGTTTTTGACATCGCCACTGTGTGATTCGTGAGCATCCTGAGCATTCGGTTCCATTCACAAGCCATGAATTTCCTTCAACGCCATTGTTGGGTCCAGTGTTTTAGCCACAAAAGACACGACCATGAACTTTGACAAATTCAATTATCTAGAGTAGACCTAATGCAACGTTAAGAAAGAAGAAGAAAAAGAAGCTAGCATATTATGCTGTTGACCAAACACAGTGCTGGAAATATCCAGTCGAAATGTCACTGTGGCTGAATTCTGGGAAAACTCTGATTTCAGGAATTTTATTATTATTTTTTTTTTTTTACCAAATTTTTAGTTTCTCTGCTAATAACAGTCCTTTAAAAATGTAAATCCATTTCACCAAAACATCAGATGTGTGGTTTTTTTTTTTTCAATTTAGGATATTTTCCATCTGCAGAGAACACGTTGTTTATCCAGTTTAACAGTGAGTCGCGATTTTGAGAAAATGAATTCAGTTTGTAATCAAATTCCAGCTGACAAAATGTTCCGTCGTCATCAAAATAAAGAAGAGCGCTTGCACCACTCTGTACAGACAACAGCAGAGAAAGTTTGGAAATTTTTAAATGAACGAATAAAAATCAAGGAATTTTGAGCCTACAGGTCAAAGTTTATTGAATGATTAGCTGGCGATTATTTCCGCACAGATGTTAGCATGAAAAGAGATCGGCGACTGACTGATGCGGGTGACGCTGAGTTGAAAACTCATAATACTTCTTATTATTTAAAATTTCTCCATAATCTTGTTTTTCCACCAGTAGATTAGATTATAAATGTAGCAGCCTGTCTTTCAGCGGAGAATTAAAATGCTACATCTTTCCTTCTGGTTGAGATACATGTTCAAAAGAGAAACGGATTTCAGTTCAAGACATCATTTAGCTTTCGCAACTGTACGATACAGAGAGATAGAATGTTTTGGATTTCTTTTTCATGCGCTAACACTAGACCAGAATTGTGCTATTTATTTAAATGAAGATCCTCTAACACCTGCGTCATCTTATTTTCCTCGCATCTGTTTGAGGCCTAATTTTCCACCCTCATTTCCCACTAATGAGAGCGCACTAATGTGAACAGGCTTTAGAATAATAAGAGCTAGCCTAAAGTTGGAAAACAATGGGGGGGGGGGGGACTTTCTGCAGTAACACTGGAGTGTTCTGATGGGGTCTGATTTACTTTTTTAAATGTCAGGAAAACATGCACTTGTTCTATTTCTTGAAATGGTACTAGCCTTTTTTTTTTTTATTATTCGACCAAACATCCTCAAATGTTGGCCTCTTCTCTATTTTCATTTGCCGTTTTGATTCATTTTGTGGGAAAGTCCAATTCTATTCAACAAAGATAAATTGAGGAAAGTTGAACGTTAGCATTTCGGCTACAGTCAAACCAACAAAAACATGTAATTTTGAAAAATAACTTTCAGTAAAATGCTTATTTTCCACTTGACATAATCCTTACAAACGGATTCTTAAGGGACCTTCTAGGTTACAGTGTTGAACGAGCTAGCTAGCTACATGGGTAATGCTTAGCTGCTAATTGGTATGTTCAGCTAATGATGCATCTTGCTAGCTATTTTGTCATTTTGTGTTTAGCTTCTCCAGCGACAACTCCTCTGTTTAGCTCAGGCTAGCTAGATATTAATTTGTGTTTAGCTCAAGTGACCGTGCCTCATTGCAATACCAGCTGTCTTATTTAATAACACCCTAAAGTTGGGTTTACAGTGTAGGACTTTCAGTGCAATTCTGGCATCGCAAATCGTAACGTGGAATTTTTGCATTATCGGTGGCTGATTTTAAAGTACAATGGAAAATCTTGAGCTACGACGTTCATCTAAAAGCCACCAATAGTAGGACGGTGCAGTCGGGGTAGGTTGACGCAAAACTCATGGTACAGCTATGGTACAGCTACAGCTGTTTTTTATTTCCGATGGTGAAATAAAAACAAATACGTGCCAATGGACAGAAAAAGCTCCTTTCTTACCTCAAGCTCACTTTGAAGATTGTTCGCGTTTATGCGAGTGCGTTTTCTGATGACATAAAATCACTGTCGTGCTTTATCACAGGTCTATCGTAAGAGAATCTTCATCTGACACACGTTATCCATCTTAGCAATCACACAGTGTACACCACAACCTACACAGTACCACAGTTCTGTTACAGAAGGTTTCTCGTGTGTGTGTGTGTGTGTGTGTGTGTGTTGCATTAGTTAAACAGGAAGTGAGTGAGTGGAGCAGATGGCCGTTCAGCTCTGAGCTAAAGGAATAATATCCAGTACAGTAAAACTGCACAGCCAAGTCGAGTTTTCATCGTGAGTCACCTTTCCTCTCCAATTTTCCTCTGTCTCTCACTCTGTCTTTTCCAATATCTCTCCCTACTGGGTTTCTCTCTCTCTCTCTCTCTCTCTCTCTCTCTCTCTCTCTCTCTCCACCTCCACTAGACAAACTCTTGAGAATCTGGAAGTCAGAGTGAAAAAGCGCTTTAGGTGTCATGCTGGCTGCTGATGTGGTTGCCATGGCAGTGGAGAATCATGTAAAAGACCTGAATGATAGATGGAAGAGAAATGAGCTCATCATGTGAGGAAGGAGAGGAGGAAGCAAATGAGAATGAGAGAGAGGAGATAAGAGGGAAGGACTGATGGAGAATCTGATTCTGTAATGAGTGAAGAGGGATAAAAGACGGAGTTCTGTACAGAAGGATTTCTTCTTCATCGTCAGTAATAAGCATATGTAAAACAAATGCATTACTTTCTGTCAGTGGGGTGTGTTGTGTAGAAATGCTATATTAATAGATGCATATAAAATTGAAATGCATATTGTGATGCTGTGGGTTTTTTTTTTTTTTTTTTAAATAAGAAACTGGAGTGATGTAGCTGAGGTTGAGGAACTGTTAGAGCCAGAATACACACCAATGACGTTTCTACAGCTGGATTTTTCAGGGGGCAGAGTTGTAGCTGACTGTCTCTGTCCCTTCTATCTATCTATCTATCTATCTTGTGTGTGTGTCTGTCTATCTAAAGATACAAATGGTTTCATTGTGTTACACTTCTACTATCTATCTCTCTATTGATCATTCGTTCATCTTATAATCATTATAACGAATAGTAAAGAAAACCAGTAATGCTAAAAAAAAAAAAATGAGTAACAATTTAAATTGAAAACAGAGGGAATTGATTTGTAAAAAATTATCGGGCTATTTTATTATTATTTTAGAGTTGCTTTGTCAAAACTGTAGTGGGAACCAGTTGAGTAAAGTAGCTAAGCAGCATATTTATACTGGAACTTAAAGGAATGGATTCAAGATTAAGAGAAACGGCTAGGGAATGTGATTACAGAGAGAGATGGATTCGCAATTTATCACATCTGAACATCATTAAACACTATTAATTCGACTTTTCAAACGAGAGTTTATTTTCGAGGACTAAATTATCCTAAACTGTCTAATTCTTTCTCTCTGATGTCCAATTGATCTGGACAACCTTTCAGCCTTGTGATCAAAAGCTGTACAGTCATTAACGATTGTAGAGTAAATAAAGCCGCCTGAATAAATTAGTTCCAGCTGTGGACTCGCGTGGGTGTATATGCATAAGAGAACAAGAGACTGATGGATATACGGAGAGGAATAACAGGGAAGAGGGAAGGCGAAAGTGTGTGTGTGTGTGTGTGTGTTTCAATGTGCAAACGTGTGCAAATAAAAAAAAAAAACACAAATGAATGTCTTTGGGCCACCAATAAAGAGCAAAAAAAAAACCATCTGCTGAGAAATGGATAAGGGAATAAACATGTGATGATTAGGAGAGAAAGACAAAGGCAGGGTGAACAGATGCATTGCTTAAAGCAACAGTTAGGCTCAGAAATGAAATGTACACAAATTTCCCCAAAACGTAGTCGATCAACAAAGACACGTTCGACTTCTTAAGCTTTGAATCATAGCTACAAGGTGAATGCTCTGTCGAAATCATCTCGCACACGCCAACACTCCACAACATTAAACAGAACTATAAATTAAGAAATAAACTTTTTTTTTTTTTTTTTTGAATTGGCAAGTTGCTGTGGCGTAAAACTAATATAACACTTGTTTCATGACCTGCCATTATGGAGGAAAAATAATCAACTTCGGTGTGGAAACAGTGACTCCGCTTCATCACACCACTTCGTTGTTGATTACTTTCCTTTAACAGCACCTCACAGTGTGTTTTTTATCAGCTATGAACTACACACTATTATCATCTGATTCACTTCTAACATATGATTTTAGATTTTGTTTGTCACTTTTTTTAAAGATTCACCAAGATGAATGAATCAATATCGGGCACCGAGACATTCCTTTTTTTTTTTCTTCGTTTTTCATCTTCACTGGACACCAGTTGTACTCAAGACTACCTTTAGCATTAGCAATTAAACAAACAGCTTTGATATGATTACGTAAGAGAATGGTCACTAGTTCTGTCATTGTTTGTTTTTGAAACATCCATGAATTGTGTAGTTGTAAATGCATGCGTTTGCGCCTCTTCAGCCAGTGAATCCTTTTTGCTCGTGGCTGAAATTCATTCCTGTCTTGTTCAGCAGATCAGTGTTTGAGTGACTCTTTCTCATGAATGAGATTCATTCCTCTTCGATTCAGCGGGTCAGTGTTTGCATCAGTGAATCGTTTTGTTCATGACTGAGATTCGCTCCTCTCTTCCAGGGAGTCGGTGTTTGAGCTTCACTGCTCTCTCATTCACTGGGTCAGTAAATTCTTTGTCATGACAGAGATTCGCTTGTCTCTGATTCAGTGAATCTTATAGTCATGGAAGAGATTGAAATTCTGACCCACTGAACGAGACGGGAACAAATCATTAAATCTCTTCAGCCATGACTCAGATTTGCTCCTCTAACGTTCAGTGAGTCAGTGTTTGACTCAGTGAATCTTTTAGCCATGACCAAGACTTGCTCCTGTCTCGTTCAACAAGTCGGTGAATCCTTTCAGTCATGATTGAGATTAGATCCTCTTGTCTTCAAGTTAGTATTTGACTGTTAGCCATGATTGAGTTTCTCTCCTCTGTCATTCAGAGAGTCAGTGTTTGACTCAGTGATTGATTCATGATTGAGATTCAATTAAGAGTCAGTGAGTCTCATTCAAGCTCATTCAGCCCATAGCTAGTTACTATTACTAATACTGGTGATTAGGGCCACTTTTGCAATCTGAATATAATCTTAATCTTACTCTGTGGCATGAGAGCATTGAATTTTCTTCAATTCTTTTTTTTTTTTTTTTGGCTGAAATCATAATGATCAAGCTGATCAGAATTGATGTGATATTTACTCCACATACATCTTGGGTGAGCTTTATGTACATTGACTGAAGTCATTGACTGTTACCATAGAAACAAATGCCACACACCGCCTGTCTTTCGCAGGTAGTCAGAGCAGGTGCGAGTTGCATTAAAACCTAATTTGACCAAAGATCTGCTGTATCTTCTGTATTTTGACTACAAATCAGATGTATTCCAGCAAATAAGCAAAAATTGTGTGGTCAGTGTGTGGATCAGCAAAGTCACACACCGAGACACACCGAGACTTCATTTCACAGCCATTTTTCTTCTGTTCGTCCTTGTATGATGATTTCTAGATAAAGACCAGGACCAAGCATTTTAAAATAACCAGCAAAATGGGTTGTGATGGTGATATTGAAAAATGGCTGATTTTCTTTTTCTTTTTTTTTGTAGTATTAATAATGTTTTTGCAAATGAGGACTTTCAAAAGTCATCGAAAAACCTGTAAAGCACAGGGCTTCATGATGCGGAAAGAAAATACACGCAGACTCTGCAAAGCGGCTTTGTGTGATAACCAAAGGCATTTTTGAAATTCAGCAATTTTTGTTATCTTTCTCAAATGCTCAGCTGTCAAAGTATAACTTGTTCCAAACGGGAAGAGATTACACTTGGAGAACATTGTGCTTGTAAGAACATTGTGTGTGTGTGTGTGTGTGTGTGTGTGTGTGTGTGTGTGTGTGTGTGGGAGGGAGGGAGAGAAAGAGAGAGGAATCATTTTGTGGCAACTGCTTCAATATTAACATTTTGACTGAAAGTACTGAGAGATTTTCATTGGACTTAAGTCACACAACCAAGTGCAGGATGAGTCATCAGCTTTTTGTGTAACTCCGCCCCATATGTAACTCCGCCCTCACGTGTAACCCTGCCCCATGTGCAACCTCCCCTCATATGTAACTCCGCCCTCATGTGTAACTCTGCCCTCACTTGTAAGGCAGACGATTGTCTGTTGTCATGGTTACAGTATGTATATTGCCTGACCGGTGTTTTGCATTTTGTCATTAAAAGGTGCCACGTGTTTAACAGCTGTCCCTTCATACATGACACAGGAAGCAGTGCTCTCTGCCCCGACATCAATTCCTTTCCTCCTCCCCTGTTGCTGTGAATTTAGCAAGAACACACTGCTACATCAATATTACTGTAAATACTGGCCCTCCATTAATCACCAGTACTGTAGCACATTTAACTGGAGACATTCTCTCTTTCTCTCCCTGTCTGTTTCTCTGTCTCTCTGTCTCTCTATTTCTCTCTACCCGTGTTATTGTCTCTCTGTGTCTTGATCTGTCTCTTTCTGTCTCTCTCTCTCCTGGTTTTTCTGTGTATGTCTCTCTTTCTCTTTCTGTCTGTGTTTTTCCTCTCTCTCTCTTTGCATCCCTGTGTGTGTGTTTCCTAGTGTCTCTCTCTCTCTCTCTCTCTCTCTCTCTTTTTTGAAAGCAATGTATATAATTGTTTGTCTTTAAACATATGTACAGAGTTTCTTTTCTTGTGGTTGTCATGGAAACCTGAGGAACCTGCATGCATTCTCCAATAAAACACACACACACACACAATATTGCGCCTTTGTGATCTGCAGAGCTGGCCAGTACATTAATTATAAACTGTGTGTGTGTCTGTAAATAATTGACTCCTATGTCAGAAAAAAATGGAGAAAAAAAGTAAAATATGTCAAAGACACAGGACACTTGACTGAACTAGCGCGCGCACACACACACACACACACACACACACACACACACACAGCAAGTGGAGAGAATTTTGTAGGCCACTGACATAACACAGCAGATAATACAGAATCATTCATGAGAGAGAGAGAGTTTCCAGAAGCTGTGAGAGTGTTTTGGGAAGGAGGTGTTACATGCTACGTTGTGTTTATTCAGCAGAAAGAGTTCTCCCTGTAATGTGCACACACATGCAGTTGAAATGTACATTATACACAAATGTGTGCGCACACACACACACACACACACACACACACTGTGAAGTGTGTGAGATCTGTGTATTTGCCTTAAGAGTGAAGTTGAGGCATTTAAAAACTCACGGCTGACCTTTACTGAGGGACAAGCAGCGAGCGATTACACACTCCTTAGACATTTAGCCAGTGTGTGTGTGTGTGTGTGTGTGTGTGTGTGTGTGTGAGAGAGAGAGAGAGAGAGAGAGAGAGAGAGAGGGAGTGAGAGAGAAATGGGACTGTTCTGCAATTACCTGTCTATCAGCTCTTAAAAGGTGCCTGGGATCAGATAAGACAAGACATTTTTATTTTGATGTGTGGTTTTTAATAAAAATGAAAATGAGTGTGTAGATGCTCTGAATGAAATTCTGAGTTTACGCTGATGGAGGGATGATGGAAAGAAAACACATCAAAATCGGTCAAAGGTTTTGAAGTAATGGAGAAAGAGAAAGAAATGTAGTTCTGTCATTCATAATTAGTGTATTTCTTTCTTTTTCTTTCTCTCTCTGTGTGTGTGTGTGTGTGTGTGTGTGTGTGTGTGTCACAATGTACAGATAGCCAGAAAGAATGAAGGCAACGAGTAGAAAGAGACGAGGATCAGAGCGAGAGAGTAGATCAGTTGTCTGTGAATGGGTGACAGACAATGTTTTGAAAGTGTGTGTGTGTGTGTGTGTGTGTGTGTGTGTGTGTGTGTGTGTGTTGTTCGACTATATAACTGCCTCAGAAGCTACAGTATAATCAAGAAATTCAAACCAGCAATTTCTGACACACACACACACACAAGTGAGATCTCTACTCTAACTGTGCCCATGAGTGAAAAGAGAAGTGGAGAAAAAGAAAGGGAAAGCAGTGAAAGCATGTGACTAGAAAGCAGAGGAAAATAAATTAAACGAGACTTTGTTGAAGTGAACGATTTTTCTCTCTTGCATTTCTCTCGTACTTTCTGTCCCCTGTAAATCACAGCGACACTAGCCAATCACGGGCATCTCTGAGCTCATGTATGCAGAAGAGGGCGGATAGCTCGTTCCCGAGTGTGTTACCTGGTGCCACCATTTTGCAAACCTGCATGCAAAAAGTGATCCACGATTCAGAAGGACTTCTTTGATGTGGACGCAAACCTGCGATTATGAGCCCCGCCCCTAAACGAGCCTAGAATTGGTCCTGATTGTGAACTTGAGTATTCGGGGCCAAGAACCACCGTCATAGTCAAACTAGCTCCTTCCACAGCAAGAGCTTTAGCAGTAGATGCAAGTTTAAAAAGTAAATAAAACATTTTGGTTAATCATTGCAATATATATATATATATATATATATAGCAATGCAAATGAAGCACACCGGAAAGAAAAGTGTGTGTGTGTGTGTGTGTGTGTTGGATAGATTTGTTTTTGCTGCATGTTTTCCTTTTTATTTCCTTTTTTTTTATACTGTAGTAGTGTTTTTTTTTTTTTTTTTCTTTTCTTTTTTTTTTTTTGGAGAAAATAACTTGACTGAAACATCCTTTCCAAAAAAAAAAAAAAAAAAAAAAGACTAGTTCACACTGCCATGTTATTGCATGATAGTGTAATCCCTTTGGGGACACTGGAGGAAAAATAAATATCACATCATGAACCTGCAACAGTAGTGGGAGTTGAGGTTTTGATCGTTTTGACAGTTGTATCTTTTGTCAGGGATTTTGTAGCAATGGAGTTTTTGCATCTTTTACTAATCATTTGTTAGCTAGTTTCATGCTGTTTTAATATTATTTTCAAAACAACGGGTCCTGCTTTTACATACTGGAGACCAATATCAATTTTGTCCACCGTTAAAGTGTGTGTGGGGGGAAACATGCAAGCACGTAAGCAGGACTTAAATTATTTTTGAGCAAGATACAACTGCTGATGTAGACAATGTTCTAAAAAAAAAAAAAAAAAAAAAAAAGAGTTTCTACTTAATACAGGTTCCTTCCAGTAGCTTGTCAGGTTTCATTAGGAGACATCTGATGTGTCTGAATGGCAGATAAAATATTACTGACTCTTACTGACTAATGGAGAAGCCTTGGCGGTGTATAAAGATGTTCTCGATCAGTCTGAGATGGCGATATTCCAGCACCGAACAGCCCAAAGTTCACAAAACATTTCTTCGAAAATTGTCTTCATTTTGTGCAAACTCGCACAAAATGAAAAGTACAGCCTTAATAAAGTACACCAAGCGATGGTTAAGGGGGAAAAGGGAATGGTGTATGGGAAGAAACAGCCAGTAACAGCACTGATGAACCATGTTTGGTGTTAACAACCTGCTGCTGTGAAGCAAGACATACCCCCCAGGGGCGGGACATACATTCTAGGGAGCCTTTAACTGGATGAACACAAGACTAGTGCAGGATGAGTCATGTAACTGTTTTTCGAGCTAAAATATTTTTAGACCTATTTTTTTTCCTAGCTATATTATCAAAAGGTACTGGAACTAAAAGCTCTGAAACACCAATTTTGGCTTCAGGGCCACTTCCTGATGGAACAGTATGTGCTGACAGTTGCGATAGTTTTACTTTGACGCATTAAAGCTGTGAAATGTGGTGAAGGTTGCAGCAGTCCAGCTTCTGGCTCCTGAGCAGAAACCTCAACAGGACCAAGATCTTACCCTAGAGGCACTTGCGTCTCCAGTCATGCAGGGCTTTAGGTCTTCAGGTCACACTCTGGTATGGATGGCTTGCCTCTAAACGTCTACTAATAGTTTTGTCATATGGTGCAATTTTTATGATGTAATACAAGAATCATTAAGAATGGACTACTGCCTGGGTCATGCTGATTTATTATTATCAAAAAAGGTCGACGTATTTTATAAGTGGCAAGTAGGTTAAAAAAAAAATTGATGATGGAGTACAATATCATAAACAAGTCATTAACAAACCATCTATTCTTAGTACATAACATTGATTTAAACTCTTGCTTTATGTTGATCAAGACCTTGACTTTGATGAATATCTTTTTTTGGTGTACGATAAACCCCAGGCTTTGTGGGTCGTGGTGTTTTTTTGTTTTTTTGAATAAAAAATTTATAGACGGACTCCTCAGTGCTGGATGTATCTGCCTTTGCTTTGTCCTGAGGGGGAATTGGACAGAGTTACTCTACTTCTGGCATGCTTTATAGTCTGTCTATTGGCCCACTTTTATTGCATCTAAGTAAAAATGTACAAGTATAGCAGCACAGTTTTTATGTCTAGCTCATTAAAAAAAAAAAAAACCGTCATTCCACTATGCGGCTGATATCACCGTTTTTATTTTATTTATAAGGACGGCATTGTGAAAACTCTTTCAGATGTTGTACAGGGCGTTGCAGAGACGCCTTACAAGTTGTTGTCTAAATGGAAATAACGCTACTTCAGCTGTCCTACAGAGTTGTTGTTGCGAAATGCTCGGTACTAGACTTGTGCAATATAACGAGTTATCCGTTGCTACGTGATCCTACACTGCCATGATGTCCAGTGACATTTACTCTGATTCTTTTATATTACTTATTGTGTAAGTTTGGCATTTAACTCTTGAATTTACTCTTTTTAAATGGTAAAAATGCACGAGTTGTATTCTCAATTTTTTTTTTTCTTGCTAATTTTGCAGTTACTATTAAATAGATTGTTAAAATACCTTTTCAAACGTGCACAACATCCTCATTATGAACTCATCAGTTGTGACCAATGACTGTACAGCCGGCTTGACAACTTGACTCCCATAGACTCCCATTGTACAATTTTGAAGTCAAAATGAAAGCCGCTATCTTTTAAGTTAGTCCTTGAGTTTTGTCACAAGTGAAATAGCATGTGAAATAGACACAGAGACATTTTGGCTTGACTTTTCCACCCCTGTTACAACATCCACTCATGTACACAGTCTTTATATTTTATATCCAGTTTTGTGTGAAGCTGCTTTGTGAAGCTGTCCATTGTTAGAAGTGCTATACAAATAAAATTGAATTGAACTGAATAGCCATAGTTGTGCTGAATACTGAAAAAAAAAAAAATCTAAGCAGGAAGAAAATGGCAGACCTTGTGGAAAAGAAAACTCGTCATACTCCAATCTGAGTCTTTTTTTTTTTTTTTTTTTTTTGTGTTCAATCCTGATGAAAAGGATCCAGCACTCACTCCAGATGACGGGGTTCGTGCAAATTCTGTAAACAGGCATCGGCGCAAAAAATAGTAGCAATATGAATCTTTGGAATTTCTTAAAGTTCCTACGTCTTTTAAGTCTTTGTCATGTAAATCTAATGACACTCAATAATGCCACCCCATGGCTTTAGGTTTATTTTTTGTGTGAGGATGATTAAATTATCAAGATTTTATTTACTTTTTTTTTTTTAATAGTAAATCACTATCAGGGAAAAATCTCACAAGCCTAACATGTACTTTTACCTTTCAGACATCCAAGGATGACTGGAAGACATTTTCTAGTCTAGATAACCCTGGATTCGATCAGCTGTCTCATGCTTGCCAGTGCAGGATGGGGGTTCAAGGCCTGGTGGATATTCCCTCGAGAGTCTTCATTTCGTCTAAGGTTCCTACACCAAGAACACTTCATCCGGATCAAGTCAGCGTGGAGATATGAACGGTATGAACAAAGCCTTTTGTGACATCTGACTGTTCTAATCGTAGTGGTGTTTCACAATTGTATCCTTTTCTGTCCTTCAAGCATTTACTTGAAAGACTCTTGAGTAATTCCTTCCTGACCACTACAGATCTCTCCTCAGCAAGTTTACAACTAGAACTATTGGCTGTTCAAAGCGTGGACGTTTTCTCTGCCCAATAATCACTCCGTGTAGAGACAAGAAGTGGATAAGACCTGTTGGGAAAAGTGTGTACAGATACAATTAACATTTTACCATCGCTCTGATCTTCTGTCCTGAACGAATCACATTCGAACACATGGGCATGTGTAACTTCTTGGCAGAGGTAGTCAGATTTCTTTTTTTTTAAAAAAAAAAAGCCTGGTACTTCATGGAGTTCATGATGCCATGGATCCAAAATGTTCCTGTGGCCTTTTTTTTTTTGCACCAAACACTGTTCTTGCAAACTCCTGGCACTTATGTTTATGGTAAGAAGAAAGGAAAGCCCTTCTTCTACCACACCTTCTGAATAGTTTGTTGGCATGAAGTTGGCGACTAATTGTAGATTTGGAGACTTGGTGACCCCAAAATGCTACTATCTTCTGAAATCTCAAACCTTGGAGAACTCTCTGCCTCTTGAACTATGCAAGGTGGCAAAATACACTTTGTCTTCCATCCAGATTCATTGTTCTATATTGTGGAGTTGACATGGAAATTTCCAGATGTGTAGCCATGTGTATGCCTATCACCTGATTTATGAAGGTCAACACATTTGTCGCATTTCATTTGTGTTTTCTCTGGAGTATTTCCCCCCTGTTGTTGAACGACTAAGGGAATTTGGCCTCTGCGTCACCTCATATTGATACCCCAGTGAAACAGGAAGTCATGGAGACTGTTAATAGTTCTTACACAGTCAGGTGAACTAAAATTTAAATGGGGAAAATTGTCTAGTTACATGTTACACAAGTTATTCGCAGTAATCGAAACCAAAAATATTTCTGATAAGCTTTTTTTTTCTCTTAAAAATGATTTAGGTCATTTCTTAAGTTAGGTTCGTCTCATATTTTCAGTGTAAGATTAAGCTAATTAACCACAAAGACATTTTTACTAACCAATTTTACCCCACTTTTACCAAGGGTGCCAATAATTCTGGAGCTGACTGTCCAGTATAGACCGTAATTGAAAATGAAGCTTAACATCTGAGTTGTTTGGCACGGCATAACGAGTATACAGCAGGATTGTTGAGACATACTGTGTGTTTGACTCTCCTCTGTATACTGTGACTGAGGCAGCTTGAGGCTGTGACTGCACTTGTTATAATGCACTGCACTGCTGCTTGTTATAATGATTTATGTAGCATAGTGCACTGGGGAGGTGAATAGCAGGATAAATGGACAGAAAGTGCAGACATGGCAGGTGCAAAAATATTAATGCAGGAATTCTTATTGCATCGGTGAATGCAAACTGTGTCAAAAAATAGTCGTGGCCTGCTGGTTAGAGAGTCGGACTTGTAACACAAAGACTGTGGGTTTGAGTGTCAGGTCCGGCAGCGATTGTAGGTGGGAGGAGTGAATGAACACGACTGAGGTGAGACCCTTGAGCAAGGCACCGAACCCCCAGCTGCAAAAAAAAAATAAAATAAAATGCTGCACACTGTCCGGGTGTGTGTTCACGGGGTGTGTGTGTGTGTGTGTGTGTGTGTGTGTGTGTGTGCGCGCGCACTTTTATGGGTTAAATGCAGAGCACAAATTCCGAGTATGGGTCACCATACTTGGCCACAAGTCACTCGATTGGTGCACCAGAAAGAACCAAAATTCTCATCGCTAATATGGAGACCTGTCCCATTCTTTATTTTAGTGTATAGTGTTAGCACGAAGCTCATGGTTTTTCCTTCATTTCAAACTATCCACGTGGAAAACCAGGAAAAAATATGCATTCAAAGCCAAGAATTTGATAGCTGTTTTCAGAGAGTTTGTGGTTCTCTCATTTCAATACAAACTATTAAATGATTTGTCGACTTTTGGGGTGTTAAAAAAGCGAACCTTCACCTTGAAACGCATTAAATATGTTTATATTGAAACATCTGCAATGTGTTTGTGCTGTACTTCCGTTTGTTCCCGTAAGAATTTAGTGGTTTTGTGGCGCAATGACATCACATCTGGACATTGTTATTGTTAGCAAAGTTACAATGGAGTTTAAAAGGAGCAGAGACTCGGCTAGTTAGTTATGAGACAACAGTATTAGCATGAAAGCTTTGTAGTGTACAGATGAAGAGGTGAGAGAACTGTACAAACTAAAGAACTAAAGCGCCGCTGCATCACCGTCTATCAGCAGACTAGTCGAATGGCATTGTGGGTAACATTGTGGGGAACCTGTTAACCAAACTGAAAATAGACTATCATGTTGATGAAAGAGAATTACCCTAAAAAAAAAAAAAAATCAACCTGGAATTTAATCAATAATTTAAAATAACTCTTTTGCACCAAAGAAGATCAAATCATTAATTATAAATCTTGACATTTCCTTTTAACAATGGCCCGAGAGCTAACGGTTAGCGATGAATTTGTAATCCGCTTCTGTTTATTTTCACTCAGACTCATTATTCTGATTGTGGAAGAGAGTTCATCATGATGTGTATAATTTATTCGACACAATAAATGGATAAATAAAAATCTCTCTCCGCTCAAGGTCGCTGTCTTTCTGTCTCAGATGTCTTTTTACAGTCATGTTTAATTAGCGCCTCCCTTCATCAGTGACTCTGGAGCTGTGTGTGTGTGTGTGTGTGTGTTTTTTCAAAGCCTGTAATACAACTAAACTGAAATACATCATGTATACACTGCACTGTAGACACTATGCAAGGTGAAAAATCACAGCGTAAGTGGCTTCACTAATGTTTTATTTGAAAGAAAAACTTTGTTGGTTTTGAACCAACACAACAACAAAAGTCCAGTACTGCAGTCTCATTGCTATACATATATTGCTTAACTGTAGCTATAACGCACATCACTGCTGCTAATGCTAATAACTGTAACGCAGTTCTCTGACATTGATGCTAACTATAGTCTGTCCTGTGCAACCAATCCTTTAATTCTGTTCACTGGAACATTAAAAAGTTGACACACATTTACAACATTTGCAACTGTAGGCTAAGTGAGTAGACTTAGCATCTCATAGCTGAGTCATTTTTTTTTTCTACAGGTTCTACAGTTAATTTATTTTAGCTAGCTTATTTTATCTCAAAGCTTATGTACCTAGTGTATGTGTCTAATTTGCTAGGTCACAAGGCTAGCTAGTTAGCTAGTGAACTGAAGTACAACTTTATTCAGTAGTTGAAATGTAGCTATAAACATAGATCCTGAGGTAAGCGGAAACTAGCAAGAGATGGTAAATAAACATGGTCATGTAGCACAGCTAACGGAAGCTTATTTCATGTTAGATGTAGTTAAGATGCAGTATACACAGCTATAATCTAATGTGAATGCTAAAATGTATGCTAGCTTTATTATAATTGAAGTTTTAAACTGTTAGCACAGGGTACAGTAGAGTACTTGTCATTAGTGTGTACACAAGTTGAATTATAATATGCCAACACTGGTTAGTGGCTAGCGTTAGCAGACGAGCTAATATGTGATGCGGGTTTTTTTTTTTTTTTTTTTTTTTTTTTTTTAAATGAATACGCAGTGTGCGGAGTGTTGACCTGATTCTGTAGCAGGAGTGTGTGTGTAACCTCAGGGTAGCCAGGAAAAGCTGCATCTATCTAACACTGCATCATACACATCCATCTATCTAACACTGTCAAACACACACACACACACACACACACACACACACACACACACACACACAGTTTTAGCCTTGAGGTGTTAGTAGTCGCCAGCTGTGTGCTAATTATGGGATGGATTGAGAAGTTTCTCTCAGAATTATTTGTGTAACACACACACACACACACACACACACACACACGCCATCATCACCATCGCTGTGACCCAGAGAGTCAGAAGCAAACATGTTGACGTGTGTGTGTGTGTGTGTTGGATAATTTGTGTACCAGTGATGCTGATTCTGTAGGGTAATAAATTCACCTCTCTCTCTCTCTCTCTCTCTCTCTCTCTCTCTCTCTCTCTCTCTCTCTCTCTCTCACTCTCACACACACACACACACACA
>CM074929.1:2422587-2436015 GCA_037576815.1 Pangasius larnaudii | reverse complement strand
GTGTGTGTGTGTGTGTGTGTGTGTGTGTGTGTGTGTGTGTGTGTTCTTTCAGTCCAGTTTCTGAGTGTTGAGGAGTCGGATGGCTTGGGGGAAGACACTGTTGCACAGTCTGGTCGTGAGGCCCGAATGCTTCTGTACCATTTGCCAGATGGCAGGAGGGTGAAGTGTGTGTGTGTGAGAGGGGTGTGTGGGGTCGTCCACAATGCTGGTGGCTTTGCGGATGCAGTGTGAGGTGTAAATGTCTGCGATGGAGGGAAGGGAGACCTGATGATCTTCTCAGCTCACCTCACTATCCCCTGAAGGGTCTTGCGATCCGAGACGGTGCAATTCCCAAACCATTGGTGTTACTCAAACAAGTCTTTGGAGACATTTGGTCCTTATAAACGGCGAAATACCACCACACACACACACACACACACACAGGTTTGATACATTTGTCTTACGGCCTTTGTGAGGACCTTCGATTGACAATGATTACTGTAGCTAATTAATGCTATGCTAAGGAAACATTTTGGCTCTTTCAGTTTTACAAATAAAAGCTGTAAAAACAACAAATTTTGTGAGGACCTAGTGATTGTGAGGACATTTGACTCTGTCCTTTATTGTAAGGACTTTAGGTCTTTTTTTGGTCCTCACAAAATGCTAAATACACACACTGTGCACACACTCGCACGTGCATATATATATACACACACAAAAGGACCACACCAAACTGTCAATTAGACTGGATAGTGTGAAATCGTGACATTTCTGATTGGCTTAGAGTTTCTGTAATCTGATTGGCTCACTACATTAACGAGTGCCTCTGTCCAGTCTGAAAGCTAACACTGTGAGATAATGAGCTTTTCAGAGCAAGATCTAATCACTGCACTGAGAAAAGTTCACAAACTCCCATCATTGAAAGTTATTGAACTCGCTCCCTCATGCGCACACGCGCACGCACACGCGCACGCACACACACACACACACACACACACACACACACCTGTCATTTAGGTTTTATATTTCAAAATTTTGAAATATGGCATAAAGGGGCTCTAATTCTCTCTCTCTCTCTCTCTCTCTCTTTCTCCATCTCTCTCTCTCTCTCTCTCTCTCTCACACTCACACACACACACACTCACACATACACACACACGTTACCCTGGCCATGTTAGGGCCTTGGGACATGTTGGGATCTTTATAGGTAGCCTGTTGTGAAAATGTGACAATCTGCTTCACACACAGTGCAAACATTGATGTCCTACGTCCTATTTTACATTCACCCTAATGTGTTGACTATATTATGTGTGTGTGTGTGTGTGTGTGTGTGTGTGTGTGTGTGGGTCACTAAAGGATAAGTGTGTAAGGAATGGTGGTCGTTAATCTGCATTTGTCCTTGAGAAGGTGAAGCAGCCTTCTGTCCTTCTGGCCGTTTATAATGCCAACAACGCGCGCACACACACACACACACACACACACACACACACACACACACACACACACACACACACACACTGGGTACATTGGCATACTATCTACATATATACATATCTACACCAACACAGTCACACAACCTATACACGCCGAACACACACACATGCACAATAGACAACATAGCCTTAATCTCATGTTATCTCTGCATTTACATTACTGATACAAATATGAACAAAATACGTACACATCATTTGTTTTATGTACACACATACCCATGTGATACACACACACACACACACACACACACACACACACACACACACACACAGACATGTATGTTGTCCACATATTTACATAAATCTTATAGTCTCATATTCTGGGTACAGACAAGTCCTAGGTTTGATCTAGACTGTCTCTCTCTCTCTCTTTCTCTCTCTCTCTCTCTGTCTCTCTCTCTCTCTCTCTTTCTCTTTCTCTCTGATGATGCGTTTCTTGGTTATTCCCCTGAGCTCCAGACTCCCACACTCTAATGTTCAGTTGATGTGATTAGAGTTAGCATCACTTTCACCCACTAGCACTCACACAGAGCTACTGCAACACATACTCTTGCTGAGCTTCAGACCTCTAATATTCTTAAATGCATCACTTACAGCCAGTTTCACACCTTCATGTAGTTTTTTTTTTTTTTTTTTTTTTTGGAAATGTGTTTTTGTTTTTTGGAATGAGAAAACAGAAACTCTCAAGGGATCCGTGATCCGCAATAATTAAATGTGAAGACGTGTTTTTGTTAAAGTTAGGCTACACCAATCGACACAGCAATGTCATTCTGTCTATTCTACATTTGCAGCAATTCCTCGAAGAATTATTAGTTAGCTAGTTACTTAAATTAGCTGAGCAGCTTTCTTTTAGCTTTGTAGATTAGATTTGATTTTAAGTTCAGTTAAGTGATAGTTGAGTGAAAGTTCAGTTAAGTGAACAGGGGTGGCTGGGACTAAGCCTGCATCAGATTGTTTACGGTCACATATCGTTTGATTATTTTGGAGCGCAACAGCACCACCAGTGGTCATAAACGAAATACACAAGATGGCATAAAGAAGTAAGAAGTGAAGCCAGGGCTGATTTCTTTCTAGCCCTGACTATAACTTCATGCAGTCTATCACTGACAGTTATGTCATGTGATTACACAGACTGACACGCCCCCTAAATTTGAGCTGCGTTTGTCCTGAAATTTACACACATCTTTTTTTTAATTTATTTTTATATTTATTTAAAAAAAAAAAAAAATATATATATATATATATATATATATAATTTTTATTTTATTTTGTATTTTGTATTTTTTATTTTTTTTTAATAATCTAGCCATGGGGGTCACAGTCCAGTGACTTCTGTGCCGGTCCCAAGCCCGGATAAATAGAGAGGGTTGCGTCAGGAAGGGCATCCGGCGTAAAACGATGCTACATTAAATCTTTTTTTTTTTTTTTTTTTTTACCTCAAAATGCCTTTATAGAAAAGGAAATACATGTAGATCGACTAAACACACATTGTGATCAAACTACAAATTAGACAAAAGGACAAATAACAGAACTGTAAGTTTAGTGTTTTGTTTTGTTTGTTTTTTTTTTTCCCCCTTGTTTAAACCATGTTTTCATATTTGGGAGGAAACTCAATACCCATGAACCCAGTACAGTATAACAGATCTGAAACATTTCAAAAGCAATTGAATTTTTTAAATATTAGAAATTTAGAAATTTAAACTGAGTTTCATGGTTGAGCTTTTGATAAATTTGAACCATCTCGTCTAATAAGATGACCAGCCGTTACAGTAAATGTGTATAAGAAACACATTTACATAACTCACAATGTGTTTTCTGGTAAAAGTTTTAAATTATAAATGAGAAAAGAACAAAAGAAATACTAATACATAAGCCTGTGTATATCGTTTGTGTTATATTATTATATTAACTAATTATAATGTGGTGAAAATTATAAAATGATATATATATATATACACACACACACACACACACACATTGATATCTAGCTAGAGTTAATATAAATTTTTGCAATGATTTCAGTGTGATTTCATTGTGTGTCCTTAAAACTTGAGATAAGGACTTGACTGAATAAAAATTCCCTTATAAGCGCAAAAGAAAAAGAAAGTGTGTTCATATGAAAGTGTGTCTTATCTAGAGCTCGGAGTGATGAGTGTGCCATCTGTCTCACCCTGATAAAACCACACACACACACACACACACACACACACACACACACACACACACACACACACACCAGAAGGGACTGAAATCTAAATCTACATTCAACTTTAACACCATTCCAAAAACAAAAATTTATTACAACGTTTCTAGAGAAGGCGATATTAAGTTCGGTCCAGCGTGACTTTTTTTTCTTTGATCGCCTTTTGTGGCGTGTCCTTGAGCAGTGGAAAAGCACTATACACTAGAGAAAATGCCAAACTGTGCTTAAAGGAGGTGTTTTTATTAGCCTTTGTCCAGTGAATAAACAACCTGTCAGCGAGGCAAATTACAGGCTGTTTATATGAAAATCGCCCACAATTTGTGTTCCATTTATGATCTGAATGTTAAAATTTACGAATAACACAAATTACTTGATTTCAAGGTGAATTTGATGTCAACCAAAAAAAAAAATAATCTTTGGCAGACTAGAAATATAACAGATTTAATTTAAGGCTTTTGAATTTTTTTTTTAAACCTTTTGAAAAATACACATATTGCATAATTACACATCGCCGTCATTCCTTGTAAAAAAAAAAATACAAAAACAAGACTCCAAAAAAAAAAAAAACTAGCTTAGTAGAGTTTAGACTACATAATTACGTGTAAGATGTTGTGTGCTAGCCACTAATCAACTATTTTGAGTGATCGCAAGGCGTATTAGAAAGGCAGTTATCGTTCATCACTTAAAGACGTTAAATTCGTTACACTGAGAGAAATCGTATAATTCGCATCCCCTTGCTATTGTGATGAATGAATTCCAACCCACCAGCAACAACCACCTGCCATTTTAAATCAGCCTGCTGGTAATTACAGGAATATTCAGCTGTGTGTGTGTGTGTGTGTGTGTGTGTGTGTGTGTGTGTGTGTGTGTGTGTGTGTGTGTGTGTGTGTGTGTGTGGAGTGGGGACTGGAGAGGAATCAAAATGAAGAAAAAGTGTGAACAAGTCTGAACATCTCCATATTCATTACAGAACACACAAGTCGTCCTTGCTCAAAAGTGTGTGTGTGTGTGTGTGTGGCAGGTTCCATAATGATAGGAATTTATTTATAAGGTACCAGGCTAGTTCCAAGTAAACCAACAAAGCAATATAGTCTTTTCCCTCCATATACGCAGAGTTGCTGGCTTATCAAGTGTACCTAATAAAGTGACAAATCAGTGTAAATGACTCTCGGCTGGTCCTCATGAAGAAAGGTGCTTTTATCAGGAGAGCTAGAAGTGGCCAGTGATTTTGTGTTTGGTATTTAAGGTTTAAGGTTAAAATGACTCGTGTTAAAGTTAAAATTTCTGAGGTTAAAGTTACTGAGGATTAAGTTAAAGTAACCACAGTTAAGGTTAAAGTTACTGCGGCGAAGGTTAAAGTCACGGGCAGATGTCGGCGTTCTTTAACTACTATAATATGTAGATACGTAGTAAATAAGACACAGGAAATACCCCACAAGGAAAGCCATGCAGAACTGTGTGTGTGTGTGTGTGTGTGTGTGTGTGTGTGTGTGTGTGTGTGTGTGTGTGTGTGTGTGTGTGTGTGTGTGTCCGTTAACTCCTCTTTCTGAAAGGCATGAAAGCATCCAGCGCTCATCATCTGCAGGAAAAGACACGGCTTTCAGGACAACAGCAATACATCACTTCTGACAGCACCCTCACAAACACAAATACACACACTCGCACACATTTACCTGCCAATGACTGACATGAAGTTCAACAGTGCATCCTACTGACACACACACACACACACACGCACACACACATATATATGCATACCTGTTACTTACTAACATTAAACCCTAATAGTGCATTAGGAACATGAATCATGGCAAACACACACATGGTTTTTCCCCTGTTTGTGATGGATATGAAGTGGAATATTATTTCTGTGGAAAACACACACACACACACACACACACACACACACACACACAGAATAAATACATAGCATGAGCTCTTGGGTACCAGCGGCTTAGTTTATTTATTTATATCCACAGACTTTATGGCATAGTGCAGACAGTATTGACATTAATCTATATTGACAATGCCTTAAGGCTAAACTACACACACACACACACACACACGCAGCATTTTGATGGATCAGTCCTTTATAAACGAGCTTTCATTTCAGCTCAGACAAATTGATTGCAGAAGCAACAGATGGGTTTGCTTTCATCAATCTATTTTTGTGTAAACTTTACGTATAAACACAAATGATACGGGAGAACGTTCTCGGCTAGTAACTTTACGAAATGCAATATCTTCTTGGCAAGATAGTTAATGTTCTTCAGTTATGTTTTCATAGTTAGCTAGTATTCCTCAGCAGTGCTTGGCTTGCTAGCTGATATTCAACCGTGTTTGTTTAGGGGTTAGCGCAAGTCCTTTAAAATGTGCTTCAAAAGTATTTGACTAGCACATTATCACCTTTTCATGAGCAATTCTTCTATAGCTGGGGGAATTTTTATGTTTCTGTCAAATTTCGCTGGATTGCTGATGTTTTTCCAACAATGCTGTGATGGCTAATCTGTGTTTAGCAGTGCTCAGCTAGCTAGCTAATCCTCAAGATCAAAATCCTTGTTAGGCAGTTCGAATAAGTTTAAAGTACGCAAAAGGGTATATGTTTTATTCGTAAATAACTGTTCTTTCTAGCCAGAAAGCTGATGTTACTCAATTGTTAGCAAAATCTGGCCAGTCTTTGCTATAAAAAAAAAGTTTTATAAAGCAAAAATGAGCATCATCAATCCTTGGCTAGGATAACAGTGGTTGGGATTTTTATTTATTTATTTATTTATTTGTTTGTTTATTTATTTTGCTGCACTCTTAATAAATCCTAATAAATCTCTTCCTTATTTTTCAGTAGTCATATTGTTCAAGGACATCAACTTTATGTAGCTAGGAATTATTTTTCAACAATGCTTACCTGAAGCTAATGTTTCCCAGTAACAGTACGTTGGCAGGCTAATTGATGCTTATCAACAATGCTTCGATGGCAAAGCGGAGATACATTCCGAAGCATTTCATTCTTTTTACATCACAATGAATTGATCATTTTAACGTTAATTTAAAAAGACACACTGTACTTTCTTATCCGTTTATAGTTACACTTAATGTTGTGAAACGACTGATAAAACGACTTCCTGTTGTCACATTAACTTAAAGTTTTTAAGTTAATAAGACAAAAATTTTGTTTTTCAAAAAAAAGTGTACACACACACACACACACACACACACATTTTATATATATATATATATATATATCTGTACGTTAGACTGTTACTAAGCGCTGACACTGGAGACTCCTTCCATAAATGCTAAACAAAAACTTCACCATATCAACGGTTATACATTTTCCTTGTTAAATAACATCCTGTTTTTAATGTTTATTATTAGGTTTAGGTTATGTGGAGCATCCACTATGCGAGCTCCTGTAAATGAGCTGTTACTATAGAAACTATACCATGTCAGTGTTGCTGTTATAGAACTATGACCACAGTTGGACCAATCAGAATAGAGAATTCAGCAGCGCTGCGGTGAAAGGGTAATGATGATGGTCAATAATGCTTCACGGCCATAACGATGAGATACGACCAGTTTGGGATTTTACATTTCCTGAGTCACATGACTTGATAAAGACTATCTGTCTCTTTCTCTGTCTCACACACACACACACACACACACACACACGGAGGACGACTCTGACCACACTGTTAATGTGAATCATTAATGATGTAAGAGAAAGAGACGTCTTCTCACGTTTCATACTCGCTGCTCAGCCGCCAAGATTCAATGACATTAATATCCCATAATTTCATTGGCTTATTAAATTGGTCTAATTCTGAGTGAAGGGAATGAGATCAGATAGTCAACACCTTCATGGTGTGTGTGTGTGTGTGTGTGTGTGTGTGTGTTAGGTGCACCATTCCCTTCCATTTTGTCTCTTACCACAAAGTGAATCTAACAAAACCACTAATGCAATCAGTTTTCCCATAATGCCTTCCACTTTCTCTCTTCCTCGATTTCTCTACCTCGGTCTGCACCACTCCCTCGTTCTTTCCCCTTTCCTTTTTTTTTTTGCCCTCTTCCTCCTTTGCTCTCTTCTTCATTTCTCTTCCACCTCACCATCCCAATCACTTGCTCAGCCCTTCTTTTCTTCCCTTTCCCCCCCTCACTTTCATTGCTTTATCCCTCCTTTTCACACCTCCAAGTCGTAACACTCTCTCCTTTCCTTCTCCTCCTCCTCTCTGTCTATCCTTTATTTCTCTTCAATCTCACCATCCAAATCACTCACTCAACTTTCCCTTTTTCCTCTTTCCCTCTCCTTTATTTTCCTTTCCTCCTTTCCAAGTTATAACACTTTCCTTCATTTCTCTCCCACCTCTACTTCTTCTTTCTTTCCCTCTTTTTCTCTCAGGTCTTCTACCTTTGTTCTACCTATTCAATTCACTGTTTCACTCCTTTACTTCTCGTCCATCTCCCTTTTTTCTCATGCACAATTTTTTGTTTTATTCTCTTTCTCTCTCTTTCTTCATCCTCTCCTGCCACTTTCTCTCCCCTTTTTCACTCCTATCATCTTCCATCTGTTCACTCTTTCCTAACCATCTCTTTTTATTTCTTTTGTCTCTCCCTCCATCCATAATACTCCCACGTTTCCTTTTCTCTCTTCTCCACTCTTTTTTTTTTTATTTCCATATGAGCCACTCGTTTTCTCTCTCCATCACCTTTTCCATTTGCTTTCACTTTCTGTCTCTCACTCTCTCTTCTGCTTCATCCTTCTCCTTCTCCTTTTTTATCCTTCGCTCTGTTTTCATACCCTACTCCATTCGTCTCACACCCTTCTCCTGTTCCTAGTGTACACTCGTTCCTTTTATCATTCTGCTCTCTTTCTCTTCTTTTCAGTCCATCACTTAATCGTGCTCCTTGCTATTTTTCTTACTCTTCTCTTTTATTTCTCTGCATCCACACCACTATGCCCAACCTCTTTTTTTTTTTATTTTTTTATTTTTTTTTTTTATTAAATAGCAACTTCCACTCTTGTCTTTTCCTTCTTTTCTATCACTCCCTCTATCCATGCTACTCTTTCTTTCTCTCTAACACACACAGTGTGGTAGGAGGTGATGATATGTGAGTGGTGTGTGATGGATTGAACAGAATCACTCCTCTGAGTCCTGCTCCCATTTCCCTTTGTTAACCCAGTGTGTGTGTGTGTGTGTGTGTGTGTGTGTGTGTGTGTGTGTGTGTGAGAGAGAGAGAGCACTCGCACAAACTCATTGTCATCTTTTGCTCCTACTGTGGTTAAACATATAATCATCTCTAACTTTCTCTAAACGACATCTCGCGCACACACCAGCCATTACGGCTCAGCGTGCGTCGTCGACTCTGGAGCATTTCCAAGCATGGAATTATGGGTAAAGTGGCCTTACAGCATGTGCTCAATGTTACTGTAGCAAGAGAGATGACAGGAAGCTGAGAGGAAGTGAAAGAGAGAGAAGAAAGATGGATGAAAGAAATAAGAGCGGATTGATCTGAACTGTTAACTTTGAGCCATTTCCCTCCGGCCGCTTTAAAAGCTACAGAAAATCCATCGTTCATTAAAATGTCTGCTTTTTGTAATTTGTCGGAAATTAATGAGGAGTTCTGGTTGGATTGTTCCAGACAGCCATTCATCTGCCTTAACGCACGGAAAAGTGCCTAAAGCTCCGGAAAAGGTTCCACTGGTGCAAATGTACCTTCTGAATAATGTGCCTGAAGTTCTTGAAAAGGTTCCCACAGTACAAAAAAAAAAGTGTCTTAACATTCCTGAAAGGTTTCCTGCATTGGAAATGCACGTAAAGTTCCTGAAAAGGTTCCTGCCATGGAAATGCATATAAGGCTCCTAAACAATTTCCTGTAGTGGAACTACACATAAGGTTCCTTATGAGACTTCTCTGGTGAAACATTCCTCTGGTAGAAACGTTCTTGAAAAGGTTCCCACAGTGAAGTTCCCAGCACTGGAAATGTCCGTTAAAGTTCCTGAAAAGGTTCCTCTGTTAGAAACATGCCTGGGGTAGTTGCTGAAACGGTTCCCACAGTAAAACTTGACTTCCACTAAAAATGTCTCTAAAGTTCCTGATAAGATTCCTGCAGAAATGTACATATGGTTCCTGAAGAGGTTTCTCTGGTGAAAATGCACCTAACATTACTGAAATAGTTCCTTCTATGAAGCATTCCTCTGGTAGAAACACAAATGAAATTCTTGAAAAGGTTCTTACTTTGGAAATTTGCTTAACATTCCTGTACAGTGGCCTGCATTCAAAATGTCCCTAAAGTTACTAAAAAAAATAAAAAAAAAAGTTCCTGCAGTGGAAACATAAAGTGCCTCAACGTGTTTTTTCAGGTGTAAATATACCTAAAGTTCCTGAAAAGGTTCCTACTGTGAAAAATTGCTTCCTGAAAAGTTTCTTGCACTGGAAATGTCTCTAAAGTTCCTAAAAATGTTCTTGTAGTGGAACTACACGTGAGGTTCCTGAAGAGATTTCTCTTGTGGAAATGCACCTAACATTGCAGAAAAGGTTCCTGCTGTGAAACATTTTCAATGATTCCGCTGGTAGAAAAGGTTCTCATAGTGGAAATTGGCTTAACATTCCTGAAATGTTTACTGCATTGGAAATGTCCCTAAAGTTCCTAAAAGGTTCCTGTTGGGAAAACGCATATAAGGCTCCTAAACAGATTTCTGCACTGGAAATGCACTTAAAGTTCCAGAAGAAGTTTCTCTGAAAAGGTTTCTCTAGCAGAAATGTGCCTAAAAAGTTCCATCTCATACAAACACAACTGAAGTTCTTGAAAAAGTTCTCAGTGAATATTCGCTTTAACATTCCTGAAAAGCTTCTTGCATTGGAAACGTAGCTAAATTTCCTAAAAACATCATGTGGTGGAAGCACACGTAACGTTCCTGAAGAGGTTTCTCTGTAACATTGCTCCAAAGGTTCCTCTTGTAGAAACGTTCTTGAAACGTTCCCACTGGTACAAACACAGCTGAAGTTGAAAAGGTTTCCACAGTGAAAATTCGCTTAACATTCCTCCATTGGAAATGTCCCTAAAGTTCCTAAAGGTTTCCTGTGTTGCAAAACAAATAGAAGGTTCCTAAAAATTGTCCAGTGGAACTGAGCGTAAGACGTTTCTCAGTCTGAAATGGACCTAACGCATTCCTGCTGTAACGCGAATCATCACTACGAAATAAAAAAAAAAAGCCACTTCAAGTCGTCTTATTTATAGCCATAAATTAATGGTTGATGGTTAAGCATTAAAAGGTAATCATCTCTATTCAGTCACGTTAGTCACTTATCCAGACTTTTGTAAGCGAGGAATTTTATGTAACTGACCTTCACAAATTTGAGTTGAATAACTGCGGAAGTTCCTTCTGTGGAAATTCACCTTTTTGAGTGCAAATATTTCACATTTTGGAATACAATTGATGACTTGTCTGTCCTATTAGGGGAAAATATCGAACAGAATGCTTTAGTAGGGTGACATGAATGCGGACGAATTCACACACACACACACGCACACACACACGTGGCATCTTGCTATCCTTGTGAGGACCTGGGAGATAATTATTAATGGACCTTATTAATGCTATGCTAGACCCAAATATAATCATAACCTTAACCTGAATAACCAAAAGGAAACATTTAGGCTCTTAGTTTTTTTTTAATTTATTTATTTATTTTTTTTATTTAAATAAAAGCTGATTTTTTTTTTCCCCCCTTGTGGGGACCAGGCAAATGTCCCCACAAGGTCAAAACTGTCAGATATTCCTAGCCATATATTCCACTCAACACACACTGCGTTACAGTTATGTGCTCATAATCAAAGGGAACACTTCATGAGTGTGTGTGTGTGTGTGTGCGTGTGCGCGCGCACTTTGGTGTTTTAAAGCAAGATTATTCTAACGATGTTTTGCTCCTTGCCGAGGAAGCTCACCCCACACACGTGCGCACACAGAGATGGGAGGTATTTGGGAGGGAAATGAGTGGACCATTACCCACAATTCCTCAGGAGCAGGTAAGTGCGATATTTCCCATGAGGATTCAAGGAAGCTGAGTGTGTGAGAATGCCAATGAGGAGAGAGAGAGAGAGGGAGAGATTGAGAGAGATGGGGAGGGGAATGGGGGGAGAGTGGAGGTTAAGGAGGCTGATAGATATTAACACACACACGGTGTGAGAAGTGTGAGAGAGAGAGAGAGAGAGAGAGAGAGAGAGAGAAGTGGGGGAGGGGAGAAAAGAGGAGTGTGAAGGAGGATGCAAGAAGCAATATGGGGGATGAGAATAGATAGTGAGAGAAAAAAGACTGAGAAAGACTCAAAGGGAATCCCAGAGAAAATCCCCTGCAGGTGCTTCATGTCCGGATAGGTGTGTGTGTGTGTGTGTGTGTGTGTGTGTGTGTGTGTGTGTGTGTGTGTGTGTGTGTGTGTGTGTGTGTGTGTGTGTCTGTGTGTGTGTCTGTGTGTGTGTCTGTGTGTGTGTCTGTGTGTGTGTCTGTGTGTGTGTCTGTGTGTGGAAATACCGGCCCTGGCATTGTAAATGGACAGCAGAAGGGCATGCTGTTACACTTGCTCAATGAGTCTAGACCACACACACAGGTTCTCTAGTGTGCAGGTGCTGTCCGCTACTGTTGCGTCCATCATGACATCATCGAACGGCACCTGGAATTCAAATTTTCAAAACGTACATACCACCAATCACATGACTGAATAATTACAGCTGTTTTGCTGTGTCAGAAGCCTACATTCACACTAGCGAGTGACAAAAAGTGAACGCGTCCCAAGCGACATTTGAATTACGAGTCTCGGTTATATGCAAATTAGCTATGATGCGGTAAAGCATCGACGCAGACGATAGGCTCGAATGAATGCGCGGACCAATCCTATGGCCTGGGAGGTGCGACATTTGTTTAATTCCCCACTTACCAACTTTAGTTCCTACCTGCAGTAGGAAAATATATCACAGCACTGGTTTCACCTTATTCTGATGTATGTCACCTCTCATTAAATATTTATAGAGTCATTACGAAAAAAATAAAGCTTTGAAGGAAGTAGCAGAGATCTTTGGGGCCGCTGTGTGTCAGGGTGTATGTAGCTAATATCTGACAACCAAATCAACCAACCAGTTATCACAATAAATAGTGTGTTATTTAATTAGTTTTAGAAGCTATATACGGCTACTAGTGTTTCTCGTTTGAACTTATCGCTACACACCAACAAGAGACAAACTACATGCGACACGAGTGCCTGGTCACATGCTACTGTGACTGTATGACAGCAGTGGTTTGATTTCTACAAAAAGCAGTAGACAAAAAGAAATTCATCAAAAAGCTATCCAACTGGCAAGTAAAATTTCCAATGTGATCCAAAATTCATTCATTTTTCATGTTTGGAAGGTAAACCTGAACGACTAGGCTAAAAATTGGTAGCTAGCATAATATGATAATGTAATAATTGCAAGCTAGTTAGCTAGTTCATAAATAAATATATGATTATTATCATTGCCGTTGGCCAACGTTTCGGCTACAAGATACGGTATGTGGTGTTTCTTCCTTGCATAACATAAAAATATTACTCAAATCCAGCTAGTGTCTTAATTTATTCAAATACAGCTAGCTTCTTAATTTATTCAAATCCAGCTAGCATCTTTATTTATTCAAATCCAGCTAGCGTCTTTTATTTATTCAAATCCAGCTAGCGTCTTTATTTATTCAAATCCAGCTAGCGTCTTTATTTATTCAAATACAGCTAG
>CM074929.1:2396258-2412309 GCA_037576815.1 Pangasius larnaudii | reverse complement strand
TGTGTGTGTGTGTGTGTGTGTGTGTGTGTGTGTGTGTGTGTGTGTGTGTGTGTGTGTGTGTGTGTGTGTGTGGAGGCTTGAATGATGTTCTCTAAGCGCGTGAAGTGGATTCAGTGATGACCTCGTCTGGCCGGTGGGGCTGATGGGTATCGATCTGGTGTGCCATTCGCCAGTGCCAACAGCACACACACACACACACACACACACAAACATTCCCAGCAGCGCTAGTCTGGGGCACGGGGTCGGAAAAACATTTTCATACAAACCGGAATACAAGTAGTCTCCTAACACACACTGTTAAATCATTAATTACTGTCATCTCTTAACATCTGCCTCGGACAGTCCAATCTCTCGATGGAACGTTGCTTGTTCTAACTAATAAAATCAAGAACCACGAGACGATGACGCAGAGAGAGACACACACCTGTCTTAAGAAAGTTTCAAGGTGTTGACTCAAAGGGCATAATAATGGCTAACAACATATTAATGAAACCTTCAGAGAAGAATTTGCTAGCTTAGCAAGTGTAGCTGGTCCACCTGGGTGTCCACATGTCCTTTCTGTTGGGACTGTTGTTTCTTTTTTTTTTTCAAAAATTTTTTCTTCTTCTCTTTTTTTCACTTATAAACTGCATAAAATGCCCAGGATTTAGTTTAAATCATGACTCAGACTGTATAAAATAAAAATGCTTTGCACAGGCAAAGCCGTTGTTTACCAGAAAGACAGTCTTACAGCCTTAGGTGCAGATTTACAGGCAAAAAAAAAAAAAAAAAAAACTAAACTCCAGTGTTTTCAGTCTGAAATCAAAGAGTCTGAAGCAAAATATACATGAAAGTTTAAATTATTAACTTGGAGGCTAGTCCACCTTTTTTTTTCCCTTTTTTTTTTTTTGAACACTGCATGTAAACGGTTGAAAGGCTTTCTGACTCAGAGATTATAATGTACCTTTTTTTTTTTTTTTTTTTATAAATAAATAATCACGTTCGGTGTCTAATGTGCAAATCCAGCATCTAGCGGCTATACACTTTAAAAGCGTACTTCCTACTGAAAATTTTAAAGTTCACATTTATGAACCAAGAACAATCAAACGTTTGCAAAACAGCTGCCTTCTGCAAGTGAACTGCATATTTTTTTTTATGTTAATTCAAATCATTTAAATTTTTTTTTGTGTAGCAATTTTAACAAACAATCCAGATACAGAGTGATTGATTTCATTGTATTTTAACTTCGAATTAATATTAGGAAGTTACTTTAGCTAATAAAGTAACTTCCTGATATTAGCTTTATGTTGTTTAAGTGCTTTTTTTCCTGCTATACAAATTTTGCTGCATCTGCTGCATCTAGAGGAGTTTGTCAAGTGAAAAATAGGCTAGTTAACACTGTAAAGGTTCCAACTTTTCATATCACTACTATTAACTATTATTATTACTATTATTATTAATAACTACAGTGAATACTGTAAGTATGGATCAATCAAACACTTAATTAAAGTTGATAAGAGCTAAAAGTTTTCTGAAATTAGCTTCATGCAGCTTCAGTTTTCTTCAGTGCTGTAAGAGTTAATGCTGCAGATGTTGGTTTATTACCGATGAGGATAATAAGCGTAGGGTGTTCAAATTCGTTTAACTTTCATTTCTAATTTTTTCCCCCCATGCTGATCATGCAGTACGTGCGATACGCATGAAACAGATTTCTTCAACAACAACAACAAAAATCAAGATCTTAACATGTTATGAATAACCTAGTGATATATTTCTAGCTGTATGTTAATATTTTGTTAGCTTCTTATTCAGTACAGATTTTGCTACACATTATATTACGATCGTTTGTGCCACAGGTTACAGAATGTTCATGATGAATTATTTTATATTTACGCACATTTAACAAAAATGACTAATGTCTCTGTACTGTTTTGGGACATCGTAATTGGTCTTGTAATCGTAAAAAAGATCCATTTGTTATTTATTTGTTAGAATCTATACTGACATTGTAAAACTCTACATTAAAAATAATGTAAAATCCGATTGCAGTTGGGTGTTTTGTGGTTTTTTTTTGTTTTTTTTTTAAGCCTGCAGTCTTTTTGGACGATGTCATTTATACGGCCAAAGCAAAACAGCAAAACTTTAACGTATAACTATTTCCGGTTTAATTATCACGGTGTATCGTCATACCCGATATATCGAACCCAGCCCTAATTAAAATCTATTCAGCGAGTTTCAATTTGCGGCGTTTGTGCTTCGCCGAGCCCGCCGCGGTTTGGAAACGCTTGTCTACACACACAGGTATGCAAATCATGATGTGAATGGTGCATAAAGCGCACTGTGCCGTGTGTGTGTGTGTGTGTGTGTGTGTGTAAGAGTGAGATAGAGAGAGAGAGAAAGATCATGCTTGTATTGTGATTTAACATCGGCACTGAGGCCTGGAATTGCTTTCTTTAGTGTTGACAAATTGTGACACTTACTCGCTGATGTAGTGACAAAGTGAAGGGTGAATCGGTTTTACACTCCACACACACACACACACACACACACATATATATAATATACACACATATATACACATACACTTGTTTCTCTCTCTGTAGTGATGAAGAGCTTACAAAAAAAAGGGGTGTGTACTAAGACAGACGTTAATAAGCTATGCAGATCACACACATGCAAATACACACACAAACACACAGCTCACTGGAGCATATACGGCGTCATTAGTTAAGGTGATTCAGCTGCAAAGTTGAGATTGATTGGAATTCTCTTTAAGCATCTGATAAGAAATTTACAGAAGATACGTACGTAAGAGAAAGATAGTGAGATTTATGTATGGCTATAGTGTACTATCTGTGTGTGTGTGTGTGTGTGGAGAGAGATTTTCATCAAGGGATTTTATGCCAAAAGGCTTTAACGCTTTTAGATGAGAGGAAATACATAATAGCAGATAAACTGTCAATGTCATATGACGTTCATCGGAAACAACGTCCCGTCAATAAGAGGTTTCTTGTTGTGTCATGTGACCACTTAATTACCACTTAATTACAGCACCATCGTCTTTTAGATGCAGTTAGAGGACGATTCGCTGGGTGAGCGACATGATTTCATAACTTATCATAACTGTTATAATCACGCTTTGTCTGCGAGTATTGTTGGTATTCTGAGTAATTTCACAATATCACCCAATACTCAGTGTAACATTCGCATGCATATGTGTATCTATTAGGTGTTAATAGCACCGCACTCCTGTATTCTTGATTCTGATTGGTCGGAAGGTGTTGATGAATTTTGCATTCCAGCCATGACAACGCCGGGAACACGGCTAAATATAGTTTTGTATAATTAACTCTAAGAGTTAAAGTCTTAACAGGAACTAACTTGTAAAAGAAAGTATAAATATTTGCAAACATAATTAACACATTTTATTGTACTGTTTGCATTAGCTTGTATGTTTGTGCATGAAATGTCTCCGATGGAGTAAAAGAGACTGCTGGTGTGTGTTTTGGTCTAATTTAGGACATTCGGTTTGATGAAGCAGAAGCAAGCCCACATATAATTTAATTAATTACATACTGTACGTATACATATAATTATGATAGACGAATAAGTTCTTCGTTTCCCGTTTTCAAGATGTCCAACAGGTATCATTATGCTGTCAGTCGTGTGTGTGTGTGTGTGTGTGTGTGTGTGTGTGTGTGTGTGTGTGTGTGTGTGTGTGTGTGTGTGTACACATATTTAGGTCTGTGCAGAAATGTCCTCAGAAATATACAGTGCCTTTACAGATTATATTTTGTTTCATTTCAAGGCAAGGGTGAAGTTTAGATTTGTGCTTAGCATTAATTCGCTGCAAAAACCATTACGTCAGTGGAAGGTCCTCACAAAGAATAAAAATGTTGGTGTGTGTGTGTGTGTGTGTGTGTGTGTGTGTGTGTGTTATTTGGCTCTTTGTGAAGAAATAAGTGTCCTCAGAATCACCAGTTCCTCACAAATCAATGTTTTTATTTTATTGTTAAACATACAGATTTTAATTTGTTATAAGGTCCTCATAAAGATAGAAAAATGTGTGTGTTTGTGTGTGTGTGTGTGAGAGAAAGAGAGAGAGAGAGAGAGAGAGAGAGAGAGAGAGACTCAAAGGCTTAGACACACATGCGTACGCACACACACACGTATTCAAGGGACTCGAAATCAGGTCCCCAAAGGGTTTGAACCGTGAAGAGCGAAGAGTTCACTCTGATAGCCGTAATTACCCATAGTGCATATCCCCACTGCAAGACACACACACACACACACACACACACACACACACTCTTACTTCTACACACATTCATACACATGTCAAGGACAGTAAGGAGAAAAGTGATGAGAAACAAACAAACATATCTCTCTCTTAGACAGACACACACACACACACACACACACACACACAGTGTTAAATGTTTAGCAGCTGTCTGCACAGTGGCCTACTTGTGTATGTGTGTAGGCATGTTTTGATATCTTGGTGGTGACTAAATGTCCTCACAAGGATAGGAATAGCTGGCAGGTTTGAGTTTATGAGGACTTTTCCCACGAGGTTCCCATGAGACAACATTAACAAAAACAAACAAAAAAAGCACCAACTTCTATTTAAAAACCTAAAAGAGCGAAAAGGTTTCCTTTCGGTTACTGAGGTTATGGGTAGGGTTAGCTTTAGGTGTAGCATATCATTAATTAGCTACAGTAATAATTATGTCATTGGAAAGTCGTTGCAACGATAGTAAGATATAAGAATGAGTAAGTACTTAAGTCTTTCTACTAACATTTACATTTATCTGTTTACTATACGCTGTAGATTTCCACAATAAAATTCATAAAACATTACGAAAATATTTACCAAATGCAATAATTGGTTGTACTTTCACTTTAAATTTTTTTAGTTTATTTTCTTTTAACATTTTTTTTCTCCTTTTATTAAATAAAATAGCATTTATATTGAAATATCATGTGGTTCTAGTAGGACATTGTGGCAACATTGCAAACCTGATAAAATGTCGAGCAGCAATCAGGATCCGTGTGTTTAACAAGCTGCAGCTGCAATACGGTGTGTTAAATTTGTGTTAAATTCCAGGTGTCACTTGTATCCGGCATAATTAATAAAGTAATTTACCTGCCACTTTTAATCTGACATTATTCTTGTGCGTTAACAATCTGACCAGTGAGAGTGCGTAATGAAATATTTAACGTAAAGTGAAATGATCGGTGTTTTCAGGCGTGCGTTTTGGATGTTAATCGTATCGTACGGCCAAGTAAAAGTTACTTATCAACAAAACACTTAGCATCTCATTTGTAATTTTCTTGTATTCGCACAAGACTCCAGTTAAAAACGAAAAGGATATAAATATACGTTCAATTCATTCATTCCTGTTCATTCGTCATTATTCATAATATATAGAATAAAGTTCAGAATATACAATAAAATGATTTGAATATACACTAAAATGAAAAGGGGAAAAATTCGCTTAATTAGTTTTTATAATGCATTAATGAATTATATACATGTTTATGTATGTCCGGAGACTTTTAAAATAACCGAATAAATCATATTTCTGGTCATGAATTATTAATATTACATAATTAATAAAGTATTCATTCAGTCGGAAGGCAGTCCCGGAAGTTCAGCTACAAAGTTAATATTAATGCGCTCATTCAAATACGTTACCGTTTCTATAGCAACAACTCAAACAGGGACATGGATGGTGGATTTTTTTTTTTAATGAAGTTTTCACCACATACGGAGATGTATATTTAATATTTATGGAAGGAGTCTCCAGTGTCAGCGGCAGCGCTTTGCAGCAGTCAGAGGTAAAGCTGTAACTTAAAGTTTTCCGATATGGCAAAGTCTTCAGAATTTTTTCAAATTTGTTTGCATTTTTGTCTTTTTTAACTTTGAGAGAGAGAGAGAAAAGAAATTGAGGCTGGTGAAGGATCGACTGTTTGTAGGAACTAACTTGTTTTGCGGACTTTACGCAACATTAAATGTAGCTATAAAACGTAAGAACGTTGTCGAATTTTTGCGGTATAAGAGGAATAAACACTTCAGGACATGCTGTTATTGGGAAATAATCAACGATGTAATTTTTTAAAAATATACTGCCAGTTAGCAGTAACATTTACTTATTTTTATGTAGCTATGTCCAGGTCTTGAACTCTGTGATGTCTTCCAGTATTGTTAGAACACGGTCCGTGATGAAAATCACCAACACGTTGCTCAAGTTTATGGCTGTAGCCGTGATCGCGGCTATTCTGCAGATAGCATGGTTAGCTTCCTGGTTATTCCAGGTACTCACAGAGAAGATGACCTGGATGCTGATGCACTCTTCTCCAGTAACCCATCAATATGTCAGCAACCGCAAGTTAAATTAAGTCATGCAGGGAGTTTCTGTCAGTGTAGTGTGTAAACATGAATAATTCCACTATCCAAGGAAATCCATGCAGTGAAAATAAAACGAGGCATGAGACATGAGGCAGGATGATGGATGGCTGCTTGATTTTTGCATGATGCAGAACAGATGGGATGAGAGCGGGAGAGACACCTGTTGCCCAGTGTTGCTAATTGCTAATAAGGTCTGGGTATAAAAGGCAGCACTCCAGTCCTGATTTAAACATCCCCTAATCATCTTTCACCGAAGCCCATTCCACTGTCGGCTCGAGTCGATAGCACTGCAGACTCTAAAGTGGGGAAGAGCGCAGATTACCCAGAAGGCATCTGTTTCAAGATGGCAGACAAGACTAGATCAATAGTGTTTAATGTTTCATATCTGTAACGTTTGATTTTGTTCAGACGGAGTATGCTTAGTACAAATCCTCCACAGTGTTGTTACGGTGTCACGTTTAGTTACGGCGTGTGATCAGCAGCTCGCGGAGCCCCTAAGGGGACATGGTGATGGGGAAAAAATATGAGATGGGAGGAAAATGTATATTTCAAAAGAGAATGCAAATATCTTTACGAGAGTGAACGCGAAGTTTATCGGGGGAAACGCTAAAGTTTTGTGAGGAAACGCAAAGTTTCTCGAGGGAAACGCTAAAGTTTTGTGAGCGAAGGCAAAAGCACTAGGCAGGAAATATAAATTTAATTTAAATTTCATATAAAAAGAAAAGGCAAAAATTATAAATTTTCCTTCCATCTCATAATTTTTTCCATCACCATGTCCCCTTAGGTTCTCCGTAGCAGCTACCTCACTGCTGAGTTTTTCAAAAATACTGATTAAAAATGGATTTTTTATTTTTTTCTTTCTTTTTTTTTTTTTGGCTCTATGCAGCGCTTTTCCTCGCATCCGCTCTCAATTTCATCTCATAATGATAAAGTCATAAATACTGAAAATTTTATGAAAAATGTCATTCTGAAAAAATATCATTCGGTAAAGAGGTTTTTCTTTTAATGTAATGTAACGACACTCCAGGAAGTGTTTTCCCGGAAGGGAGTCTTAGGTATGCTATCGAGGTCGGCCTACATGCGTATCATGGTCATGTGATATACGAATGAATAAGCCACGCCCCCCACAACAAGTGCTTGCAACAAAGGTCAAGTATTGTACTGAAGTGCACGTAGTACATCGTAAAGCCACGCCCATTTCTGTGATTTATATATAGATCACTTATACCGTACACATTGATCATAATTACTATATGGAAATATAATAATTATATAGTATGGAAATCTTTATTCCACAAAGACACCACTAGGTTGTGCGTCTTTAAATGGCTGATTAAAACCATGATATCATGAAACCGTGATATTTTTAGAGTAGGCTATCATACTGTGACAATGTCAATCCCACTCCTTTCAAATCTGTAACTAAGGAGTTCCGCTAGTCATCAAAGTTCTGCTAGCAAACGAGCACGCTAACTAGCGAAGCGTCAAATTCCCAGCGTGTAAACCGTAACCGATCCTAAACAAACAGCACTTAAGTAAAAATAACATGGATATCATCGTGACTATTGACTTGCTAATAGTTGTTCAGTGGTTCTAAGCTAAGAGCAATGTTTGCCAAAAGGCTGTTGTAGTGGTTAGTCCATTAAGCAAATTACTGCTTCCTGTCATGTCCCAACGTGCTAATGATGTAATTTACTTGAATTAGCCATGAAACGCCATTAGCTAGATAAACAAATCAGGAGTACATAAATTGTAGGTGTTCTCTACTACATAGTCATTCAAAGACACACACACACACACACACACACACACACACACAGACCACATCCCGTCCATCGCTTGCTGATTCAGTCCTCCAAGGCGGCTTGTGGCACATGCCCTATATTTATGGAAGAGTCTGGAAAATGCACTGCCGTTTGCCAGCAACAGTGTGTGTGTGTGTGTGTGTGTGTGTGTGTGTGTGTGTGTGTGTGTGAGAGAGAGAGAGAGAGAGAGAGACAGAGAGAGAGAGAGAGAAAGGGAGAGGGGTAGATGTATAATGTTACAGACTGGATTTTGCAAATGAAAGACAAGAGCTAGGAGACAGAAACGTGTTCGGAAGCCAAAGAGAGAGGGATGTATGGAGAGACAGAGAGAAAAGAGAGAAAAGAGAAAGATCAAGTTTCCGAAGCAGATCCGGTTTTAAAAATCTCGTAGGCCGGCTTTGTGGTGCATGCTGCGTAACTGATAAAGGGAGACTGAAAAGAGGAAAAGAGTTGAGGAGAAAGAGCTCAGAGCTGTCTTTAATTTCATCCTTTTTTTTATTTCATCAAAGTTAATCGGACATTTTACTTTATTTAGCTAATCTGTAATGCACAAAAACACATAATTACAAATATTGGACACTACTGTATGCAGGTTTTTTTAGCATTACAAAAATGATTATTTGCTTAATTATTATGATATCAGAGTGCTGTTAAATTCTCAACTCTGATTGGTCAGAAGGTGTTCATTTCATTTTTTTTTTATAATTACACACTACGCATTGTTCTGATACGTTATCTTTTCTAGAATAACAACCTATACAGGGACTTGTATGGTATGTAAACGTTGATATGGTAAGGAGTCTCCAGTGTCAGCGCTTTGTCACTTCGGTAAGTTTTCAGGACAGAGGAGTTTACACTTTGAATTTCTTGGTAACATTAAAAGCTACGTTTTTTGTTTTGTTTTGTTTTGTTTTTTAAATTTAAAAAAATCTTCAAGAGCAGAGAGGCTGGTGAGGGAACAACTTGTCCCATGGATGTTCCACAACATTAAATGTAACTGTAAACAGATAAAAACTATGATTTAACTCATTATTTAATTGATATATACTTGTAATGATGTGGTATAAGTGGAATAAAACAGTTCAGAAATAAATATGGTTTGTTCCTTAGTTGACGCACTAATACATTTTGTGAATAAGGCAGTTACAGAGGTTGAGATTTGGGTTTTGAGATTATGTACATTATTATAAGTTGTATTTTGAAAATGTATCTAATGTTTCGTATTGTGAGATTATTATTATTAATCAAATATCAGATTATTCAGCTTGTTTTTGTCAGATTTTTTATTTTGTTTTTACTCATTTTAAGCTTGAAATGTTCTCATTCTATTCGAGTCAAATCATTCGATTCTTTCTAGAAATAAAATCTGCAAAATTAGCTGCCAATAGGACAAGAAATAAGTAAAAAAAATAAATAAAAAAAAAAAGGTCTAGAAATATGTTTAATAATCCTATATTTGGTTTAGTATAATGTTATAGGAAATACTAGATAAATATGACTCCACGTAAGATATTTTCACTTGCTAAGGGTTTTTTTTTTGTTTGTTTGTTTGACTTATTGACTTAAAGTGAAAGAGAGAATGACTGTTTATAGCTGCTATAACGTAAGTGATGACATGAAATAACTTGTTTTGCAGACATTAAATGAAATTGTTTTTCAGCCACGTAATTCATTATGTGCAATAAAACCCTTGCGTGTTGCGTACAAAATTAGCATACGAGTCTGAACGTGCAGTTAGCAGCAGCCGTGTGTGTGTGTGTGTGTGTGTGTGTGTGTGTGTAATTTTTTCTGCCTCCCAAACCCGGGTGTAAATTAGCACCATACCGTGTTGCTCTGAGCTGTATAGGCAGCGTTTCTAGTTACGTGGTTTTCCTGCATAATTTAGATACGTACTTTAGAGCAGCCTGTTCTACTGTTTTTTTGTTTGTTTGTTTTTTTTTTTTAATTCATTCTCATAGATTTTTTTGTGTGTGTGATAATCCAAGGCCATTTTAGGACCTTGGTGAAAAGAACTATTTAGGGAAATTATGTCTTTTTATACTGCTTTTCAACTGCGCTGCTTTTTTTTCATGTAGATCTGGTAACCTCCGTCATAGCATGTCAGGAACACTTGACTTTTGCCTGGACCAATTTTCAAAAATTCGACCACAAGAAACATGGAGTACAATTTAATTGCAGACTTTTATAGAAAGTGTTTAGTACACAGCAGCCTTTTCATGGAAAACAATTAGTAATCAAATGGCATATTAGCTGTTGTAATGCTTTCCACATCTTTAATAAGAACTTCTGACGTACGTACATCTGGGTCTCTGATGTAAGTAGGTTTTATTTAGTCCATGTGACAAACTTGTGTGTTTGTGTGTGTGTGTGTGTGTTACCCTGCCAGTGTTCAGCACGTTCACTTGCTCATTTCTGCGTATTTTGCAGATTTGCGATCTGTAGTTTAACGGTGTGAGAAATCCTGGTTTGAAATTTAAAAATGATCCGAATCTCCGTCGCGCTGTATTTTATTTTATAGATCGTCGCGGCGATCCTCACATTTCGTTCAAATATCCCAATGTTTTAATGACACTTGTCTTGATTATAGACTCGTACTATACTTTTTATCGTCCGTGTAGCCTTTAACAGCTAAGGACACGCTTACTGAAAAATGGCGCAATAATGCATATAACATGTACTGTGTGTATTGTGTATTGTACGAGTGTGTTACGTAATATATGCGACAAGCTCTTCTTCTGCAACTTTGCTCAGAAAGTGCGAGAAACTTCCCCGGCCTAATTATCCTCAAACTTCAATGTGGAGAAGTTTTTCTTCTAATTATTTATCTCCAACATGCCTAGAGGGTACAAGAAACAGAATAAAAGCAGACTTTTCCTCCGCTGAAACTTTAAAACCATCGCAGTATAGCTGACTTTTTTTTTTTTCTTCTTCACTTTTAGCTAGTGAGTCATTGCCTCTAACACCGCCTCATTCAGCCTCGAACTTTAAACCGGACCGCATCTGTGTTTAGTTACGGGCTTTGCAGTGAGCTACGATTTGTGGACTATTTTTTAATAACATCTCGTTCGTTTGCGTTCACGCATTATTCCCTCAAAACAATTAGGTTTCAAGGAATCAAACACATGGGCGAGCAGGAAGTGAGGAAATGAGTTCCTAATCGACGAGACCAATGAGGCTGGGATGAGGTGTGCTTAACGGCGTAACAGACTTTATTTTACGGGTAGAAAGTGCCTTTAAATTGATAAGCCACAGAACGAGCTAAGACTCAAAATGCTTGATGTAAGAACATTAGCGTTATATCCTTATTATATCTTATCTTTGTCTTCTTACAATACAGGGGCATTTCTTGGCAGAAGTTTCCTGCAAATATAGACAATACTGTGGTGTCTATGTCTTGCTGATATGCTCAGTAGTGTGTCTACATCATGCTAATATGGATATGAGTGTGTCTGATTCATGCTAATATGTATAACAGATGTTATGAATGGCTATATCATGCTAATAGACAATACTGTGTCTGTCTTGCTAATATGGACCTTAGTGTGTCTGTATCATTACAAAAATTCTGTCTTTAACATACTAATACGAATAATACAAGTTATGAGTGGCTATAGCATGCTAATACAGACAGTGTTATGTCTATATCATGCTAATATGGACAACAGTTTGTTTATATCGTGCTACTACAGTCAATAGTGTGTCTATATCTTGCTAATAAGGTCAGTAGTGTGTCTATATCAGACTAATGTGCTCAATAGTGTGCCTACATGATCCTAATATGGATGTTAGTGTGTCTGTATCATGCTAATATGTATAACAGAAGTTATGAACGGCTATATCATGCTAATACTGACAAGTTTTGTGTCTGTCATTCTAATATGGACAATAATGTGCCTGCAACATGCTAATTCGTGTGTCTATATCATGTTAATATGGACAATAGTGTAAGGATTTCAAGCTAACATTTGGCAAGTACATAGCAGCTAATATTTCTAAGAGCCTGTATATGAATAGCAAGCTAATAACATATCCATATGGGGTTAATATGGATAACAGTGTCTACATTGAGCTAATATGGCACTAATAAGGATTCCAGTACACCAAAGTGGCCGATTGTGTGTTGTTTCATAGCTAAAAGGGTGTCAGTATCGATTGCTTTTACCTAGTCTTGGCCAAAAACGCATCTATTTGTCAACATGGAGCTACGTTATCAATAGTGTCTATATTAAGCTAAAATAGTGTGTCTATATCATGCTGAGATTGATAATAGTGTAAGAATTATAAGCTAATATTTGCAAGAATATATATATAGATAATATGGCTAATAGTCTCGGTATAAATAACGGGCTAATAACACATCCATGCAGTGTTAATATGGATAACAGTGTCTTTATTGAGCTCATATGATCGAAAGTGTGCCTGTATAGTGACTGACATAACCATTAGGAATTGTTATTTAAGCTACGAATGCTAATCCTGACCCTTCATCTAATCTTATAAACATTATCAGATATTTCTATTTAACTGTATCCTGCTGAATATGGCTTTATCTTCAGTTTTGTGAGGCGATTATGAATATAAATGCAAATTATCTCCTTATTGAGACATATTACCCTTATTAGCTCCTTTACTGTTCTTTCTTTATTGACTAAACAGCACAATATTTGTCATAATAGCACCACATAGAGGCACACACTCGTCTATATTAGCTCAATAGAGACACTGTTATTTATATTAACACCATATGGATATGCTATTAACTCATTCATCTTCAAACAGAGACTATTAGCCATATTATCTGCAACTCTATGCCACTGTTAATGTAAAATCTTTATATTATTAGTCATATAGCGTACAGTATCTTGCATAAGTTATCACCCCGGATTTTGTGGAAAAGGATAACACTTAACATGATGCTACCACCACCATGCTTCACGGTAGGGACGTTGTTATCAGGATGATGAGCAGAGTTGGGTTTCTGACAAACGTTGCACTTCAGACCAGAGAACTTTTCACGTTTGCTAAGTCTCCAACACGCCTTCCGGCAAACTCCGAACGGGATTTCTTACGGTCTGCCACTCTTCCTTAAAGCTCAAGTCCGGGCTTTTACCACTGGACTCTTGCTTGCTTCTCTGACTAATCCCCTCTTTAACCAGTCACTGGCGTTTGGTGGATGGTCTCCTCTAGGCAGAATCACAATTGTGCTGTATTCTTTCCGTTCTTTTTGTAATAGATTTAATGGTACTCTGTAGGGTGTTCAGTTTGGGATAATATTTTCTGACTAACTTCTGATTGATCCTTTTCCAGAAGTCTGTCTTGGACTTGTTTTGATTGTTCTTTGGGCCATTTGTTTAGGGCCATTTGTTCTCCAAGTTCTCTAAAGAACAGTTATATTTAGACACTTTAGCCGACCGGAATTAATTTAGGGGTTTTAAAACAGGAGGGCGGGGGGTGAATACTTGTGCAACTTTGACATTTTTTTTTTTTTAATTTGTAAATAATTTTGCAAACTATATTGATTTTCTTCCCTCCCTTCAATATTATGGGCAATTTTGTCTGGATTTGTGATGTATAATCCCAATTAAGTCCATTTCATTTCCAGTACAAAATGTGGAAAAGTTCAAGGGGCGTGAATACTTATGCAACATATATAAATATATAGACATATTAGCTTGATATTGGTCATGTTCACTGCATAATGACAAATAGATGCACTTTTGTGCCAAGAGTAGGGAAAGCCGATCGATATTGCCACTTTTTAGGGCCATAGCGACACACAGTCGATCTTATTAGCTCCGTACTGATGTGTTATTAGCCATATTAGCTACCTCGACTCGACTTTTTTTTAATAATTCTTCCCTCAAATCCACTTTGATATTCCACACAGCTTGCACCATTTCATCACTGACAGCTCAGATTTCCGAAACAGCTAATGAACTGATGCACTAAAAGGTCAGACTTATTAAAAGATGAAGCTGAAGCCTTGCCCTGATTCCCCGAAGAGCTCCAGGATCATGGGGCTTTTACGCTAGCCGCTAGCTGTGCCCAGAATTTATCGCTTGTGTTTTTAGCCAGCACGCTAATTTTCACGATAACGGCCTATTCGTCACTTTGTTGATTAAAGCAAACACAATCTAACGCTTTCCGAAGGGGACCGCATCTTTTTTTTTTCTTTCTTTTTTTTTTTTGCTTTCTTTTTTTTTTTTTTTTGCTTTGACAGAAATATTAGCGTTTGCACAAAATAAATGCTACAAGACTAACACAAACGAGTATAATAATTACATTCAATGTTCTTTTCTGTCTGAAGCCCGGAGACGGAAAATAAACTTCAATCCTCATCTCGTTTGGTTCCTTGACAAATCTCAGGACGTTAACAAGGTTTGTAGTGATTCATCGTTGCCGAAAGTGCCGAATCGTACGCCGCACGCACAAAATGTAGCTTTAGCGTAGCATTAGTCTCCTCTGTATATTATTAGCTGCTTGATGTGAGAGATGGAGGGTGAGATTGAGTGATATGGGAAGTGTTAGCATGAGCGGATGAGTGAAGAGCTGTGAGGGAGGGAGCGACAGAATGGAGCTGTTACGGAGTGAAAGCAGGCGCAGTCAATGTAGGCTGGTCAATCAGTGTCAAAAGAAATAGCACTTCTAAAGAACCATTCATCTATATATATGTGTGTGTGTGTGTGTGTGTGTGTGTGTGTGTGTGTGTGTGTGTGTGTGCGGGCATTTGATCCGAGTTGATTGTTCACTCATTCATGTTCCCCTTCTTCTTCGCTCCTGCTGTGCTACACACACACACACACACACACACACACACACACACACACACACACACGTACTTACCGAGACGCCGTGGGATGCGTAAGCTATAATTTTACCTGGGCTGCGTCCCAAACCACACTCGTATTTCGGGAAGTCTGCTATTTCAGAGTTACGTAGTGGACTCATTAAATCCTGCAAAGTACCGCTATAGAATTAACACAGTGCACTCTGGGATTTGAAGACGTTGAAATGTTGTGTGGACCATAAAGTGAACTCTGTGAGTGGTTTGAGACACGTCCACGGTGGACTTGTGGCCTACAGGGTGTGTGATTTGGAACGCTTCCACAGTAGACCAAGGGTGGTGAAAATCTGCGATTGTGTTTATGTGGCCTATATAGAGAACAGGGTGTGTGATTTGGGACACTTCCGCAGTGGACTGATGGTGACCATGTGTTTGTAGTGCATTTGTTTAGCCTTTATAGCGTATAGGATGTTCGGTTTGGGACACGCCCACAGCGGACTGATGTTTCTGAAGACGTTTATGTGGCCTATAAAGTCGTTATGGTGTGTGGTTTGGGACACGTCCCCAGTGGACTGATGGTGGTTTGACGCTTGACACTTGTGATGGTGTTTGTGATCTATAAAGTGAGTAGAGTGAGTGATTTGGGACACTTCCACAGATGACAGATGTCTGTGTTGTCGTTAATGTGGCCTACGTTATATAGTGAATAAGGCGTGCAATTTGGAACACGTCCACAGGGAGCTGGTGATGGTGTGGTGTTTGTAGCACTTACAGTATGTAGTGAATAAAGTGTGTGATTTGGGACACATCCGTAGTGGACTGAGATGTTTTAGTGTCTGTGGAGTGATGATGGTGTCTGTTCCCTATGTAGCGAACAGGACACATGATTTGGGACACGCCCACAGTGGATTGATGATGGCGTCCATGTTGCCTATGGAGTAAATATTACGCATGATTTGGGACACGCCCACAGTGGATTGATGATGGCGTCCATGTTGCCTATGGAGTAAATATTACGCATGATTTGGGACACGCCCACAGTGGATTGATGATGGCGTCCATGTTGCCTAT
>CM074929.1:2328124-2338350 GCA_037576815.1 Pangasius larnaudii | reverse complement strand
TGTGTGTGTGTGTGTGTGTGTGTGTGTGTGTGTGTGTGTGTGTGTGTGTGTGTGTGTGTGTGTGTGTGTGTGCGCCTCATAAATATTCCTGCAGCCTGTGAAACAGATGAAATGTGTTATTGTAATCCACCGAGAGATGTTATCTGCCCGTGTGTGTGTGTGTGTGTGTGTGTGTGTGTGTGTGTGTGTGTGTGCGCGTGTGCGTGCGCGCGCAAGTGAGTGAGTGAGTGTGATTGCTCTCTGTTGCTATTTCACTGAGGCAATAAAATTTACTTATACTTATTTCTTGTCTACATCTCTCTTCTTTTCTACTCCCTCTTTTCCTCTCTCTCCGTCTTCCTCTTTTGTTCTCTTCACTCACTCACACTCTCTCTCTCTCTCTCTCTCTTTCTCTCTCTTTCTCTCTCTCTCTCTCTCAGGTGAAAGATCAGGAATTCCCGTACAGACGGAGTCTTGCACGCGTTCTCATTGGTGTAGAGGATGTGAATGACCACGCCCCCCAGTTTACTATGGCAATGTATGATGGACAGGTATACGAATCTGCTGCATTTGGCTCTGCTGTCGTCACGGTAACGGCTCTGGATAAAGACAAAGGCCAGAATGCTCAGATTAGCTACAGTATAGAATCAGGTAATAATACGACGCACACAATCACCTGTGACCTGTGACCCCAAATCACAGCTGTAATTCGGTCGCTTTTGACCTGTAAAATCATATGTCAAATGTGATAAAGCTTGTTTCTGAGTGTCTTATTACTTTTATTGCTTTTATACAGAAATGTAGAAAAAGTAAAGCTGCAATACATTCTTTCAAAATATGTCTTCAATATCAGCGATTCATTTCTGAATTACATTTTAAAACAAATCTCACTAGCATATCTGTTTATGGCCACTTGGGGACTAGTAAAAAGTTTTGTAATGAATTTTAACCTTCCTTGGTTGAGTAGAGATCAAAAAGTAACATCGAAATAGTTTCCTAAGGGCTTCTATGTTCTCATTCTGTTATTTTAGAAGTTGTTAATAACTATGATACTAATACGTGTTTTGTTCCCTCTACAGGAAACACTGGGAACACATTCCGGATTGATCCAATTCTGGGAATCATCTCAGTGGCTCGAGAACTGGAGCTATCCACCATCGGTCACTACGTGTTAATTCTAAAAGCTGTGGATCACGGCTCACCCGCTCTATCTTCCACGGCTGTTGTTCGCATTGCTGTGACACTCTCTGATAATTCAGGCCCCAAATTTCCTCAGCATGAGTACCAGGCCGAGGTTGCTGAAGGTGTTGCCATCGGAACTTCAGTAACCACTGTAACAGCCCTTAGCCTGTCCACAGTAACCTACGAAATCCGTCACGGTAATGGTGGTCGGACATTTCACATTAACCAGTACAGTGGTGTGATCACAACTCAAAAAGTGCTTGATTTCGAGACGATTTCTTCATACATGCTAATCGTCACAGCTACCAACATGGCCGGCCAGTCATCCAATGCCACTGTAACGGTTGTTGTGCTTGACCAGAATGACAATGCCCCTGTGTTCCAGCAGCTGCATTACCGGGGTGACATCAGTGAAGGGGCAGGGCTGAACAGTGTGGTGCTGAGTGAATCAGGTGAGCCTTTGGTTATACGGGCAACAGATGCTGACCGGAACCATAACGCCTTGTTAGTGTATCAGATCCAGGAAGAGAATGCCAGACGTTTCTTTACTGTAGATGCTGGCACCGGTTCCATTAGAACCATTGCTCAATTGGACCATGAAAAAACACCTATGTTCCATTTTCATGTGAGTGTAAGGGACAGTGGACGTCCACAGCTATCAGCTGAACATCCTGCGGAAGTCACCATTCAAGTGCAAGACATCAATGACTGTGCACCACAGTTTTCCCAGGATTTCTATGAAGCTGTTCTTCTGCTTCCTACCTACGAGGGAGTGGAAGCCTTGAGAGTCTCCGCCTCTGATCCTGATGGTGACGGTCAATCCGACCTCACCTACTCACTGACTGACACCAGTCTGGAGCATTTTGCTGTAGAGTCAAGCACTGGGCTAATCACAGTCCGAAACAGCACCTTTGGCAAAGACCGTTTCCGGTTTAATGTTCGTGTTTCAGACGGACGGTTCTCCAGCACAGCTTTGGTGACCGTTCTTGTGCGTGAGGCACTTGACAGTGGCCTGGCTTTCACACACAACATCTACAATGCTAACATTCAGGAGAACAATGCTAATGTGTCAACAGTCACCGTGGTTACAGCGCTTGGCAACAAGTTGAATGAGCCACTACGTTATACTTTGCTGAACTCTGGTGGGAAGTTTCGAATCCGTCCCACGTCTGGAGCTATAGAGACAGTCGGAGTCCCCTTAGACAGAGAAGACAAAGAGGAGTATGGACTTCTTGTGCAGGCAAGTCGAGAGGAAGACAGGCTGCGTGTTGCAAGGGCACTTGTGCGTGTACGTGTTACTGATGTCAACGACAACGCACCCATTTTTGTTGGACTTCCATATTATGCAGCCGTGCAAGTGGAGGCAGAACCAGGGGTGTCCATATTTCGTGTGACAGCTGTGGACAGTGACAAAGGTCCAAATGGAGAAGTCAGCTACTTCCTGCAGGATGAGCTGGGACACTTTGAAATGGACCATTTTAGCGGTGAGCTCAGATTACGCCAGGCCTTTGATGCTGATCTGTCCAGTGTGGAATACCAAATCCTGGTTTTCGCTCGTGATAGTGGCACACCGTCCCTGTCCTCTTCTATCACCTTCCCTGTCACTGTTGTGAACCGGGCAATGCCTGTATTTGACCGGCCATTCTACTCTGTTAAAGTGAGTGAGGATGTGCCAGTGTTTACACCAGTTCTGGGAATCAATGCCAGCAGTCCAGAAGGACAGAATGTTCTCTACACCATCACACATGGCAACCCTGATAGCCTTTTCTCTATTGGATTTGACACTGGCATCATCAGTGTTATAGCCCCAATGGACTTTGAGGCCGACCCAGTCCACAAACTGATTATCAGAGCAACAGACTGCCTCACAGGTGCTAGAGCAGAGGTGGATGTTGAGGTGACGGTATTAGACATGAACGATAATGCACCTGTGTTTGAACAACCAATTTATAAAGCAGTAATCTCTGAATCCGCCATGATTGGAACACCTGCTTTGCAGGTGCAAGCAACAGATAAAGACTCTGAGAAAAATGCAGCCGTTCGCTACCAAATCATCCCTGACCGCAGCAACAGCACAGACCACTTCCACATTGACAGTAGCAGTGGCCTGATCTTAACTGCTCGCTCCCTCGATCATGAAAACATTCAGCACTATGTTTTCTTTGTCAAAGCAACTGATAATGGCTTTCCTCCTCTTAGCACTGAGGTGCAGGTCACAGTTCAGGTGACAGACACAAACGACAATGCTCCAGTCTTCAATCAACTACTGTACGAGGCCTCAGTTTATGAACTTGCACCCAAAGGGCACTTTGTCATGTGCATTCAGGCTTCTGATGCAGATCAGTCTGACGTAGACCGACTACATTATGCGTTGTTATTAGGAAACGAGCGATTGCTATTTGACCTGGATGCTTCCTCAGGGATTTTGACTCTGAGTGGACAGAGGAGGACGCAACGTATGCCACCCACTATCAGCCTGAATGTGAGTGTTTCGGACGGAGTTTTCACCAGCACAGCACAAGTGCATGTACATGTAGAGTGGGCTAACCTACACACGCCACAATTCACCCAGAGCATGTATGAAGCAGAGGTACGAGAGAACATTCCAACTGGATCAAAGGTCATTATGATTAGGGCTCAGGATGCTGATCCTGGACCATTTGGTGAAGTACACTACGTTTTGCTCTCAGATGTAGCAAAATACTTGTTTAGTATAGACAGCAGTGGTCAGATAACGACTCTGGAGAGGTTGGATCGGGAAGAGCAAAATGAATTTGTGCTGTCCATTGCAGCAGTCGACACAGGAGGAAGAACTGCATATTGCCATGTTCGGATTGCAGTGCTGGACGAGAATGATAATGCTCCACTTTTCGATGCTTCAGAGTACCGTGCCAGTGTTCGGGCAGAGGTGGAACCAGGCTCTTTAGTGACACAAGTGCAGGCTTGGGATGCTGATCAGGGGCTCAATGGAGAGATCAGCTACAGCTTATACAGTGAAGCCAGTATCCAGGTCACAGAATTGCTGGATATAGATCCTGATAGTGGTTGGGTAGTTACCAAGGGCAACTTCAGCCCCCTTCAAGGGTCGGTGTTGTCCTTTTTCGTGAAAGCCTCAGACAGTGGTGTACCAGTCCGCCACTCTCTTATTTCTGTGTACATTCACGTCCTCTCAAACGATGCCCACTTACCTGTCTTTAACCAGCCACACTTCTCCTTTAGTGTTCCAGAGGATACACCCATTGGTTCCACACTAGGAGCAGTGCATCTTCAGAGCCAGCGTGGACAGAACTCTCTACCTGTCAGTTTCTCGGCTGTGATCGGTCAGACTGTGGAGAGTAATGGCGATGGGGTTTTTGTTGTGGACAAGGAGAGTGGGATGATAAAATTGGAAAAGCCACTGGATCGTGAACAAACTCCAGAATTCCATTTTAAAGTGACTGCAACCCTGCAGCAAGGACTCATAGATTCAGTTGCTGTCGTAGATGTGGAAGTAAAAATTCTAGATGTAAATGACAACAAACCAGCATTTGAGTCCAACTCATATGAAGCCTCCATCATTGAGGGACTTCCTGCTGGCACCAGAATCCTCCAGGTGCTAGCAGTGGATCCTGACTGGTCAGCCAATGGTCAGGTGACATACAGCCTTGCTCCACCTGGGCTTCTGGGATCAGGAAGCGAGGATTTGAAAGATAGTGGGAGCTATTTTACAATTGATAGCACTTCTGGGTGGATTTCAACTCTAAAAGGCCTTGATCATGAACTTAACCCCGTCCACAGTCTTACAGTCTGGGCATTTGATCTCGGTGACCCAGCCAGTCTGTCATCCTCGACGACGGTTGCCATAGCAGTTGGTGACTCCAACGACAACATGCCTGAGTTTCTGCAACCGCACTACTATGGCAGTGTGCGGGAAAGCGATGCCCCTGGAGAAGTGGTTGCTGTGCTGAACACCCGTGATGATGACAGCTCTCCTAGCAACCGTCAGGTCACCTACCACATCACAGGTGAGGAAAAGAAGCTTGTGTATTTGTGTGTGCATGACAGTGTGAAGGAAATGGAAAAATAAACATGCATATTGGGTTGTTTAGATAACCTGTTATTGTGTGTGAAGGGAAATGTGTTTATGAAAGTGTGCATGTAGGGCTGTTTATGTCTTTCACTATGTATTCCCAATGCAAAAACAGGTCTTATGGGATGTCGAAACCCATTTCTGCATTCCTGCTCACATAAGCTGCATTTCATTACGGAGCACCTGTTTTAGTAGTCGCATTTGTGTCTCCTTGGTCAGCATTTTAACTGAAAAAGAACCTTGACAGACACTGCATTTAGTATACCCTTGAGTGTTGTCAAACACACCATAGCTTTTAGTGCTGTTTGTTTACCCATCCTTACCCAAGGATGGTTCCTGAACTAGTGGCAACCTGCTACTCTCAGAAAATCTCAGAAAAAACGGGTACTAAACTATACCTTTCCTTGTTGCTGCAGTAATACCCTCAAGTGTGTGCCTTTAGTACCTTCAGTATATTTCTTTTACCTAGAAAGGTGTAATATACATTTTAATGCTTTGCTCTAAAAGGTTACTGTGGTCACATTTTCATGTTTCCATACATATTAAAGGTACAAAAGATGTACCAATGAGGGGACCAGCCCCTCATTTTGTTAGCTAGGCAATTTTAGTAACATAATGACTTCTAACAGTTTGCAAGACAAATACCAACAGGCTGTTAGTTACAAGTGATTTTTTTAGCCTACATTTCTAAACAACACCTCTGTCGGAGTGACCACTTCCAAATGGGACAGGCTTTAGCACAGGAGTGTACAAATACTGGTCAAAAAATGCTGCCTACCTAAGGACTTGTCTTCAAACTGGAGCATGATGTCTCTTGAATGCGTTTGTTTTTTTTTAACCAAGCAAAGCACAGATGCCCCCTACTGGGGGAAAAATATAATCATTTATTTAAACGATGAAATAAAAACAGGTCTCTGTTGTGCACTCAGACTTTTGGACCCTAGACAACACACTTTACTTTGGAGTGGAAATGAAGAGTAAATCAGTGATACACACTTCCATGATAAACATTCGATTGATTTGTGTATGAAATAACCACATCGTAAGAACCAGCTGTGTGCCTCATCGCACCCTGTCAAATGCAGTTATGAATGCCTTCAAGAATGCCTTGCCTGGTGGTGTAGAACTCCTTTATAGAGGACAACACACACACACACACACACACACACACACACACACACCTGCTCAAACTCTCCACACACACTCTCAGGTGCAGCCTGTATATCACTTTAGAAATTCATAATATTGCATTAGGGAGCTGCCATGGTTTATAATTCATGAGTTCCCGGACTCACACACACGCGCGCACACACACACACACACACACACACACACACACACACACACACACAAACACACACACGGGTGCGCTTAGATACACATACTTTGACTAAGGCAGAATTTAGACTGAAGCACAGCCTCAGTGGCTGTAAACATTTTCTGAGTGTAATTTTATGAAGTTTCAACACACACACACACACACACACACACAACTCAATTACAGTTCTATGTATCTGTGTGCTGCTCTGGATGATATTATAACAGCACTCTTTTTTCACAGTCTCTTCTTTTCTCATTTTCTCTTACATCTGTTTCTTTTTCTTTGATGTTTAAATCCCTTCGGTTTCAGATGAATTCAAAGGTCAAACCACTGACTAATGGACTCTTCACAGCCCTAGACAGAAGTGTGATATAAACATATAATGGAAGGGGGACAGTGAGAAAGTGACAAGGAATAGAAGGACAGAAAATGAAGGAGAGGCAGAAACAGAGAAAGAGATAGAGACAGATGACAGAACAAGAGAGAGGAGAAGTGAAGAAGAATGAAAGCAAGGTTACATAGACCCGTGGTTCTGAAAATGGAGTCCATGAGTGTCAAAGTTATAATGCCAACTGGAATATAATCTAATTTTAATAAAAATGGGCTCCGTGGGTGGAAAAAAAAAAAAAAAAGCCAACACACACCGGCCACTTTATTAGGAATACCTGTACACTTACTCATTCATACGATTATCTCATCAACCAATACCAATCGTGTAACAGCAGCACAATGCATAAAATAATGCAGAGCTAGAGTTCATGTTCATTTTAAACATCAGAATGGAGTAAAAAATGTGATCTCCGTGACTTTGACCATGGCATGTTTGTTGGTGCCAGATAGGGTGGTTTGAGTATTTCAGAAAAACTGCTGATCTCCTGGGATTTTCACACACACACACACACACACACACACACAAACACACTGGTCTCTACACAGAATGGTGCGAATAACAAAAAACATTCAGTTGTGTGGGCAGAAATGCCTTGTTGTTGAAGAGCTCAGAGGAGAATGGCCAGCCTGGTTTGGGCTGACAGGAGGGCTACGGTGACACAAATAACCACTCTTTGCAACCGTGGTGAGCAGAAAAGCATCTTTAGAATGCAGGAAGCATCAAACCTTGAGGCACTGTGAAAATAAGTTAAAAGGCCCCTGAAACCCCTGACATAGCTAATTAACAGAACTAAATGAAATAAATACAGCTAATGCTGTAACTACACTGTGCCACAAATAAACTGGCTATAAATCATCCTGACTAATGTGCATAGAAGCACAATGACTATGTCTCCAAAACATCAACACAGTTGGCGATAACAGACGCAACACCTTATGGCAAAGTCTGTCCGGCCTTGGCAACATGCCCGAGCAGTTATTTCTTGCTCTTTACTTGAATAAAGAGGAAGTCATGAACCTGAACGAAAGCTGACGTTTCAAAATCGGACAAAAATGTTATAAGGTTTTGGCTCCAATAACGCAATTTTTTTTCCGGGTTTTCTCCGGCTACTGCGCGTGCACGTTTCTACGTAAAAAGATTAAAAACGTTAACTTTATTTACAGATTGATGATTGTCAGGACTGTCAGGATTGGCGGGACTTTCTGTAGTGCAGGCGCTATGCACACACTTTTTGTTATACAGACACAATATAAGGAAGATCTTTTTTTATAACAAGAAGACTTATAATAGTGAGACTATACGTAAGCACTGCAACTTTAAAACACACACACACGCACACACACACACAGATTTCATTATGTTCTGGTTATTAAGATGCAGTGATAATTTAGTATGAGGTTATAAATTCTGATTAAAAGGTTAATGAATGTGTGTGTGTGTGTGTGTGTGTATTTCCCTGTTACTCAATACACTTGTGATTCTGCAAGAATTGCTTGGTTAAACAACACGCAGAGTTTTAAAAAAAATTTCAAATATATTTTATATGAATCCAGCCACAACTATTGTAAATTATTGTTGTACACTTCACTGTGTCCATGTGAAATACTTGATTCTGATTGGTTAATGTGATGACCATGGGGCATTCCCGATTGGCTGGCACAAGCGTCATTTTCACAAATCAGCAAACTTTCTAATATTTATTCAACGAAACAAATTAATCATAGATCTAAAGCAATGCTCCTCATACTGGAATGTAACCACGACAGCGAGCATAATAACGGTGGCCTTCGCTATCTCCAGAAACCTGAACAAAATGGATTTGTGCAGAAATAAATGATATATGATGCAACCAAAAATGTAAATTATTTTATTGACGGATAATTTTCGTTCTTTCTATAAATGAATTCTTCAAATAGGCTAAATTATTGACCAATAAGGTCATTTCAAGCTTGAAATTTGTAAATATGTCTAGAAATAGGCTTAATAATTGTATTCTTTGTCTTAGTGTAATCGTACGAGTTAAATTTGCCTATATTCAAGATATATTTAAAATTTTTACTGCCCTCTTACTTACTAAACTAGCACAAATTTGCTAGCATTTATTGAAGAGTGTGTCAAATTTAATGACAAATGCTTTATACTAACTTCAGTATTAAATTTTTACACTGATGTTTATTTGTTCTGGAGTTTTTTTGTGTAGTTGCTTTAAGTTAACTGAATTTGTATAGAATGTTAGACACAGTAGTTATGTAGTTAGTAGACATTGTTTTAGTAATTTTGAGTTAAAAATGCTTCTATTTGAAATAACAGTGCATTTCACTAAGGATGTTTTCCCACTACGCACTGAGAGACGACTAACAGGGTCACAGTAATGACAGTAAAAATCAACTGACTCGTTATTACAGTGCGCTGCTACGCCATTATTAAGTCAAACCTTGAAAAAGTGCTCAGGTTGACATTGTTCGTTCATCTTAACCTGGCCAAAGACAGTTATTTACATAAACTCTCTCTGGTGAAAGGTTTTTAAGTTGTGTCAGTGATGTCAGTAATGTGAAAAACTGGCACCCTGACAAACTTCAAGTGACGTTTCAATGTTCAGTTTTTTTGTAAATGATTGTAAGTGAGGTTTTGTGGCATTTGAGTAAAATGTAATGTATGTGAAGGTATTTGTAAAGTAAATTTGTAATATTTTACCATGTGAACTTTTCAGAAAACTGTATAAACATTATATTTTATATTCATTCATTTATTAAATCACAAAGAGGGTTAATCAGCGATGTGTGTGTGTGTGTGAGAGAGAGACATATTCAGTCATTTCATATTGTTTTTTGTCGAATTGTCGATGGTTTGTCTGAGCTCTGTGTCTATCACAAGAATGGAGCTAGAGGTCGTAAAATAAGGATTTGCTTTGGTGTGTGTGTGTGTGTGTGTGTGTGTGTGTGTGTGTGTGTGTGTGTGTGTGTGGTCTTTGGTAATTGGCTGATGTTGCTTTTGTTGACTCAAAAGGAAAAATAATTATTAAAGAGTAAATAACAGCAAGTGCTGAAGTGGATTGAGAGAGAGAGAGAGAAAGTGGGAGGAGGAGGAAATAAAGTGATAAAGACAAAGAGCCTTTCCATGTGTTATTAGCCTCCAACAGAGTTAAATTGAACTGTTTATTTATATAAGTGTGTGTGTGTGTGTGTGTGTGTGTGTGTGTGTGTGTGTGTGTATATATAGATGACTGATTAAGAGAAAAAATACTGGAAATATATTAAAAAAACTGTTATATATAAATCTGTAAA
>CM074929.1:2305847-2317394 GCA_037576815.1 Pangasius larnaudii | reverse complement strand
GTTATTGTAGTTTGTGCATTCAGTTACTGTGTTTACTGTAAATGTGCTACTCTAGAAGTTACGGTAGTTTGTGCATTCAGTTTCTGTGTTTACTGTAAATATGATATTCCGGGAGTTACGGTAGTTTGTGCATTCGGTCACTGTGTTTACTGTAAATATGATATTCCAGGAGTTACGGTAGTTTGTGCATTCGGTCACTGTGTTTACTGTAAATATGATATTCCAGGAGTTATGGTAGTTTGTGCATTCGGTCACTGTGTTTACTGTAAATATGATATTCCAGGAGTTACGGTAGTTTGTGCATTCGGTTAGCGTGTTTACTGTAAATGTGCTACTCTAGAAGTTACGGTAGTTTGTGCATTCAGTTACTGTGTTTACTGTAAATATGATATTCCAGGAGTTACGGTAGTTTGTGCATTCAGTTACTGTGTTTACTGTAAATATGATATTCCAGGAGTTACGGTAGTTTGTGCATTCGGTTACTGTGTTTACTGTAAATGTGCTACTCTAGACGTTATGGTAGTTAGTGTTTTTACTATTGTTTTTAGCTATTGACACAATAATAGGCTGGCCTAACAGTCAGTATTCGTATATACTATGTTAGCATTTTAAACTCAGGTTCATTGGTTTTTGTTTTTAATTAATCTTGATCTTCAACCTTGCCACTCCAGGCCCGTGATTCCGGCAGGCCACCGTTGTCATCAACCACACTCGTGCACGTGCGTGTGATCGAGGAGAGCGTGCACATGCCTGTAGCATCTCCGCTACACGTCCACATTGTCACGGTGGAGGATGAGTTCCCGGGAGGTGTGATCGGACAGATTCACGCCACGGACCAGGACGCTTTCGACATCCTCACCTATGGACACACACACCAACAGAACAGCCTCTTTAAGGTGTGTGTGTGTGTGTGTGTGTGTTACATCTGTCGCTCTCTCTCCCAGTACTGGTTATATATTAAATACTGTGTACTGTACTATAAAGCCTCCATCTTTCTCTCTGTCTCAGGTGAACCCACGTGACGGTCGCATCATTGCTCTCTCCGGTCTGGACGCGGGTCGCTACTCTCTGAATGCCACGGTGACGGACGGCCGTTTCTCTGTGAGCGTGCCCGTGAGCGTGCACGTGGAGTGGGCATCAGCTGCTATGCTGCGTCACGCTGTTACAGTGCGCTTCGAGCGCGTCTCTCCACACGACTTTGTCTCACGTCACCTCACTTCCGTTCGCCGCGCCATCGCCGATGCCATGGGAACAGGGACGCCCGATGCCCTGCATGTGCTCAGTGTGCAGCCGGTGGAGACCACAGGCCAGCTTGACCTCCTATTGGCTGTGGAGGCTCCAGGGGGTGGCGGCTTCCTGGCAGCAGCGCTGGTGAGTCAGAAGCTAAGCGCAGCACGGAGGCGGCTGGAACAGGTCCTGCGCGTTTCCGCAGTTCTGGATAAGAACTGTTCTGGCCTGGAGTGTGGCGAGGCGCGCTGCGAACAGACCATCACACTCGACACACACGCTCTGCTCACTTACACCACCAGCACCAGCAGCTTCGTCTCACCGCGGTTTCAACGGAGCGCACGCTGCGTCTGCACTGGTGAGTCATGGAAAGGGACCACCACTGATACAGAGCCTTGCAAAAGTATTCACCCCCCTTGGAACTGATATGGACTTCACTGGGATTTTTGCAATTTGATTTGCACAAATGTGAGTAAACGGAAAGAGCAAAGTAAGCATGCTGATGAAAAGCATCCTCGTAACATGATGCTACCACCACCATGCTTCACTGTGGGTATGGTGTTCACAGGGTGGTTATTTAGGGGTTTCTTACCAACAACTTTTACTTAATTTTTGTAAATTTCTGTAAACTATTTACTATCACTATTACTATTGCTGTATGACTATTTACTAGCAGCATTGACATGGGTGTGTGTGTGTGTGTGTGTGTGTGTGTGTGTGTGTGTGTGTGTGTGTGTGTGTGTGTGTGTGTGTTGAGCTGGTATGAGGATTGGTACTGAACCCTGCCAAGTATCTTTATTGAAATCTTTATCTCTTTCTCGCTGTCTCTCTCTCTTTGGCAGACGGGCGATGTTCTGCGGTATCGGAGGTGTGTGAGGACGTGGTCTGTCCTGATGACATGCAGTGTGTGAAGACAGACAACAGCAGAGGGCCGTACGCCTGCCAGTGCCCGCCAGGGAAACTAGGAGAGTGTGCAGGTGTGTGTGTGTGTGTGTGTGTGTGTGTGTGTGTGTGTGTGTGTGTGTGTGTGTGTTTATTCGTGTGTGTTCGTACTAAGTGTGTTTTAAGTTTCTCAGACAATAGACAATGTTCATAATTTGTTGATGACATCATACAATATATGCAAATTCAATTTATGCAAATGTATGCAAATCTTCTAGACATTTACTACGGATGTATGTAAATGTACAGAGCAAGTGTTTCGAGAGAGATGTTTAGTGAAACCGTGTGCGTGTGTGTGTACGTGCCCAGGTCACACCTCTCTGAGTTTCTACGGCAACAGTTATATAAAGTACCACGTGATTGACGGCTTGAAGAGCGACGAGGTGAAACTGCAGCTCCGCATCAGAACACTGCAGAGTAGCGGAGTGATCCTGTACACACACCCCGCGCCCTGTGCCATGCTAAAGGTACACACACACACACACACACACACACACACACAAACTTCTGTCAACATATATTTCCAAAATACTGTCTAATTGCTTGTCACTTTAAGCCCTGTCTCTCTCTGTTTGTGTGTGTGTGTGTGTGTGTGTGTGTGTGTGTTTGATTGACAGATGGAGGACGGATGTCTCCAGCTACAGCTAGGCTGCTCTGAAGGTGGTGGAGTCCTCGCCATCACCACCCGACCAATCAATGACGGTCGCTGGCATCACGTGACCCTTGAGTTGGGTCGAAACTCCAGCAACCTCTCATTAGACGACTGGACACAGCAGGCCCCGGCTGCTTCCCACCTCCCTGGCCCCGATTGGTCCATTTCAATGGGGGCGTGGCATAGCGACAGTTTCCAGGGCTGCCTGGACTCGTTGGCGCTGAACGATGATGAGCTGCCGCTGCACAACAAACAGGCACCTGCAGCAACACACACACGCTCACACACTCACGTGGAGGTGACGGCGCTGGGTGAGGTGACGCTCGGCTGTGTGCTTCACCACGATCCGTGTGCAAGGCAACCCTGCGCCCACGGAACTGCCTGCGCCAGCCTTCCCAACGGAGGTGTGTGTCTGTGTGTGTCTGTGTGTGTCTGTGTGTGTCTGTGTGTGTCATAGCTTTATATCTTGGTGTGGACCAAGTGTCCTAACAAGGATGGGAATATCTGACAGTTTTGACCTTGTGGTGACATTTGGCTGGTCCCTATGAGGAAAATTATTTATTTAAAATTATATATTTTACAAAAACTACACCTTTTATTTAAACCAAAAAAAACGAAAAGAGCCAAAATGTTTCCTTTTTATTGAGGTTAAGGTTAGCGTTAATTACCTCAATTAATAATTTTGTTCATGCAAGGACCTCACAAGTAAGGAGTGTGTGTGTGTGTGTGTGTGTGTGTGTGTGTGTGTGTGTGTGTGTGTGTGTGTGTTATTTACCTGAAATATTTCGTATTGGATTACTAATGAGCCTTAATTAACATTACCCCTTATTTATGTATTTCCTCACAGAAGTTTTGTTCTATTGCTGATATTTAGCTTGGTTTGATATTTTTAAGTAACATTCACCATCTTGAACTTGTCCTTAAGCAGGATTTATTCACGTACTTAAGCCCAGCTCCAGTCCCAAATGGCCTCTTACTCACTACATGTGCTCATTAATTAGGATATAACAAAATGTTGCTGTGGTGCACAACATGTGCTGGTATTCAGTTAGAGACTAAAGCTCACTTTTTCCCATCACGGTGTGTGTTAATGGTTTCTTCCCTTCGTCAGTGTCAATCTCTGCACACACTCTCAGCTAACTGGCTGACAGCTGTGATTATTGTATCAGCTCTGAATATTCATAATTTGTGTGTGTGTGTGTGTGTGTGTGTGTGTGTGTGTGTGTGTGTGTGTATATGCGTAAGTAATCACTGCATAATTACTCTGCAGTCGTTTTCGGTGGACGCCATTATTCTCCCACTTGGCATATAATTAATGCAAGCTTGTCCAGCTGTGTGTGTGTGTGTGTGTGTGTGTGTGTGTGTGTGTGTGTGTGAGGATTTTCTGGTGATTAGAGTGTCTGCTCTCTCTCTCTCTCTCATTGTGTCTCTCTCTCTCTCTCTCTCTGTCAGGTTTCTCGTGTAACTGTGGTCCTCTGTACACCGGGCGGCGCTGTGAGACCGAGATTGGTGTGTGTGCGCCGAACCCCTGCCGAAACGGCGGTGTGTGTAAGCCCATCGGCAATGCCTTCCTCTGCAGCTGCAAGAGGGGATACACTGGCCTCACGTTAGTGCGCGCACACACACACACACACACACACACACACACAGACACGCACACATTTGACAAAAATAAATAGAAATAATATGTTACATAAAGTATGCATACGTGTATTAATGCTGGTGTTAATGGTGTATTAAGAGAGTATTAATGCTGTAATAATGATGCGTTATTGATTAGTAATGGTGGTGTTTAATGGTGGTGTTAGTGCTGATGGTGTACTGCGGCTAAAGTTTAGGAATTTTTCAGTGAAATGAAGTGTGTAATGAAATCCTGTAAACACTGAGGGTGATGCAGCACACACTGTCACCAGGAGAGGGAGCCATCAATCTCTCTCTTCCTCTCTCTCTCTGTTGCTCTCTCTCTCCAACTAATTGTTTCCTTTGATTCATTGCTAACACACACACACACACACACACACACACACACACACACACACACACACACACACCCCCCAACTGAAAACATTGTTTTTTCCAAAGTCAAGTCTTTTACTCATTTTGGATTTAATTGCCAGCCTCCTCTATCATTGACACACACACCCCCACAAACACAGAGCCCGATTTAATTAAATTGCATGCGCACACAAAATCTCACACACACACACACACACACACACACACACACACACACACACACACAGTCTTGCGTTTCTTTGATGTGCTTTGAAGAATGAAAATGTAGCAGCACAGTTGAGCGCAATGAAAAATGAATATGGCAGGTCGTAGAAATCTAATTTATACGCTCTTATGTATAAGACCTGTGTGTGTGTGTGTGTGTGTGTGTGTGTGTGTGTGTGTCCCAAGGTAGGTTTTTATGTTTATTTCATAACAGTGTCTCAGTCTAATCCATAATCTGTACATGTGTACATACGCTTCAGATGTGAGGAGGATGTAAACGAGTGTGAACGTGGTGAGCGCTGCGAGGGCGGAGCCTCCTGTGTCAACACCTTCGGCTCCTTCTACTGCAACTGCACCACGCCGGGCTTTGTGGGTGGAGCCTGTGCCATCCGTCCTGTCCTGGTCCCCGACATGCGCTCTGGCCCCGCCTATTTTGGGCGGGAGGAGCTTATCGGCGTGGCGGTGGTGCTGTTCCTGATCATGGCACTTGTGTTTCTCTTCGTCGCCTTCAGGAAGAAAGTGTTCCAGAAGAGCTACTCGCGCAACGACCTGTCTCTCGTCCAGGACCCGGCCACTGCTGCACTGCTGCACAAAGCCAACGGACACTTCCCTCCCCTGCAGTGTGGCACTGGAGACCCTCTCAGCCTCTACACCGAGGGTGGGCGGGGCTTACTGTCTGGAGAACCCATCGGTCTTTACACAGAGGGTGGACGGAGCTTATCAGGGCCACCCCAGGTACCGGTGAGACCGATGGCGTACACCCCGTGCTTCGGGACTTTGGAGAAAAGGGGTGGTGACAGAAAGGGGGTGGAGCTGACTGAGATGAGCACGTTCAGACAGGGGACGGAGTCACCGAGAGTGGTGGGCAGTATGGCACGGAGGGGCGTGGCCGTGTGCAGCGTGGCACCCAACCGATCGGAGTGTGACTCGCCGAGCAACAAAAGAAGCTGGGAGGATGACGATGGTGAGAGAGAGACAGGATTGTGTGTGTGTGTGTGTGTGTGTGTGTGTGTGTGTGTGTGTGTGTGTGTGTGTGTGTGCGCGCGCTTCCTGGCCTCCTAATCATGGCAAATCAGCAATCCCCTCACAGTCAGAGTGATTTCTGCAGTGATTTCTCCCTCAGCTGTCCTATATATATATATATATATATATATATATATATGCAGTGTTCCAGTCAGAAGGTAGTTACCTTAGGGGGCAGAATTTTTAGGGAGCCTTTATCCTGACATAAAAACTGTCCCCTTTAAAACATACCTGCCCTCTAAGCTCCATACGTGGACTAATTCGGGGGCAACACGTGTCCTGTTCATCACACCAGAACCATGAAAGTTTCAGCAAATGTTGCAGGAACGTGGCATTTCTTCTACTCATTAGGGGTCCAAGCACCAGATCATTTTATCTCCTAAACTAAGGGTTTTTCAGCCAGAGACCAATTTAATTTTAGATATAATATACAAAACCTGCTTATCAGGTGTCTCGAAGAAATTGTTTAATGTAGGATGTCACCCATACACCCATATACACTCGATGATATTCTGCACACAGTGACCAGTTTTCACAGAACTTGTTGTCACTTGGGGATTTTTTTTGTCTAATGCATGTCATCACGTTTCCTAAAAAAAAAAAAAAAATGTTGGAGCAGTTAGTAAGCATGGCACACAACAGCCAGTCATAACTTAATTGGCAATAATTGTCCTTGCACATGAACAGCCATGATGAATTGATGATGAGAATCGACCAAATGGTGCATTAATTGCAAACTGTAATCCATTAGTCAGTTAGTAAAGTAGTGCTTGGACCCCATGAATCGCTGCTTGGAACTACATTTGTCTCTGTTTCTGTAAATTTTATACTTTTCAATGTTCCTGAATTTGAATTACAAAATCTTTCTTTCTTTGTTCTTACCTTCTTTCTTTCTGACTTTCTTGCTTTCTTCCTTTCTTTCTTTCTTTCTTTCTTTTACCATTTACCATTTTTCATTTCTTTTTTGTTTTTTCTTTCTTTCTTTTCTTTCAGGTTTTTTTTTTTTTTTGCATTCTAGAAGACTCTGTGATTTCACACCAGCCTCCCTCTGTCCTCTTTCTTTCTTTCTTTCTTTCTTTCTTGGTCCTTACTTTCTTGATTTCTTGTGTTCTTTCTTTCTTTCTTTGAGCATTTTTAGCACCATGTATTCTAGAGGACATGCATGTCTTTTAGGATCATTTCACAAAACCAGTCCCTCTCTGTCCACATTTCTTTCTTTCTTTCTTTGGTCCTGACTTTGTTGCTTTCTTTCTTTCTCTCTCTGTTCTCTATCCACTCTCCTATTCAATTGGATTTTGTGATTTAATCGAATTTTTGAGATGTGTCCAAGTCTCAGACTGAAGCCTACTCTTGGCTGAGCAATTAAATAAAAGGGGGGATAAAAGGGTTGTTTAGACTCTGCCCAGACTCAGCATCCAGAGGTGTGTGTGTGTGTGTGTGTGTGTGTGTGTGTGTGTGTGTGTGTGTATGTGTGTGTTGTCAGAATTACAACGACAGAGAGCCAAAAAGAGAGAGAGGAGAAAAAGTAGAAAAAGATTAAAAACAAGAGAAGTTGCAGGATTGAATTGAAGTGTCACTTTAAATCCTTCTTCTCAGTGTGACAGCAGTGATGGTGTGTGTGTGTGTGTGGGTGTGTGTGTGTGTGTGTGTGTGCGCGCGTGTGTGTGTATTTCTCTCTAACTATTCAGAAAATATTAAACATAACCTAGGAATGAATAAGCCATAAGTCTCAAGTGTCTGACCTTTGACTTTTGACCTCTGACCTTCACAGGGAAAGTGGACATGTTGGAGGAGGTCACGTGTTTTTCAGGCAGCAACAAAGGAAGCAACTCTGAGGTCCAATCACTGAGCTCCTTCCAATCAGACTCCTGTGATGACAATGGTAAGCCCCCGCCCACCTCAGCTCTCCGTGTGTGTGTGTGTGTGTGTGTGTGTGTGTGTGTGTGTGTGTGTGTGTGTGTGTGTGTATGAAGAGTGTGAATGTCATCATTTTCAGCATCACTGCTCCAATGGTGAATAATCAGACCATTAATTCGAATTGTGTGTGTGTGTGTGTGTGTGTGTGTGTGTGTGTGTGTGTGTGTGTGTGTGTAAGGCTTCATAATCCTCACTTTTGGGAATGATGACATATGCCAGCTCTCATTTGTCACAGCTTAGGTCATCATCAGCCAATCAGAACACAGAAGCATCTGCAGTGGACCAGTGCGAGCTTTGGATTTACGCGTATAATCAACACAATGAAATTACACTGTGATTTACTGACTTTGCTGTGGAAGCGAGAATATCCTCGCGTGTGTGTGTGTGCGCGTGTGTGTGTGTGTGCGTGTGTGTGCACGCACAAGTTTCTCACCACTCTCCGTTTCTCTCTCCAAGCTTCCATAGTGACGGTCATTCGACTCGTCAACGACGCAGTTGACACAATCGAAAATGAAGGTAGCTTCAGACCATACATGCAAACGCAAACACACACACACACACACACACACACACAGAAACAGAACGGGGTGTGTAAAATTAAGTAATGCATTTTTACTGTTTAGCACAATGGCCTGTGTGTGTGTGTGTGTGTGTGTGTGTGTGTGTGTGTGTGTGTGTGCGCGCGCGCGGGTGCGGGTGCGTGAGTCATCTAGATTAATGTCTGCTTTCACTGCCTCAAGAAGTCGGCCAGGACTCAACTGCAAGAGAATGGACACACACACACACACACACACACACACACACACACACTCTCTCTCTCTCTCTCTCTCTCTCTCTCTATCTTTCTAACTCTTAGTACCAGATAAAGTCAATTTGCACATTTGCACTAATTATTTTCAGTTTCGTAACTCAGGAATCGTGTATCGCTCAGAAATCAGATGCACATTGTTACAAACAAAAATATTGACACTTTCCGGACATTGTGGCACTATTATTATTATTATGCAGCTTTTTTGAAACACATGTGTTTAAAATGTACTCTTGACATCATGCTTTATATTACTGCTCGGTTTTTAGTCGCCGTAGAGTGAAAATAAAAATAAAGTTTTTATTTTTCACAGCCGTGGTCTGGACCTTAGCGGCCATGTTTTGAGCGCACTGGCGTCACAGTGACACAAATTCGTCAAAATATCAGGGAAAGAAATGGCTGCAAAATACTGCTACAAATACAGTTCCGATTTTTTTTTGCCACCATCCTGATCGATTGTGGTTTATAAAACACTTGGTTCGGTAAAGTTTGATGCTGATGCATGTTGGCGTTAAGGCGCTTAAAAACACAGGCTGCATTTAACGTCTGTAACCAGGTCCGATGTTTTTCACCGACATCTGATAGCCGCTCATTTGTTTCGCATCTAAATCCAATTCTCCTGTTAATTCTGTAGTGTTCTTCATTGTCATGTGACAACTTTTTGGGCTACAATTCAGAATCCATCATTCGAATGATGGGGCAAAGCGAGGATAAAGTCGCTCCCGTCTCGAATGCTGGCGTAAAATTAAAGGACTTGAGGCAAAATACAAATACGGCAGTGGAAACAGCAGAATTACGATAAAAAAGATGTTTTCAGCCGAGCGCATTTCGGCACAAAGTGATGTAAATCTGAGCAGGAATCAGATATGGGTGAAGTCGTGCGTATCTGTAAACGGACCAGACAAAAAAAAAACCCTGTCAAAATACCGGAATCATGCATCAAAGCCAAAATCGTAAATGCAGTCATAAAATCGCAATAGAGACAAAGTGGCCTATTAATATAGTGCTAAAGAGTAAAGAAAATAGATAAATCATATAATTATGATAATAAATCGTGTTGAATATAGTCAAAATTATCTAGTATTTCCTTCTATAAGAGTATAATAAACCATATATGACGATTTGAATCTATTTCTAGACATTTTTTACTAATTTCCAGGTTGAAATATTGGCAGGAAATTTTCGCATTTTTAAGCATTTATTTCTCGAAAGAAACAAAATTATTGCCAATACAATAAGAAAATGTTAAACTTGAAATGAGTAAAAAAGCCTAGTATAGCTTGAATAAGCTTATATTTGGTTAATTGTAATCATATAAAAGGAAAATAAGTCCTGAGAGCGTAATATCACACTCAAGAGATGACGTAAAGTAAATAATGCTCAGTTTTATCTTTCGGTTTTAATTCATTTAATCCGCCAAAGAATAAGAATTATAAGCTAATATTCGGCACATTCGTTTTGCTGATAGATTGTGGGGTTGTTACGTATTACGTTATGCGAGTACCCGAAATAATTAGTCGAAAAACAACGGAATTCAGCTGCTGAAATAATGAGATGTTGCATCAAAACGGTGACGTGTTTGGAATACTTCTGAAATACGAGCTGTTGAGTTGAAGTAACGAGACGGCGTTGTTTTATTACATTAATGTGTTGAAATAGCACTTAAGCTTTTTTTTTTTTTTTTTTTTTTTCCTTCGCACAACTTGTGGTTCGGGGATTCCGTAATGCGGGGAGAATGTCAATGAAAAAAAATTCCATCATGAAAATGTTCATGTATCGCAGAGAAAGACTTTTCATCTAAAAAGAAAAAGAAAAAGAAAAAAGAAAAGATGTCCGAGAAGTCTAAAAAATGAGCCAGGGTACTGTACAGCACACGATCACACACACAGAAGAGACTTTGTCACTATTCTGTATTGAGGAAGGATCAGGTGGGGAGACGCAGGGAATGAAGATTGTCTTCAGCTCCAGTTCTCTTTGCGGAACAGACACACGACTCTGGGAAATGGGGGCTAGAATGGTGTAGTATTAAGTGCATTAAGTATCGCGACCTTTTACACACACACTTTATAACGCCATGTTCCACTCTGAGCTCTGTGAAACTTCAGGTGTTCGTCGTTTCCCAGAATTCCTTCTGCCGCTCGCCGCCGTGAGTCATTAATCGCTCTGCTGTACCGCTGGAAGCGACCGAGCTCGTTTTACCTGTAAACACAAACAAAAACACTGAGATCCAGTAAACAAGATTCCTTAACGCTAAGCAGGAAGTACAGAAACACGCCCACGGCAGACGTGTTCGGCGCCCACGCTAATCGATTTCCTGCCAAATGAGATTCAATTAGAAACCACAGAACTGAAACATTCAGCGGTTGCTTTTAATATATTTTATGCAAAATGACCTTTACTTGAAAGAATTTTTTTTTTTTAAAGTGAAAGTTTTGCAATTAAATTTACATTTTAACATTTACAAATATATACAGTACTGTGCAGAAGTCTTAGCGCCCCCCCCCCCTATTTTATTTATTTTATTTATTTATTTTTTTTTATTTTTTTTTTAATCTAAACTTTGTTATAGATTTTTATTTTCTGACTTCTACATTATTGAGTCAGAACAAAAAACATTTTAGACTCCAAACATTAGTTTTCTAGGGCAACACGAAACGTTAGAGAAAAATGTCTGTACGTCGGTAAAGAAAGCAGCAGATGACATAAGAGACACTTTTCAGATAAAAACAGAATGAAGGCTGCTGGGTTTCGCTGCAGA
>CM074929.1:2263280-2280519 GCA_037576815.1 Pangasius larnaudii | reverse complement strand
TGCACAGAGCCCTGACCTCAACCCCACTGAACACCTTTGGGATGAACTGGAACACCGACTGCACCCCAGACCTCCACGACATCCCAAAATCAGCGCCTGACCTCACTAATGCTCTTGTGGGTGAATGGGCAAATCCTAGAAGAAAAGCCTTCAAAGAAGAATGGAGGTTATTATAGCAGCAAAGAGGGGACTAAACCCGGAATGGGGCGTTCAACAAGCACATATGGGTGTGATTGTTCAGGTGTCCACATACTTTTGGCCGTATAGTGTAAATGTTTGTTGGAAAATCCGCAAATCATGGATCGTGAATTTTACCCAAATGCAAACCAGTCCCTTCAGGCTATTTGGTAGCTCATTTAATTTTATTAGTGCACACACGCAAACCTCTGTGGGAAATTCTGGGCAACATAAAGTGGAATTATGGGTAATATTGGGAGGAATCATGGATAAAATTGGGTGAAATTATGGAAATATTTGGGTGTAATTATTGGTGAAATTGAGTGGATTTATGGCCGAAATAGGAGTGAGGAGTGTGTGTGTGTGTGTGTGTGTGTGTGTGTGTGTGTGTGTGTGTGTGTGTGTGTGTGTGTGTGTATGTGTGTGTGTGTTACGACTGCCGAATCTGTATTTGCGGTTCTTGCACTTCTTCTAATGGCCTGGCTGAAGACATAACAAATATAATCCATTTTGTCAGCAGCGCGTCGCGGTAGAGTGGTGATCTGCTGCTTTGCGATCTTGACTTGGCCAAGATTATTTTGTCCAGTTTTTGTATCCTTCTCCAGCTAGGCAAAGAAAGCTCGAACTAGTCCCCATGAAGTGTTGAAGGACGCAGTGCTTTCCTGGCGGACAACTGACATTAACCCCCTTGAAGGATCCGGGTCACGGCACCACCGTAGCAAGTCATAATGGGGTGGCCATGATGACTCTGCGCTGCGTAATGATTCGAGTGGATTTACTGTAATCTGTACACATGAACAAAACCTGGCCATGAATATAACATTATGGGGCTGGACATCTTGGTCAGCCAAATTATTGTCTTTTTTTGTACTGTTTTGTGCTGTTTGGTATCATTCCACCCCCAGTTTCCCATAACGCTAGATAAGATCGACTTTCATTCCTTGTTAGATCCATTAGCCTTGTTGCTCCCATGCAAAACTAAAGGTGTGTGTGTGTGTGTGTGTGTGTGTGGAGCAGCATAAGTAAAAGGCTGTGCACCCAGTCAGCGTTTAAACTGTGGTGTGAAACAGCACATACACAAACCTTTATGGGAAATTACAGTCAACATAAAGTGGAATTATGGATAACATAAAGTGAAGAAATGGGGAAAACCAGGCCAGCACATGTGAGAATATAGCTTATTAAGGAAATGTTATTTCAGGCACTATTTCCTTACCTTTGTGGAATTATGGGCAAATTCGAGTTGAATTCGTAATTTTTAATTTCTGCTGGGAAAATGCGTACAGCGTGAGGCCGAGCATGTAGAGCATATGTCATAAATAATAAACACAAAGTGAAGTATATGTAGTTTTATTCTCATTGGTTCCCGTAAGAGTCTGTGTAAAATAAAAGATGGATTATAGACAAAGCCAGGTGAAATTCTGTATGAAATCTGTTAAAATTGATTAATTTTGGTAAAATAATTTGGCAAAGTGGTGGGATTATGGGGGGAAATGGGTGGAATTATGGGTAAAATTGAGGAAATTTATGACCCAAATTGGAAGCAATTATGGGTAAAATTGTGTGGAACTATTGATACAATTTGGTGGAATTATGGATAAAATTGAGTGGAATTTTGGAAAAACTTTGGTGAAATTATAGATAAAAATGGGTGAAATCATGGATAAATTTGGATGAAATTATGGGCACAATTTGATGGAATTATGGGGGAAAATGGGTGAAATTATTGATAAAAACTGGATTAAATAATGGAATTTTGACTACAATTGGGAGGAATTATTGGTAAAATCGGTCAACATTATGAGTAAAATTGGGTGAATTTATGGGTAAAATTATGTGGAAATATACTGTAAGTACATTTGCATAGAATTATGGGTAAAATTCTGATTCACGTTGACTTATGAATAAAATTTGTTGAGCAGTACACGACAGATTGGAAAGGACCCAATGTTCAATTTTTGGCAGCACTGGCTTCCTTTTATTTTACATAGAATTATGGGTACAGCTGGATGGAATCATGGGTAATCCCAGGTGGAATTATGGGTAGTTTTGCACCTGATGGTAAAATGGTAGATGGTTAAAAAAGAGACTTGAATAGACAAGAAGAACAGCATCTTCTTCTCATCTTCTTCCTTTTGTTATGTATGGGATTATGGGTGAAATAGGGTGGGATTGTGGGTAAAATCAGGTCATTTATGCCTTGATGTTTAAGAAGGTCAGACAGAGAAAGAAAGAAAGAAAGAAAGAGAGAGAGAGAGAGAGGCAACACTGAGTATGGGCACGCCGATACGGCTTAAGGAATTGATATAAGAAGGAATGAGCAAGAGAAAGAGAGAGAAAACGGAGAGAGACATTTACCTTTGATTTACACTCTGATTCATCTGATCCTCTTCTCGCTGCTCCACTCATCCGTCATTTTCTCACCATTTGTGTAGGTAAGGCAAAGAGAGAGAAGACGAAAGTCTGAGTGTGTGTGTGTGTGTGTGTGTGTGCATGTGTGTGGGGCATTTCATCTAAAAATGTGATGACAGGCCAGTTTACACAAGGACTATCTGACTCATCATTCTCTTCTCCTCATATCTTCTTCTCTTTTTAATCTCTCTTTTGCTCTCCTTTACTTTTGCTCTTCTTCTATATTTTTTGTAAACACGAATGATACTTATTTGTGTGTGTGTGTGTGTGTGTGTGTGTGTGTGTTAGTTTTTTTTTCGCAAGGTGACTTTCAGTGTCTTGTTAATGCAGAGCGATGAGTTTGCAAATGTTACACACAGCACAAGATAAACGGTGTGTGTGTGTGTGTGTGTGTGTGTGTGTGTGTAAATTTTGGGGGTGGGGGGATTCATGGTTAAAGTTCCTTGACAACAATCCATGTTTTATGAATATCTTTACTCTTAAAATATTAAATAATACCATGAGGGAAAATAAGCATTCGTACATTATTATTATTTTTTTTATTTAATATCAGTGCACTTCAAATTTACATATAAAATGACTTTTGATTTGGATCTTATAAATATGAACAAAACATATGTATTATTTATATATAATTAAAAAATAAAGATAAGTATATGAAATAAAGAAAAGTATATGGCAACCACAAGTGAACATCATTACTGCTGGGTTGTTGGCGATTACAGCTTCGAGACGTCTACGGAAAGCAGTAATAAGCTTTTTGCAGCATCGAGGTTCAGTTTTCACCCATTTCTCCTGGCTTATCTTCTTCAATCCTCCAAGGTTACAAAAGTCCCTCTGATGGATTTCAACATCCTTTCATAAATTTTTAATTTCTAATGCAAGCACCTTTGTTTTTTTTTTGTTGTTGTTTTTTTTAAACCAGTCTTTTGGCTGTGTGTTTGGGGTTTTCTGAAACCTCCGTCTTCTCTCCCGGTGAGATCAAAGTCTCCTCTTTATGTTATGTTTCCATACCATTTGCAGAGAAGCGGCTCCATTTCTCGATGCTCCCACCACCATGCTTCACACCGGGTATGGTGTTCTAGAGATCCTGTGCTCAACTAAATATGCAGCAGTTTAGCGTGAGGTGAATGAACAGAGATGATTACACTGCGTTTCATTGCTATTGTTCTCTGCGTAGCTGTCGTTCCTGCTGCTTTCAGGTCGTCCTGCAACTCTTTCCAGGTGACCACTGGCTTCTCTCTTAAGCTGCTTCTCATTAGTCTGAGAGCATGTTGTGAAGCCTAGCATTCATTTGCGGCATATATATATATCGTATATGCTATATTTTTAATATAGTATCTCAATACTTTTTTCCTATCAACTACAATTTTAATTTTTTGCATGTCAAACGCTCGCGGCACGCGCCATGTCACATGACCACGAGCACCTGAATCACGTTGTTGTCTAACTAGCACAGGTATGGAAGTCACGCACTGTATAGCACTCCTTGTCTGTCTTTAGGTTCGGTCACCTGTATGCTTGCCATGTTCATGTTGTTGTGTGTGTAATATTCTTATTAGTACTGAATCATGTAAACACCGCAATCCAATTGCCCGATTCAGATTAAGACAATATTCTGATTCGCCAAATTTCCGATTCCCGTCCCTGGAATATGCCTGTATTGATCGGAAGTTTGTTTCACGTACACACCTTTATTCAGAAAATCTCCTGAAAGATATATGTGCGTGCTCAGTCCGCAAGGAATCGTGGGTGCTAACAGATGCTTAGCTGTAGGCTAGGTATTTAGGAATGGTGACTCAGGCAAACTTACAACTACCGTGTATACAGGAATATTCCGAGGCCTGTATGCATATAAACATCGTATTCGGAATATCACTGCAACCCGAATATAGACAGTTTGATGTGCATGTAAACGTCGCCAATGTTTCCTAGCCTTTGTGTTTAACTTGTCTCACTGTAATTAAACGTTTTCCTGCACTTGCATCCGCCTCCTCTACCCATTCCTGACACACTGTAGTAAATGACGTATTAAAGAAAAACAAACCCTCCACAATGACTTAACAGATTTTCCACAGTGTCCCAAACGTATTTCAAAACAAGTCTGAAATATCTGATTAGTATAAATATTCAGACACTTTCCCACAGCACTCAAATTTCAGTTAAGGTGCAGTACATTTCCATTATCGGTGTGATGTGTCCAGTTCTTTTAATCGGACATGATTTGGAAAGGCACGATTCGGACTATTTAGAGTCCCCCAGCCGACACAGAGAAACCAAGCCATGGTGTCAGAGGAAATGTCTGAGCATCTCTGAGACGGGATTGCGTCAAGACACAAATCTGGACAAGGGAGAAGATAACATTTCTGCTGCCTTGTAGGACCTGAAGAACGCAGTATTCAATTTTGTTTATGAGCGTAGACGTGGGTCGAAGGGTCGGAGGTCGAAGATTCCGAGGATGCTACGATGTCAGTGAAATTCGATCAAAAGCTGACTGAAAAACTGAGTTCCATCTCCACACACACACACACACACACACACACACACACACACACACACACACACAGAGAACCTTCCAGAAAGAGGAAACAATTAAACACACACACACACCTCCACAGGTCCTCAGATGGCAGGATTAGGTTGTATTCCTGTAATTTAGTGTGGTTTATTTTGTACACAGTGAGGCTGCATGTCCTGAAAAACACACACACACACACAAGTTACAGTAATCCAACACTTGAAAAAGCTTTATAGTAATGAAAGTAGTATTTGTGTGTGATGTATCACACACACAGAGGGCAGGGCAAAGAAACTATGATCATTCATTTTAATCTGGCACACTGTTAACACACCGCCTTAATTGTTTCCGAATATCAGCATTAATGACGTTAATTATTAATGCATTTATCTTATTTTTTTGATATGCTTCGTTAAACCCTAATTAGAGACTCAGTCCTAGCTAAAGGTGTACGTTAAATTCGCACACTGGCACAAGGTTCGAAATCCAGCTTTGAATTTTTTGCTGAAACGGGCACGACTTGAAAACTAGATTTTCAAAGCAGATGCATGAAAGGAGAAAGAGAGATGGAGGGAGGGAGGGAGGGAAGGGAAGGGGGGAAGAAAATGAAAGAAAAAAGTAATAAGCAAGATGAAAAATATGTCAGAAGAAAATAAATTAGGGAGTGAATTCATACATTATCGGTCTGTGAGAAATTGCAGTATATTTAACATGATTAGAAGATGCATGAATTCGTAGGTTCGTCGAGTTGTTAATGTGGATTTAAAATTTACATATAGCGCTATAGAGCGCTCCAAATGTTTTCTGGAACGCTGTTCCGTACTTTAAAGGTTAATAAAGCAAACATGTTGCTTGATGTGTACTCAAGATGGCTGCCACACATATCCTGCGGTCGTCTGGAGCATCGCTTGTGCACGTCCGCAGTAATTAATGCTAAGCACTGTTGAGCACCAACACTAACTTCTTTTCCTATTAAATGTCTTCTGGATATTCTATACCTTTGAATTTTAGATTTGAGACGCAGATCATGACGGCAGTCACAACAACAGTGGAAAGTTATTAGACCTCATCAGTCTGTTCGATATGCCTGTGCATGAAATCGCTAAATATTTACAGTTCGACATGGAAACCAGATCAACAGGGATGGTTTGGCTCTGAGGTGCCACCTAGTGGATGTCTCTTTTAATCCTGCAGATGTACATAAGGTATGGAGGCGAGTGTGAGAGTGTGAGAGTGTGTAACCTGCTTCAGCTGAGTGAATTGCTTGTGGGTGGTTAAACTGCTTCTGGAGATCAGGAAGATACGCCAGAGCTGAACCGTTCAGAGCTCTAAACACCATAAGCAGAGCTCTGTAGTCGATGCAGGCTGCCAGTGTAGCATGAATAAGGCAAAGGTAATATGCTTTGACTGCTTTTCTGAGCCGTGCAGCCGTGAATTTGCGTCAGGAGTCAATGGAATTCCCCGTTTCTTTGCATTTCACTTTCATCACTGCGTTGCAGACTTGCCACACTGAAATGCAATCACTCTCCAGTCACAGCCATAGTTGTTCATTGAGAAGGGTAGAAGGGCCTTAGGCTTTTCCATCCATATAAAAGAACGCCTTGCATAAGCTTGTTGTTTATTCAATCATATTGCACTGAACCTTTAATCAATCAATTACGTTTTTGTTTTTTTTAAATTAGTACTAAAACATGGAAAAATGTTTAAAAGTGTTAATATGACTAATGACTATGACAGGACATAATTGTCATTAAATTTTATTAGCTTGCTAGCTTAACCAGCAATGTTAGCTAATAGTTTTTATGTTTGTTTGTTTTTTTAATTTTGATGTACATAACAGTTACAGTTTTGAGTCAAGTTTTATCGCATGTCCATTTTGTTCTTGACGTTCTACCAACCAAAGAGCTTCCATTCTGTGGTGCATGATGGGACACAATTCATCCATTTTGCTCGTTTATTTGATTCCACGTCTAATAGAGCTGTGTCTGCGTACAGTAGTACATAAATAGCCAATTTCAGACAATTTTAACGACCAGATATGAAAAGTGGAAAGCCAAGAAGGTCAAAAACTGACGTGTAATTTGCGGGAAACGAAAGGGGTCAGGAGTTTACAGGAATAGTACGGTGATGAGGAAATCCCAAATAGCTCTAATGTTCATTTTGTGCCGCCATGGCACAGATAATGTGGTCCAAAAAGGTAACCGAAGAATTGTTTCTTTAGATTGTCTGTGTTCAGATCGGATTTTGCTACTTTACTCTGCTAGCTAAATAACATTAGAGCGAAGGAAATTGAGTGTGTAAATCTCGAAGGATTCAGTGAAGCTACATCGTTCTCGCTGCCAAGTCAGAGTGTGTTCCTGTTGATGAATCTGCTCCTGCTACACACTTCTGTTTTTTTCCCCCCAAGTTTACACTCTTGAGACATAAAATTTGCATTTGTAAGTCCACAAGGGTGTGTTAAAAAGCAGTCTTGGAGTGTGTGTGTGAATTCATTAGCAGAGCAAGAAAGCATCCCTTTGTCTCAGGTCATTAATGTTTTAATTAGGAATTAAGGTTTAATTACTGTGTGTGTGTGTGTGTGTGTGTGTGTGTGTGTGTGTTGGAGTTGATTTCTATTGCTGTATTGAATTCTGTGTTGAACTCTGTCTGAACTCATCAGTCTTCTTTACAAACGCACACACACACACACACACACACACACACACACACACACACACACACAGCCAGAAATATATTACGTGTGTCTGTGTTTGTGTTATAGATCATAGAGATGCTACACACTTGCTCCTGGATCACACAGATAAGAGATTTTGATCATTTTCTGAGAAAAATGTTCCAACTGTTCCAAGCAATCGCAAGTGGGTTGCTCTGTATCCTTCATCACCATGCGGATTAAACGTATGCCTGGTTCCTGGATGTTTAAAAACAAAACAGATCAGTAAACATCTAAAGAGTCAAAAAAGAGAAGTCAACTTTAAATAAAGTCAAAGCAGAAAACAGAAATCTTTAAATAAAAAAAAATCAACCTTAAAAAAAGACGCCAACCTTTAACAAAAAGAAATCAAAAAGAAAAAGTCAACCTTAAATAAAAGGTCAACTTTAAATAAAGAGAGTCAACCTTAAAAGAAGTCAAATTTAAAAATAAATAAATAAATAAATAAAAGTACTCAAATTTGGTCAACTTAAAAAAAAAGTCAACTTTAAATAAAAAAGTCAACCTTAAAAATAGTCAATTTCAAAAAGAAATCAACTTTAAATAGTCAACTTTAAAAAAAAAAAAAAAGTACTCAAATTTAAAGAAGAGTGGTCAACTTGAAAAAGTCAACTTTAAATTAAAAAAGTCAACCTTAAAAATAAAGTCAATTTAAAAAAAATCAACTTTAAATTTTTTTAAAAAGTCTACTTTTTAATTAAAAGTTAGTTTAAAAAAAAGAAGCCAACTTTAAAAAAAAAAAGTTGTTTTAAAAAAATGTCAGCTTTAAATAAAAAAGTCAACTTTAAATGAAAATAAGTTAACATTAAATAAAAAAGTGAACTAAAAATGTTTGTGAGTGATACTGATTTATTCACCTTTAATTTATCTTAACTTTAACACCTTTAACTGGTTTATTCACATTTAAAGAGACTGAATTGTTTATGATGGAACCGTATCCAATAAAAAACAGTGTTTATAGTCATGTGCTAACATTCCACGCTAACCGTTTACTTTAGCTAATGTTACTTCTCCAGCATTAGCCACCTCGTATTAAGGAGATGGTTTGATATGAGATCACGAGACAGGTAGCTAATGTTAGGATAAACTGTTGTTTGTTGTGTGGTTCTTTGCGTGTATGGGTTTGTGGTTGTTAGATATAATGTTATAATGTTGTTGTTGTTCTTTGTGTGTGTGTGTTACAGGTAATGCGTTTGTGGTGAGTCTGGCATTGGCAGATCTGTTGGTGGTGTGTTACCCGTACCCGCTGGTCCTTCACGCGCTGCTGCACTCCGGCTGGCTGCCCGGCGAGACAGAGTGTAAAGTTAGTGGCTTTCTTATGGGCGCCAGCGTCATCGGCTCTGTCTTCAACATCACAGCTATTGCCCTCAACCGCTACTGCTTCATCTGCCACGCACGCACTTACGCCAAAGTGTATGGCCGCCGTGGCACGCTGGCTCTAATCATGCTTGTGTGGGCACTAACGGGCATCGCCATACTGCCGAATCTCGCACTGGGGTCACTGACCTATGATCCTCGTGTGTATTCTTGCACTTTTAGCCAAACTACGAGTGCCAGTTACACCTTCGCCGTGGTTTTCGTTCATTTCCTGTTTCCCATTGCCATCGTAACATTCTGCTATGCACGAATTTGGATGCTAGTGCTGAACGTGAGACGGCGAGTGGCTAGCGACACGAGGCCCCGCCTCCGGCCAAGTGAGATCCGCCATTTCCTCACCATGTTCGTCGTCTTTGTGCTATTCGCCGTCTGCTGGGCGCCGCTCAATCTGATTGGCCTAGCTGTCGCCGTGGATCCACCCAGAGTGGCGCCATTGGTTCCCGATTGGCTCTTTGTGGTCAGCTATTTTATGGCGTATTTCAACTCGTGCCTCAACGCTGTTGTATACGGGCTGCTCAATCAGAACTTCCGCCGCGAGTATAGATGCATCCTGATGTCACTCTGCAAGCCCCGCCTCTTTCTGCAGGAAACATCGAGGGGTGGAACGGAGCGAAGCAACAAGCAATCACAGGGTAACAACAACAACGAGCAGGCGAAAGCCAATACTATTTAACGATCCAGGAATATCAGTACAATCCGTTCAAACTTTCCAAACAAAAAGGGCATGAAAGAGAACTTGACACGATACACTTTAAAGATACACGTTAGCAATACAGCACTAGACATTACATATCCAGTAATTCACATGGACACAATGAGAGAGTGGGACAGGAAGCTAGCAACACCATTCCAATAACAAAGGCATAGCATTCAGCATTATACACCGTTCAGTACTGTTACTGTTAGCTAAACCTAGCAAATCAGTAATGCAGAACCAATTTATCTAATTAAAAAAAGCCTCAATTAAAGAAGCTGCAATCATAAAATAACACCAATACAGTAAACTGCCATGTTACAAACTGCTTCAAACAATCTTGGACTAATATTTTGCAAATGGTTCTTTGCACTACTATACAAATATTACACTCAAAGCCAAGCGCTCTGATCAAAACGTTTGGAACAGACAGAATTTAACATCCTACAGTGTTCCAACGCTAACATTACAACACAACACTAGCTAACTCATCCATCGCAACGCTAGACACGAGTCTATACAGTGACCCGAGCTTTCTGATCAAAAACTTTCCGTTAAAAATAGTCAGGAAATTCAACGTAGCTACAGCTCCAATTGAAAAAAAAAAAAATTTATGTTTATGGCAAGAGTAAAATTCTCAAACTTCAAAAAGTGATCGAATTAAGAAGAAAAATGTTCCCTTCCAAATATAATATCGAACAAAAGAGCATCAATAATGCTACACTAACAGCTATGACATTAGCTATGCCTAACATCCGTCTCAGCAATCACAGGCAGACTATTTAACCCAGTTTTGGTAATTAAAAAATGCCAAATTAAAAATTCAAGAAGGTGAAAGTTATAACAGTTCCATTTCAGTTCCTCCAATTCAACAAACCCATTAAAAAAAACTGCACATCTACTGTAGCTACAGTGTTCTTCCTAACAGCAACGCAATGCTGAGAGCCAACGTGTAAAACCATGTGTAAAATGCTCTGTTAGCATCGCACAATTGCTCATTTGTCATTTGTCGGTATACGAGCCTTTGACTTGCTGGAAAACTGCAAACCAAAAGCCCAGGCATTGTATTTGCAGGAAAAGAAAAAAGAGAGTGCGAGCCATTTTTTCCCCGTCTCCGCTTTACAGCTATGTTGTTTTACTACAGCAGCTGCACTTTACAGGCCAAACGCGACCCTTAAAAGACTCCATTTTATGAGCATTTTTCACGTCCTCTGAGTCATGACCTTTTTCTTGGTTCCTGTAAACCTCTAGTTGGTTGCACGAAGGTTTAAAGTACTTGAAGACTACATTTAAACTCAATTCCACAGAAGAAATCATGTTGAAACAGTGAAACAGTTGCGTCCCAATGCTATTATTGTTGTTTCTTTTGGGTGTGAATGCTACAGTAATGGATCTCCAGGGTTGACACATACATTTTTAACAAGCTTAGTCACTGGAACATCTAACACTCTTGTACAACATACGGTGCAAGCGTAAGCTGATGCTCATTGTTGCGAATGATACACTGGCAATAAAAATTAGCAACCTACAAAACTGTGATCATTTCAAGTAGCTCAAGCGATTGAGATTTCTAAAATTAACAGCTAATTTGTAACTTAGCCTCATCGAATGAACATATTAGCTAAGTGAAATGAACTTAAAGTGCATTGGGCTTCATTTATCTTTTAGTGAAGTTGTGTGTAAGTGATTTCGTAAGCCAGTCTCATTTATCTTAATTAATTGCATTAATTAGGTCATTTATATGAAACATCCATGTTTTTTTCTAACAAGATTTTCATTAAATTTGCGTTTGTATCTGACATAAATAAGTGATTTAAATTTAACGCAATTCGTATATAAAATCGCAGTAACTCATCACCAGTTATAAAATTACGCTGATAAACCACAGTTCGTATTAGTGTGTTTTTACCTTATAGGTACATTTACGCAAACTCAGGAGATCTTGTAGGATACGAACGTAATTCCGAACTAACTGGATTTTCATAAATATCACAGTTCTTGTGTAAATGATCCTGCCATGATTTATGAATAAATTATTTTGAAAAAGCGCTAATGTAGGAAAAGCTGCAATCGTGAAACTATTTGCTAGCAACACTTAGCAGTGCTTACCAGTGTTGCTTTAAAATTCGCGTGTGTATTTTGGGTATAATTCTTCCTTTAGTTCTGCTACTTTATTTTGCCCTAATGATGGGGAAACTGTGTTGTAACTAAGGGATAAATGCACTCCTGGCACTGTTTTAACCCTTCAGCAACATTTAAATTATATTTACCCCAGGGATCCAATCATTTTATACGACTATTGCAGTATTAGCACTTCGGCTCGAGAGGAACCGAAAGAGAAACACCAGCTAGTGTATTAGCATTCATTCCCCACAGCACCTTTCCATATTCCCTAGCTGAAATTCTGCATGAGCACTGTATAAAGCTGAGCTCAGCAGTTAAAATCAGTTCTGTCATGTTTGCTCACAATTTCTAGCTAGCAAAAAAATTCTTAAATGCTACAAAGAACGTTTACTGCTTATTTTTGCATAAAGCTCAAGATCCAAGTTGAGATTAAGTAACACAATGAACTAGCGAAAACAGCATTTTACACAACGCCACAGCAGAAAAAGTGTTAAACCCCAAGAAATGACGAAACTTTTCTGAATGCTAGTTTAATTCTGCTAATCATAGCCACACACAGAGCTTTCATCATTGCCAGAAAAGTTTTGTATTTTAAATTAGTCTGGATAATCTGAATAATGAAATTATAAATAAAAGGTTTATATGCTAGTAAAATAAATTGGAAATGTTCAAGAATAGCATTTAATTGTGCAGTTAATTAAATGTAATATAATACCTCAGCATTGCAGCTCCATTCAACTTAAAAACGGCATCAGAACATTTGTTTTAAAATGTCTATAACCTACTTCTATAAGTGTGTGTTTGTGTGTCAGGTTTAACTTTAAATATTGGGACCACATGAGCACATACAAAGTAGGGGCTTTTGGAAAAACGAAGCTAATCCTTAAATATACACACACACATACATTATATATATATATATATATATATATATATATATATATATATATATATATATATATATATATTTAGCAAAGACTTTGAGCTGTGAGCTTTTAACTCTTTTTATGTAAATGTGCCTGATGTTAAAAAGCCTCAAACATGTCACATCTGCAAAGCAAACTTCAAAAATGCCTCAAATTTAGTAAATTACATTTATTACATCTATTTAAGCCTCAAAGTCAAACCAGTTAAACTGTGTTAAAATTTCAACTGTGTTAAAAGTTCAATTTTAATGAACCACTGAAATGTGTTGTTAAAATTATGTACGCTCTTGTGTATTAGGTTTTAATATGTTTTAAACATCTTGGAAGGATTGAAAGGATTCTGGTATAATTTTCTGGCAGAAAATGGCCCTAATATTAAGTACATGTGTTACATTATACGACATACATGTTGTATGCGTTTTCTAGCAGAAACAGCATTTCAATTTCTAAAGAATGAACAATTTAAATGCTTATTGTATGCCAGTGAAAACCCAAAACAAAACGATTTATCAAGTAGAAATGATGATGTCTTAAATAGTAAGCCTTTATTAACTTCAATTTCCAACAAGACGCCACAAATATGTTTTTTGGTTTTTTTTTTTTTTAACTGGATGTTGAAATCCATCTAAATTCAACTTTCAGAGTTTTACAACTCCCAACTTGGTGTTTTTCGATACTGTTTCCACTGCGCCCTCATTAACCTCCCCTCATCACTCAGAAGTACGTATCAGCTACTGCATACGATTGTAGAACTTTGTAGTCAGTTTCTTTTAATGGAGGAGTCGGGGAAATAAAACCATTTTGGAGTTTAGCAAATTAGACAATATATGTAAAAAATTTCACTGCTTTACACCTAAAAACACAAGCCAAATTTGGGGTTTTTATAAAGAAATTGTGTCATTTTGCAGAAAGAGTTAATTAATGTCAGTTGAATTTAATGACTTCAAACTTCACTTCATAAAGAAATGGAAAAACACTTATGTTTGCTGTGTTTGTTTAAATGAAGGGAAGTCGATGAGGGCGTATTGGAACACATATCTTAGTAAAAAGGTCCTCAAACAGAGTGGTAACGTGTGCAACGTCTAAAATGAAGCCTTGTGGGTGAATTTGAAAGCACAACCAGGCTGATGTTAGGAGCCTTTATTCAGTTTACAACTCTCAAGAATATCTTAGTAACAAAAGTTTTGTCACACCAGTGTGTAAGTCTATGCATTAAACTCATCTCACCATCCGTCATGATGATCACTGGTTAACTCCGTATCTTAGTACCCTAAGTAAGTATTCGAGTGTCCTAGTATGCATCGAGAGAATTTTACAACTGTGCTTATGATTCTTTGCCGTGTTGTAGCAATACTTCGAAAGCATTTTAATAAATGCTAATAATGCTTAGTAAAGCTTGGGTATAGCATTATGATTGGTGACTTGTGACATAACAGCGACATAAACATCACTGTTTTAAGTGTCTTAATTACTTTATTTAAATTTTCTGATTTAAGTTTCTTAACAGCAGAGTTTATATTGAGTAATATATATAGATATAATCATAATAAATTACATATAAGGGGAAAAAAATACTTATGCTTTTTACTCTCCCAGAATCATAGTATTTTATCTGAGTTTTACGTCTCATTCTAAAAGTTTGTAAAAAAAAATGTTTTCACTACGAGTTAAATGTGCAGTTATGAGTCGTCTGTAACAGTCGTCTGTTATGTAAGTATCTCTTATGCAAGTATCTTAGTAATTCTGACGCACAATCTGTGACAATGGTGAGATTGAGTTTTATTCTTATCTAAGTATTTAAAACTTTCTCTTGGGATTGTTTATTACCGTGTACTCTCTTGTCTTAGTAACATTGACAAGGTACTTACCTTAAATATTCAATCGTTGCTACAATTTTATGTTTAATTTGTTCTTGTATCAAGGTAACTATTGTAATTAAGTTAATCCGATCATCTTGGATCCTTTAAACAAAACATGTTTGAAGCAACTGGTCAGTTTTTTAATTCTAATTCAAGTATTTAAGTTATTTTTATCTGTCCCTTTTTTTTTTCTTTCAAAATTCAATTAAGGGACAAATATTAGGTATAATGTTTCACAGTTATTGCACTTTTATGACTTGGCTAGGTTAGGTAGCTAAATGTTTAACTGTCTCAATTCAATTTGGCACCAGTTTCATCCAGGGATTTTTTTTTTTCTGTATAAGTTTTCTTATGTCTAATGAACCACAATATCAATAACTTAGGAGGTACCCAAATACCTAAATCATCACCATTGGCATGTCAGTAATCATCTCATAGGGCTATTAGTATTCAGTAATCATAAATTCAGCTAGCCAGCTATAACTTTAAATTACATCCTTGCAGAAAATGCTTTTTTATTTTATTTATTTTTATTTTTTATTCTTGCAAAATGGTCAGGAATATTTCATTCATAGCTACTTTTAATTATCTAGCAGTGATCTGGCTATAGTCTTGAAATGATCTGATATTTAGTATTTAATGTGCTCATTATAAATAGGTTTAATGCTACATAAACTCCAATCGTAAATAATTTAGGGTGCATTAAAACTAAAAACAAAAAATGGTGCCACATTGGATCTTTTGACTGAAAAAAAAAATATGGAAAAAAGTAAAAACATTATATCAAGGGTCTTTTCCCTTTTATGGGTCTAAATTCAATCAAATGAATTTTGTCAGAATTAAATGATGATTAATTGAATATCAATCAAATTAAGCTAAATATTTGGATCGTATGGAAGAGACTTGAGTCTAATTGTAATATTTTGCTCAATATTCATTCACACCTGTAATATTTTTGGGTGTTTACGCATAAAATCTCAGTACTTGTTGAAGTACGCTTATCTTAGTAATGAACATTGTCTCATGGTGGTGTGCTATTGACTTCAAAATATCACCAGAGTTTTATATAAAAAAATTCACAGTTAAGTATGGTTCAGGTGATTATGTTACAAAGCCAAACACTTGTGATATTTCATACTGCAAAAAAAAAAAAAGACTGCATGCACTTTTCATTTTTATAACAAAACAAGAATAACGCAGGCACTAAAGGATTGTGGGAGTGAGCTGTGTGGCTGCATGCTAAGACTGAAAAATGTCAACAGGAACAAAAACACATATACGTTGTATTGCTGTGATTGAAGTGTATAATTTTACACGTTAATAAAACATTTTTTTTTTAGAAGATCTGACTTTTTGGTTGTTGTGCCATGTACCTGAGTTGGTGTTAAATGATTGAAGCGGACAGAAAACAGATGAAATGGAAAATCTCTCTGTAAAACGGCTTTGTTTTTATAACTAGTAGTGCTAGTAATAGTATCCATATATTCAGTATCATGTTGTGCTGACTAGCTAATGTTTTAGATTTAAACGTAGCTAGCTGACAAAAACTTAAAAACAAAGACAGATATAAGAATTATTATTATTATTTTTTTAAGCTATATGGTTCGAGACCTGGTTAATATGATTCATATTCTGGTTCTGGTTAATATTTTTCACTGATAACTAATGTTTTAGTTAAAAAAAAAAATTTAAATACAGTAGATACACTTGATAGATGTACACACAATTTATCCACGCAATTTGAGTCATTATAACCTGAATATTAAAATTTAACATTAAACTAAAACTTCAACTCATAATCCTTTTGGACTTTGGAGTCATTTTCGTATGTATAGTATAGTAATATGAGTATTAGCTAAAAACTAACATGCAGAATTGATAGCATTAGAGAGAGCTGTCCTTGCTAGAATTATTAATTATTAGTAATTAGTAATTATTAGCTTGATAATTTCTGGTTCGTGATTTGACAGTGGGGACTAAATTAATAAAATATGTAGTTAACTGGCCTAGTTGTCATGGATACCTATATTTTCAATAAAACGGTTTTGGTAATAGATTGATCTAGATTTCATATTAATATCAGTCAGTCATTATTGTTTGTCTTAAATTATCTCGATTTCATATTATTATAATTATTATTTGTTGTGCTTATGTTGGGAAGTTTTTTTTTTAACTTTTCATTATAGTTTCACTGTTTTGCTGTGCATCTGATTGCCCTTGTTTAATGACCACAAAACACTCGGGATCATATAACCAGCACTAACTCGGCCTCAGAACCGACTGCTGAACATTTTGCCAATTCAGTAAACTGTGAATGAAACAGCCACAAAAGTATCTTTAACAATTTTTTTACACATTGTTATACAATAAAAGATTTATTGAACAGGTTTGAAATTCTGATAAAATAAAATAAATAAATTCGGATAAGATAAACATATG
>CM074929.1:2253968-2258817 GCA_037576815.1 Pangasius larnaudii | reverse complement strand
AGTGAGAGGAGCTGAGAAGAATCTTTGAATTTGTGTGTGTGTGTGTGTGTGTGTGTGTGTGTGTGTGTGTGTGTGTGTGTGTGTGTGTGTGTGACCTCAGACCCACCCTCACACATTATTACCAGATGGTGTTGTTGCATTTGTCACAACTGCACCATAATTGCATGTACACACCTGTCACTTACACACACACACACACACACACACACACACACACACACACACACACACACACACATTTAGGAGGTCTATTTATCTGTCTACCTCTTTGTTTACTTCTGGCTCTTGTCAGTCAGATAAACTAGTTTCTCTATACTGGGACATGTATTAAACCACAGAGTCATTAATGTATGTGTGTGTGTGTGTGTGTGTGTGTGTGTGTGTGTTTAATTGGGCAGTGATCAGGGTAATGAATAATACAGAAGCCTGATCAGTGTTTCTGTGTACGACGAGAGGAGATGAGATGAGAGCTTGAAAAGAGAAATAGGAAAACAGAATCTTCAGCAAGGTTTTTTTTTTCAGTAGTGGGAGGAGATGAAAGTAACCGAGAGGAGATTTATAACAAGGAAGAAATCCATCAAAAGTCATTTGATAGACATTAGACAATTAATTGGAGCCATCCAAATAAATCGATGTCCCGCACACCATAAAAGACACACCACTTCTTTTTTTTTCTTTTAATTTGTCATTCTTTAAGATCAGGTGAATGTAACGGTATAGTGTTAGGAGCTCGGAGCCGAGCGGCTGCGACGACGAGTGAATCCTGCTTGATAAATGAGACCCATTGTTTCTAGAAAAAGTGAAGTAGGATGACTATTGTTGGGCAGAAGGTAAAGTTTTTTTCTGATCGAATCTCAGATGCACCTCAGCTGCACTGTAGAAGTGTGAATTGTAACAGATTTTATGAGATTATTCTCAACACAGAGATGTGATACGAGCTACGAGTGGAATTATGTAAGACAGTGAGACAGACGTAGAGAGCGAGGGAAAGAGAGAGAGAGAGCGTGCACAAATGCACATTCGTCTGTACAGGTCTTACGCATAGCTAATCATATATAAATAGTCTTGTGTATGTAGCTACTCCCATGTAGCTAGTCTTGTATATAACATTCCTCACACGTAGCTAGTCATATAAATAGTCTTGTGTATGTAGCTACACCCATGTAGCTAGTCTTGTATATAACATTCCTCACACGTAGCTAGTCATATAAATAGTCTTGTGTATGTAGATATACTCATGTGTAGCTAGTCTTGTATATAGCTAGTCTCACACTTGGCTAGTCATATATAAATTGTCTTGTGTATATAGATACTCTTCTGTAGCTAGTCATATATATAACTAGCCTCTCATGTAGCTAGAGTTATATAAATAGTCTTGTGTATGTAGATATACTCATGTGTAGCTAGTCTTGTATATAACTAGCTTCAAACGTAGCTAGAGTCATATACTATATTTATAAACTTGTGTATGTAGCTACTCCCATGTAGCTTGTCTTGTATATAACATTCCTCACACGTAGCTAGTCATATAAATAGTCTTGTGTATGTAGCTCTTGTATAGCTAGTCATGTATATAACTAGCCTCTCATGCAGCTAGATTCTCATACGTAGCTGGAGTCTGCTGTAGAACTGTATATAACTCACCATTTTCGTAGCTAGTGTCAGATACAGTATACAGTATAACAAATAATGTGACAATGTCACAGTTTTCCCCTTTGCAACACTTCTGGTTTTTGTTCTTGTTCAGTCTCCACCGCTGTCCTGTCATTGGTTGGTTACCTGACTGTGCTCACCTTTTCTGTGTTACTCTTGAGAAATCTTACTCTCCACTGTACATTTCAATCCACTTTCCTCATGGACAAGCACAATTTCTTTTATCCCCATGAGGCCGGTATATGCCACAGACATGTGGCTGAATGAGTTCACCAATATATCAGTGGTGTCAACTGCAGTCTTGTGGATGAGTCAAGAAATGACTCATCTGTGTGTGTGTGTGTGTGTGTGTGTGTGTGTGTGTGTGTGTGTGCGTGTGTGTAAGAGAAGGAGAAAGACAAAAGAGAAATGAACAAGCAGTTCTCTCAAATCTACAACAAAAAAAGGATAAATAGAAATCATATCAATCAAGCCTACAGGTTTAAATATTTTAGGCAACAGTCGTCACAACAGGCCTCAAGCATCAGTTCACATTTGTAAATCAATTTCCGGATTGATCTGTTCAGTTTGCTTCCTCTCTGGCAGGTCTCCACATTCTCGGTTCGTATCGCTGGCAAAACGAAATTGATATTGATTTCAATTAACTTTCAATTTCCTTTTTAATTTTTTACTTTATTTTCCCCACAATTTAGCTGTAATCAGTTCCCACCTGCTAGTTCATTCTCGCCTGTGGTATCACATCTGCCAACCTTGGAAAAGCCCTCACTTTCCAAGGTTGGCAGCTGTGATACCACAGGCAAGAATTCTCCAAGGCATGTAAAGCCACCACATTAATCTGCACTAAATGCCTTCTTCTTTTTCTCGAGTGGAAGTTGCTAGCATAGCTCTGACTGGGGAAAGAGGAAGGCCATTTTCCCCCCATATAAAGGCCATGGACTAGTGTGGCTTCATCAGGATTAGAAACCAGTTATCTACCAATGATATGGCGAAAGCACAGAGTCCTGACCTGTTAACGTTACCTGTAAGAACTATTAGCATCCGAGATTGACGGAGGAAAATGTATCAGCCATTTAAAAATTCAACTGGGTGATGAAATGGGGGAGCAAGACGCGTTAGGCATCCTGCCATTATTATGGTATGATGATCGGTGGTGGACAAATGATACATTCATTAGCTAGCGCAATTGCTAGGGAAAGTGAAAGCTCCAGTGGCTTGTGTTTGGTAGCCAAATAAATGACTAGCATAAAAATTGGTAGCTAAGGAATGGATATTTTTTTCTCAAATAAGGCATAGCGCAGTGAAAACCACACAGAGGAACCATGTTTGCTGCTAATGAGCTGCTATATATATGTTTGACATCAATAGAGCATTTGATTGGACAAACACTATAAGGTGGGCCATTCAAAAATGTTAGTAATTTTCCCAGAACTATAAAATTACAACAAGAATATTCTTATATATTCTACAATATGTTTTGTTCAAGATATTTCTATTTAGTGTCCATAACTTTAAAGGACACCTACAAAAACTCGAAAATACAAATTTTGATTTCTGGGACAGTTTATGAGCTTTGTTGCTGACTTGCAATCGTCATTTCCCTTATGAGGATTCCTTGTGTCATGTCCACCATGAACAATTCCCCTCCAGACCTCTAGAGGGCAACTTCACACGTTTCCTTTGTTGTCCCGCTCACTTCCTGTGTTTGTGCACACCTGTCTTGTGTTTCCCACCGATTAGTTCCCCTTGTACATGTTCTGCTGTTTGTATCCCTTTTTGCTGAGCGTTGTTGTTGTTATGTGGTGGTTATATTTGTGTTAGTAGTGTTGTCTTGTCTTAATTTCTCCTGGGGAAATTGTTACACGCCAACATCATTTGGTGAGGGATTCAGTGAACTTCTTCTGATTGTATGTCACTTTCACGCCTAATTGCAGAGTCTGAATCAGAGCAGAATTGATACTTTCAGTTTGTTTGCAGACAGGACATAAATAAATTATCCATTTAGCAAAAAAAAAAAAAAACATACTTGTAAACCTCTTTCATTCATTGGGCAGAAATCTCGTGGTAAAAATGTAAACAAATGACAAAGTCAAGTGTGTGTAGAAATCACACAAAAAAAATCACCCAAGCACTAGATGCTTATATAAAAGACTAGTTAAAAATATTCTGTGTCTCATTTCCACTCTTTTGTTTCATTGCTCCAAAGCGTAATTATAGATTTGGAACAATTGTTGGACTCAAGGGTTGGGGGTTCGATTCCCGCTTCTGCCCCGTGTGTGTGGAGTTTGCGTGTTCTCCTTGTGCTTTGGGGTTTCCTTCGGGTACTCTGGTTTCCTCCACTAGTCTAAAGACCTGTTGTAGGCTGATTGTCATTCCCAAATTGTCCGTATAGTGTGTGTGTGTGTGTGTGTGTGCGATTGTGCCCTCCGATGCATTGGCACCCCATCCAGGGTGTCCTCCACCTTGTATCCCGAGTCCCCTGGGACAGGCTCCAGGCTCCCTGCGACCCTGTGTAGGATAAGCGGTACAGAAAATGGATGGATGGATGGATGGATGTGCTGTCACTTTGTCCCATCGACCCACTGCCCCTGTGAACACGGTACAAATCTCTCTCGTGTCTTTCTTTTCTCTTAAATGTTACAAATCACGTAATCGTTAAAGCAAATAGCAAAAAACACCAATATCAAAATGTCATTATATTTATGCAAACATCCAAACAGAAAATTAAATAAACACAGTGGGATGTGTTTAATCTCCGGGGCGAGCAGGGCTAGCTGAATCGGTGACTCACTGTCCCTCAGGCTGTGGCATTTTACAACAAATTTTGCAGCGTGTGCCTTTCCCGAGATGAGCTGTAATTCCTCTCTCTCTCTCTCTCTCTCTCTCTCTCTCTCTCTCTCTCTCTCTTTTCCTCTCCCAGTGCCAAGGGCTGCTCATTATTTTTCCTTCTCCCGCTTTGATGCCAAGAACTTTCAGAGCAGTGTTTCCTCTTCTTCACTGACTCCGCTAATAAATCGCTCCCGCAGGGCGGTGGAAGATTACCGTGCTCACACACTCGTGGGTTTTTCCTGTGCCCGACTTCGCACACACACACACACACACACACACTACACTACACGCTGTACCTCTTATTATTTTCAGCAGCGAATACATTCACTCGTTGTTTGTGATCCGGACAATTTTACAAACAGGTACGATA
>CM074929.1:2243968-2248968 GCA_037576815.1 Pangasius larnaudii | reverse complement strand
AACTAAGGAAGCCCACTTTTCTCTTTCAGATTTTGGGTGACCAACAACCGTACATCTGCGTTAAACCCGGGGAAATCAGTTAAACTGGGATATTATGTTACACAGGATATTTAGACAGATTTCTGCTGTGTATGATTTTTAAAAAAAAAAAAAGAAATATCAACCGCTGTTGGTGACATATTCATCCGGCAGATGTGTTTGCTAAAGATAGTGGCTGTGTGAAACCTACACTCTCTCTCTCTCTCCTCTCTCTCTCTCTCTCTCTCTCTCTCTCGGTCTCTCTGGGGGATTAATGTGTCTCAACACCAATCAGCAGAAGTGTAGCTATAAGCCAGACAAACCAGGCAATCGCCTCAGGCTCCAGTCACTATAGCTGACCACTTCAGTCCACTGTAATATCAAATGTCAAAATCCCCTAAAGGCTTCTGAAGCTGCCAGAAGGTTGGAAAAGCACTTCGCAGAGAGGGAAGCGGGGCAATTAGGAAAAAGACGCTTTCCAAAGCTAAAAAAAGGTCTGAATGGGCTGTTCGGCTCTAGCAGGGTGAAAGCTTGAGCTATCTACTGCTATTGTGACAGGATGTCTGCCTTAACTTTACACTCCATCATGGAGTTTAATCATTTTAATCAAACACTTTAAACTCGTTATTTATTTATTTTTTAATCAAACCAAGTAGCTCAGCTGTAACTGCAGTAATTATAGCTCTGTATGAAATCCACATTCTCTCTGCCTCGCGCCTATCAGCAACGTTTTAACGTCTTGTACCACTGTGTATGAAACGTTTAAAAGCGACGGTCGCTATAAAGGCACAAACCAAGACGCTATTAGAGCGGTGCATCTCTTCATCGTTATAAAAAAACCCCAACAAGAAACGGTACTTCGGTGACCGATGGGAATTTCACGGTTGCTTCAGAGAGCCGTTGCCTCTCGCAGGGTTTCATTTAACGCAACGCCAGCTGTGAAATTTCACTCGTTGTGTTTGAATCGTCTCGGCGGCGTCGCACTCGCACGCCGTTTGTTCGTGGTTTACAGCCACACAAGCGTAACGCTTCCGTTTAAAACCTCGTCCTCTGTCTCAGCTTCATCTCAGTGATGAGTTTAAACAGTGTCTCAAAAGAAGTGTCTCAAAAAGCTCTTTCCATGACGGAGACTGGGAGAGACATGTTTCTGAGGTTTTTTTTTTTTACAGTTCTCCAAACTTTAAACCATTTCATTTCTTCTCGTTCTTCATATTAGTAGTAGGACAAGTACTAGTAATACTAGTTGGTCAGTTGTATAAATGAGATAAATGTAAGTCGCTCTAGATAAGGGCGTCTGCCAAATGCCGTAAATGTAAATGTAAATGTAGTTGTAGTAGAAATCGTAGTATAAATAGTAATAATAGTAATAATAATAATAATAATAGTGGTAGTAGTATTAGTAGTAATAGTCACAATAGCTGTAATAGTAGTAGTACTAATGCTAGCAGTACTGGTAGTAGTAGGAGTACTCGTAATAGTAGTAATACTCATAGCATTAGTAGTAAATAGCAGTAATAATAGTAATATTACTAGTAGCATTCGCAGTAGTAGTAATAGTAGTAAGCGCAATAGCTGTAATAGTCATAGTAGTAGCAATAGGAATAGTAATAATAGTAATAATAATAGTTATAGTAGTAATAGTAGTAGTTGAGGTAGTAATAGTAGTTATAGTAGTAGAGGTAGTAATAGTAGTTATAGTAGTAATAGTGGTAGAAATAGTATTTATAGTAGTAATAGTAGTAGTAGTGGTAGTGGTAGTAATAGTAGTTATAGTAGAAATAGTAGTAGTGATAGTAATAGTAGTTATAGTAGTAACAGAGGTAGTAATGGTAGTAATAGTAGTAGTAGTGGTAGTAATAGTAGTTATAGTAGAAATAGTAATAGCGGTAGTAATAGTAATTATAGTAGTAATAGTAGTAGTAGTGGTAGTAATAGTAGCTATAGTAGAAATAGTAGTAGTGGTAGTAATAGTAGTAGTGGTAGTAATAGTAGCTATAGTAGAAATAGTAGTAGTGGTAGTAATAGTAGTTATGGTACAAATAGTAGTAGTAGGTGCCCGAGCTTTGGCAGTACAAATGTACCATTGTCTGTTGTGCCAATAAAGCGCCCTAAATCATAAAACTGAATTTGGTGTGTGTGTGTGTGTGTGTGTGTGTGTGTGTGTGTGTGTGTGTGTACAATAAATGTGTCTATATAAAATGTGTGTGTGTGTGTGTGTGTGTGTGTTTTAGTTAAAGCTTAGAAAGAGACAAAAAAGGAGAGATGTTTAATTCATGAGACTACAATTGTCATGTCTCCTCTTCTTCTCTTTATACACACACACACACACACACACACACACACACCACACACACACACACACACACACACACACACACACTGTCTGCTGCTGCCACCCTGAGGAAATCTGTGTGGCTATTTTTTTATTGTGCCAATATTTGCAAACATTTATTGAATTTATTTAAGAATTATTGAACTTTTTTTTTTTTTACAGTGGGATCTGGGGACCCTCAGGATTCCATAAAGCATAGCCAGTGGGATCAACTTTGTTAATTATTTTCCTATAACAGACATCCCCAAGTCTTTTATTCCTTACTTACTGGATTGTCATATACCCTTATTTAATGCACGCTGATGTAAACCATTCCCTTCTTTTTTCCTTACGTTTAATTTTATTGTCCAAGTTCTACAAAAATCAGTGAACATATCATTAAAAGGCTTTGATGCTAGACTTCTGCAGAGTGCTTCTTAGCTTGTAATATATTCTCACCTTCTCACGGTCACTGTGCATAAATATTTACACACAGGAACAAAAGGGTCCTTCTAAATTCTGCCTGTATTTCCTAAAATTCTTCCAAAACTCTCATCCGTCATATAGGGCTGTATATTCTACCCAGCTTCAGACGCTGTGTTGGAAAAGTGAGAAGGTATCGTCATTTTGTTGTCCCACACTGTGCATGCACATTTACCGGGTCACTGAGTGACCTTATGGTGTCAGTGTACGTGCTGTTTACCTCTCCTGAGTTAACAGCCCTCTCCCACCGCTACACTTTCCTCTAGGGTGAACCATGACCCTTCTAAAACAACCCCATCACTTTATTTCCACCATTAGCCTGTGCATTCGCGCCAGCATCTTGCCCTCCAGAGACCTTAGTCTGCTCCGTGATTTGGCTTGCTGCAGCCTAACTGACACGGCCAGCCCTGACTTCCTCATTAGCCCGCGCTCTGTGCTTGGAAGATGAGCATTTTATACCCAATATCGCCACGTTCAGACACGTCATGCTCCCTCTGAGCTTATCGAGCTTATTCAAAAGAACATACACTCCCACCTCCTGAAAACATTACATCTTTCAGAGCCTGATTCTGAGTTATGTAATGAGCCTCATGGTGGAGCTCTGTGAGGAGCCTCATTCTAAAATAAACTGTGGGCCTCATGGTGGAGCTCTGTAACAGGCCTGAAGGTGGAGCTTATTTCAGGTCTCATACTGAAATAAATGATGGGCTTCATGGTGGAGCGTGGTCCAAGGCCTTATTCTGAACTAAATGATCAGCCTCATGGTTGAGCTCTGCAATAAACCACATATCACAAGGCTAAATAAGGAGCCTGATAGTGGAGCTCTGCATTAGACATCATTCACTACGACATGATGGCCCAAATGGAGCTACGCTATAGTTCAACACTGAGCAAGATGATGGGCCTCATCACATGGCTAAATGATGGGTCTTATGATGGAGCTCTGAAACAGCACTCATTCTGAAACAGGTTATGGGCCTCATGGTGGAGAGGACCACAGACTTCATTCTGAACTAAATAATGCATCCAGACAAGAGTCCCCAACACTGAGCTCCACACTGGTTCTTACAGTGGAGTTCCACAACAGGTCTTACCACAAGGCTACATGATAGGCATCAGGTGGAGACCTCATTCTGAACTAGAGAACAGGCCTCACGGCGGAGCTCTGCAACAGGCTTCATTCTGAAATAAATGATAGGCCTCATGGTGGAGCTCTGTGATGGGCCTCATTCTGAACTGTACAATAGGCATCAGGGTAGAGCTCTCTCACAGGTCTCATTCTCATAATATGCCTCATGGTTGAGCTCTGCATTAGAACTCAGTCTGTATTCTATAATGTTCAGGGTGGAATTCTGTGAATGGCCTCATGGTAGAGCTCCGGACTCATTCTGAATTATATAATAGGCATCATGGTGGAGCTCTGTGAAAGGTCTCATTCTGAGATAAATAAAAGGGCCTCTGAGCTAAACAATACTTCATACAGTGAAGCTCCACAACACATCTTATGATCAAGGCTAAATGATAGGCCTCATGGTGAAGCTCTGCAACAGGCCTCATTCGGAATTACATAATATGCCTCATGGTTGAGCTCTGCTTTAGAATTCTGAATTCTATAATGGGTCTCATGGTGGAGCTCTGTCATAGGCCTTGTTCTGAATTACATATAGGCTTCATGGAGGAGCTCTGTTCTGCAAAATCCTAATTCTGAACTATAGGATGGGCCTCGTGGTGTAGCTCTGCTACAGGCTTCATACTTGGATCTCCACAGTGGGCCTCATTCTGAACTATATGATGGGTTTCATTGTGAATCTCCACCACAAAACACACAAAAACACTAAATATTGAGCCTCGTGGTGAAGCTCCACAAAGGGCCTCATACTAAACTATGTGATGGTCCTCATGTAGTTTCTTGATCTCCACCACAAGACACATGGAGACAAAATGAAGGAACACTCAATGAGCCCTTGCTTGCTTGCTTGCGCGCGCGCGCGCGCGCGCTCTCTCTCTCTCTCTCTCTCTCTCTCTCGGGGCAGTCGTGGCCTAATGGTTCAAGAGTCGGTCTCGTAACCCGAAGGTAAACCCGAAGGTCATGGGTTTGAGTCTCGGGTCCAGCAGGGATTGTAGGTGGGGGGAGTGAATGACCAGCACTCTCTTCCACCCTCAATACCACGACTGAGGTGAGACCCTT
>CM074929.1:2206211-2217564 GCA_037576815.1 Pangasius larnaudii | reverse complement strand
TCTCTCTGTTCTTTTCCGTTATGACTGTCGTTACAACCGTAACTGCTTAACTCGTTAGTTCTTAAATAATCTTGTACGAGATTATTTGATTATTTTTGTTCAGATATTATTTTGGTATCAATTATTATTATTATTACTACTGCTGCTGCTACTACTACGATGATGATGATTATTATTATTATTATTATTATTATTATTATTAACATTGTTGTTATTATTATTATTATTACTATAATTATTGTTATTATTATTATTATTACTACTACTATTATTATTATTACTACTACTGCTACTACTATGATGATGATGATTGTTATTATTATTATTATTATTATTATTATTATTATTATTAAAATCTATAATTATGTATATAGTTACGCGGTTCATAAATAAAAAGAACCTTTAAAAGCAGCAGTAAGTGTTTGGTGTTAAATCACAGCGCTGTAGTCAGATGTGTTATCCAGCTGTTATTAACTGAATCCACCAGAACTTTAATATTATTTTGTATTTATATCAAAACATACCGTAATAATATATATATTATTATCGCGTCTCTTTCGCTTAAATAAAAGATACACATGAGTTTGTTTGTTTGTTTTTTTTTTATTTTCATTTAATGATGCTGTAATGGCGCTGCTTACCTTAACGCCCACTTCCTGGTTGCGCTGGTTCCCATGGAAACGACGTCCGCCCGCACTACTGCGTGGCAACGTCTTGTCAGTGGGCGTGGCTATATGTTTTCACAAATCGCTTTCTAGTGCACTACTTTGGGGTGGGAAGCTGTTATCTTCTACCCTACGTAGGCCGCCTATATAGTGTGTAGGGAGTGAATTGGGCTGGACCCCGTGTGCGGTTTGTACTTCGTTGGAGGTTGCGCTAAGTTACATGATTGTTGCCTTTAACTTTGAGCTCGTGCACGGATAATGAAAGCAGTTTAATAATTAAACGCTTTATGTTCTGAAGGATAACAACAACATGGAAGCGGTGAAAGCTTTCAACACTGAGGTAAAGACCATTTCTCATCAGATTCTCGTTGATGGCTGTGCATGCTAATGTCAGATTAGCTGTGTTAGCTAATAAGCAAAAGTTCGTTTTGTTCGCCCTGTTAGGATGTTAGTTAGGTTTATTTTTGACACTGTTTACTTTAAACAGGTGAATACAGGTGATAAAATATGATGGCAGCAGTTAGCAGTTTAGCTTAACTGCACTTTTGAAGCTTAGTTATTCTGCTAAAGGAAAGTCCTGTGACTCAGAGAGGCCTGCTCTGCACTGCGCATGCGCCAAAATGGAGGCGACACTCGGCAACATAGCAACAAACGAGATTTGGATGTTTTTACCCTTTTTTTTAAATAAACATTTTGTTATTTGCTTGTCTGAAGCTGCCGTAGTCGATTTATCATTCCTTTCTGGTGCTAATAATCGGAAGATATGAAGAATATGATTTAAAAATACTGGATTAAGTCGTGGCTTTAGCAAAACTGAGAAAAGCCGTTTGGAAAACTGACTTCCGGTCCTTGCTTGTTTGTGTTTGGCTGCGCTTCCTGTCAATCATTGTGGAGACGCCACTGTAGATCCTGGGAGATTCCTATATCTAGGGAAAAAATATTAAAACTGTTTTTCAGTTCTGCGAAAAAGATTAAAATGTTTAATGCTCATGCTCATCTTGTTGTCAATTGTGTTTTATACCCCAGCAGTCTGCCAGGGAGGAGATTTATTATTTATTAAAGAATGCCATGTTGTACACTTTATCCGTTTATGGTTACATTTAATGTAGTGGAATGTGTGCAAAATGACACAGTTCCTGTTTTTACTTCAGTTATAGCGGTTGTAAACAGTCATTCACTGACCAACCTCTCATCTTCTCTCTCTCTCTCTCACTCTCACTCTCTCTCATTATCTCTTTCTGTCATTCTCCCTTTCTCTCTCTCTCTCTCTCTCTCTCTCTCTCTCTCTCTCATTATCTCTTATGTTTCTGTCATTCTCCCTTTCTCATTCTCTCTCACTCTCTCTCTCATTATCTTTTTCTGTCATTCTCCCTTTCTCTCACTCTCATTCTCTCTCTTTCTGTCATTCTCCCTTTCTCACTCTCTCTCTGTCTCTCACTCTCATTCTCTTTCTCTCTCTCTCTCTCTCTCTCTCTCTCTGTTAATAAGTAGACTGTTATTTGTCACGTTACTGAAGAATTGTGATCTTTCCTGAACAGCTTTACCTCAGACTGATGATTCGGACAGATTTTCAGTTTTTTTTCCCCCCAAAAGTCAGTCATTTTTAACCAACATAGAATTCGCTCAGCCTTTAAAAGATTACGAACGCTTTACATAAAATCCATTTTCCTGCCAAGATGTGATTTTTATCCTAAACTTGATTTAAAGAAGTGTATTATTGCTAGACTGAGTTATGTAGCGTGAGCGCGAGCAGTTCAGGTAATATTACCATAAACTGATTGTGTAAACGTGCGCCGGTGACCCGGGTTCGAGCGCAGAGTCCGAGTTTTATTCATGGCTTTGAAAATACACGATCAGATATCGGGTCGAATGTCGAAAACAGATTGTTACTGTAACTGGAGTCAGTCACATGGAGCCGGTGCACACAACTGAGTTAAAAACATTCACGGAGGTTTTCCCTGCTGCAGTGTGCCGGTGTGTGACGTGACAAATTCACGTTTATGGGCTGGTTTACACAGAGGTGTGTGTTTTTGTTTTTTGTTTAAAAATTTTTTTTTTCTTTTTTAAACAATGCCATTTGGACCGAGAGCAACACACCCAGACTGAACTCAGTAAAGTTCCGTCAATTTAAGGCTCTTTTTTTTTTTTTTTTAGAAAAATATCACAATAGCATAACCTTTTGTAGCTTTCTCGATTTTTCTCGATTTGTCTTCAGTCTCAGTCTTCATTCTCTTTCTACAAAAAAAATGAAGAAAAAATTAAAGTAAAAAATGTTTTTGCGCCAAACTCCAGTGAACGTCGTCGATTTTTTTTTTTTTTTTATAAACTGTTTCATTGGTTTTTTTTTTTTTTTTTTTTTTAACTAATGTTTTTTTTCAGTATTACTGCTTTGCATCATGCGACAGTCCAAACCTGTGTAAATTTTGCATCTTCAGAAATGATATTTTCTAAACTTTTCGTCTTCAGCATTACTTATTAGACATGAAGGGTTTGGACATCGGAAGATTCTTCTTCTTCTTCTTCTTATTATTATTATTATTATTATTATTATTATTACTTCAGGTGTATACTGTTTTACTGTTTTTCACTCGTGGACAAACTTTACTTTTTATAATATTCAATTTTTAGACAGAATCAAAATTCATACTATATCATATATTCATGAAGTTAAAAAAAAAAAAAAGAAAGAAAGCAAAAATCTCAAGAATCTGGACATGCGTTTAAATATTTTATGCATGAAAGGGTTCAACTTGAGTATCATGTACTGTGTGTGTGTGTGTGTGTGTGTGTGTGTGTGTTTTTAGTCATGTGACCCATTCAACTCAAAACAGACAACTTTATAGTCTTGGGTTCTCTTTGTCTGTCTGTTTAAAAAAAAAAAAAAAAACACTCTGCATTTCCTCGACTCAGAGAGACAGAAAGTAAATAAACGCCTGACGGAAATGACGCAGCCTAAAGCTTCTTACGTTTTTACACACGCGCCGTGTACCGTATGTAGGCGTTTTCAGACGTTTCAGTGTGGACAAGCAATTTTTGGAAAACATCTGCGAACACCACGGACAGAGTCTTGAAACGAAACGAAAACGTTTCGAGATCTGAACAGACTGATGTGGGCGGAGCCTCAGCGCTTGTTGTGCAGGTCTCACAGAGACGCTCTTGTTACGTGGCGTCGGTGCGGCGCCGCGGTGTGCGATTGAAGGACGTGCGGTGAACTTCGGCACAGGACGCAGAGAGGAGAGTTGCAGAACTCGTACAGAGGCGAATCTACTCAGGGATTAACCCTCGCACGTCTGTCGCTTGCATATCAGCAGGATGACGACATTCTTCTTGATTTTAAAGCTCGCAGTTCTCTCTCTCTCTCTCTCTCTCTCTCTCTCTCTCTCTCTCAGATGGCGTCCATGCTGGACACGAAGCCGCCGATCTCTCGAGCGAAAATGATGTCCATTACCAAAGCGGGGATGAAAGCGATTAAGGTGAATTTGTTCATTAATTGAACTTTTTTTTTTTTTTTCTTTCTTCTTTCCAACTTAATTGCAGTTGTATTTGTCAAATACAAAACTAATTTTTCTCAACAACAACAAAAAAATTGCGTAAAGACTCATTTTTGTTCAGTGCTGATCCACTCTCGTTTTTTCCTCCCTTCATCAGCTGTATAAACACGTTGTCCAAATCATCGAGAAGTTCATCAAGAAGGTGTGCGATTTAGTACGATATCTAATAACATTTCCGTAATGTGTATGTATATGAAATGTATATATTTCTAAAAGAAAAAGCTTTATTATTATTGTGTGTGTGTGTGTGTGTGTGTGTAGTGTAATCCCGAGCTGAAGGTTCCCGGACTGTACGTGGTGGATTCGATCATCCGACAGTCACGTCATCAGTTCGGAGAAGATAAAGACGTGTTCGGGCCGAGGTTCCTGAAGAACATCAGCACCACCTTTCAGAGCCTTTACGAATGTCCTCCTGATGATAAGGTGCACAATTATAGATTTTCCACAGGGGTTATAATTTTTTTTTAATGTTTTTTAAATATCTCTCCTGGGTTTAAACACATGATGATGATGATGATGATGATGTGTCTAAATAAAGGATAAGATCCTGCGTGTGTTGAGTCTGTGGCAGAAGAACTCAGTGTTCAGTATGGACGTCATTCAGCCGCTGATGGACATGGCGTCGGCTCCCGTGGTGTCTGTTATGGAGAACGGTGGTACACTGGGAGGTATACACACACACACACACACACACACACACACACACACACACGCACACACACACACACACACGTACCAACCCTGTATTCATGCTAGCACGTGAAAAGTCACTCGTGTCGCTTGTAGTTTGTCTCTTGCGGGTGTAGTTAAAGCGTGGGGGTGTAACGATACACTCCGGACACGAGTCGAGTCGATTACTGGCTTCATGATTCTGATTTGAATATTCTCAGAATTTTTTGAACACATTTTGAAGTAAAAAAAAAAAATTACTGAAAAGACAAATTATTTCTGACTTTTTTTTTTTTTTTCTCTCTTTTCTAAAATTGCTATGGACAGAGGTTTAATATTGTTAACAAAATGTACTACAGGTTCACTGTGTCTTTAAAAAAAAAAAAAAAAGAAGAAGAAGAAGCAACTAAATTTAGATTGAAAAAACAAAGTGGCTGACCAGAGGAGTATAGAGCAGAAATGGAGCTCCAAAGTCGGCTAAAATGCCCATTTTCTGCAGCCTTTGGTGTCTTTTAAAAGCAACTGAAGAGCTTTTTTTTTTTTTTTTTTTTTTTTTTTTATAAACAATTACAACATGTTTGTGTACCCTGTAACATATGTTGGTCATTGCGATCCGGAGCTATCGGGCTTCACGAGTGCAGAACTTGCAGGTTCTCCATGAAAGGATGACATCACGTGATCAGCGAGCTCTCTATATATTTTAACTCTGTGGATTGCACCGATTGGGACCTCTGGTGTTCACAGAGTGCAGCTGCATTACATACATAATTAACAGATAAATAAATAAATGCTGATTTGCACGATGTGAGTCACACATTGTGAAGTTTTTGCAGCTCAGTGTATTGATACACTCCTATTAAACACAAAATAAATAAATAACGCACTAATCGGTGTGAGAATTGGTGTAGTTTTCTTCGTAATGTCTCCATTCACATTTAACGATTGTTGTATTTCATGGGAAAGGAAGATCAGAAATCCCGTTTTGAAATTCTTGCGTGTCAGACAGTAAATGAGAACGAATCACAGGAAGGATCCAAAGTGCGGAGGTGAAGAAATCGCGGCACCGTGTTGTGCGCGTACGTCGAAAACGAACGTCGGATAAATATTACACATTTAGCAAATCCTTCGTGAGAAATATTGCTCACGTTTTCGATGTTATCATGTGTCCTTTCAGGTTCTCCAGCTGAAGCAGTGTGTGTTCAGTCAACGCCAGAACCGTCCACACTTCCTGTATCTCAGAACGCAGCAGATCAGCAGAACAACGTGACGCTCACTGCTGTGGCTCAGTTCCTCCAGTCTGCTCAGGGCCTCGACGTGAGTGAAGTGAACCTGAGAACATTAAACACACACACACACACACACACACACACACTTGTTTTGAGATAACATCCACATTTGTAACCTGCAGACAGGATCGTTTCTGACAGGAACGTTTAGGGACACTAAGCGACAGTTTGCTCGGTTCTGCACCAAACCTATTACGCAAGAATAAACAAAATTATTACGTCATTCTCTTGGACAAAAGGAAAAACAGTTTAATAAACAGTAAAATAAAGCAACTGATCACCTGTTTACACAAGCTGATTATAGTTAACCTCAGCAGGCTACTGTTAGTAACATGTACGAAAGTTATCCTAACTCACAACATCTTACTTTATAGACTAGCTAGCTAGCACAATATATCGAAATAATGCGATACGCATATTGCAATGGCTCGCGATAACTGAATGATTTTAATACTTCTTAAAAAGTTACGAAAAGTCAAAGTTTTCAGGTGAAGCAGGTAGCAGAGAACGCTTTCTGTTCCTCAGAAGGAAGAAACGTTTTTAATTTAAATTTATTTTACAGGCTTATAGCATCATCGCCTTATTTAACTTAACTTATCGTGTTTTTCTTCAATAAGCTACTTGAAACTAGCTACCTGATTAGCCTCTAACATTTTCCATTTTAGATACATCAACAATGAACCCGGAGAAAAAAAACGTACTAAATCTAATTAAGTAGCACCGATTTCTTTCCGAAGTTTTGGGTCTGTTTCTCCTTCTGCTATCCCCCCCACTTTTGTGTTTTTCCCAACCCAGATAGATACGAACACTTCATGATCGCCAGTTCTTCACGATCTCCTGACGTTTCTTACGTAATAGAGTTACGAAAAATTCTGGTTTCTATGCTTTTGTCACCACCAGGGGGCGCCCTGCGACTGCCACATACAGTCATTTTCGCCAAATGAAAGTGAAGTGTTTTGTTTGTTTGTTTGTTTGTTTGTTTGTTGTTGTTTTTATTTATTTATTTCGTAATCTTTGGGCCCCCTGGTGGTCATAACGTTGTGTAGAAATGAGGACATATTTGAGCGCCAGGAACGAAGCGTGAAGAAATCTGCGTCTGTTTCATGAAACTGTCGCCGACGTCGATACGAGCAGTGATGAAACGCGCCATAATTTGTTTATTTTAATTAGTTACAGCTAGTTGTAGTTACATATATAAGAATTATATAAGAATTTATAGGATGAGGCGTAATGGATCTGTGCGTAATGGGACGATTATGCTGTATGAAGGAGAAAAAAAAATACTGCTCTTTCTTCACAAACGTACTTGTGACGGAGAACGTGACCAGAAAGCAGACTTTAAATTAACAAATGCCAGTAAAAAACAATTTTTTTTTTTTTTTTTGCGTGAAATTGACATGGCGTGTGTTTACTGTTCAGCTCCAGCAGATTCTGCGGACTCTCCAGCAGGGAGGAGCTACACAGGCTAGCACGGCTAACACCGCTAGCACGGTTACCATGGCTAACACCGCTAGCACGGTTACCATGGCTAACACCGCTAGCACGGTTACCATGGCTAACACTGCTCCTGGCCGACAGAACAGTTCAATCTCTAAGGTAACGCACGTAAACAGATTATAGTTATTAATTATGCGTACGTTACAGTCTATTGGTTTGTGTATGTTGTTAATGCAGTAGTTTTCCATGTAACCAAATAAGGCGTGTGTGTGTGTGTGGCGTGTGTGTGTGTGTGTGTGGCGTGTGTGTGGCCCTTAGGTGCTGCAGGACCGGTTCGACTACGATGAGGAAGCAGACGTCGAGGAACCACAGCCGGTGGAAATGTTTTCCGCTTCCTCCGCGTAAGTGCATCTGTAGCATTATTTATTTATTTATGTTTATGCTACAGCGCCGTTGAATTCTGCTTTCTGATTGGCTGGCAGCTCTGACAGTAGTTCCAGCAACAGCGTTTCTATTAAAGCGCTAGTTCTAATAGGTTATGGTTTCCGTAGTAACAGCTTGACGTGACTCTACGTAAACACGTTTACGTAATACGTGTGGAATTGTTGATATGGTGACGTTTTGGTTTTATGGAAGGAGTCTCCAGTGTGAGCGCTTTGTGCGTTTAGAACGCAAGCGAAAACAGGAACTAACCAACCAGTGGACGTTCCACAATGTTAAACGCAACCGTAAACGGATAAAAACTGCACGCACTTCAGTAAATAAATAAATAAATTTCGATCGCTTACAAATGTCATTTCTTATTTTCCTATAATCGCATGCCCCCAAGTGTTTTATTTCTCTTCATAGCCGTTCATTTTGTGTTTCTGTCCAGTAAGTTTTTAGCTCCGCCCCCTTTCCACCCCTACCTCAGGTCATTTAAAAATGTTTTTTTTTTTTTTTTTTTTTTAAATATTATCTGCAGTTTGAACCAAAAGAATCAATTTCACTGCTTCAACCATGCCAAGCTGTCTAAGATCTAATTCTGGCTTATAATTTCATTAACTTTATTTTATTAACTTTAAAAAAAAAACGTTTCGTTTTATTTTTTGCATTTTGTGCAGAAAACTTCCAGATCTGCAGCAAGCTCTTCAGGGTCGCCACCTTTCCAACCAGGTAACACGTCTGTTTTCGTTTTTGTTTTTGTTTTTTACTCGTTCGCTTCATGTCGTTGCTAGCGCTAAATAAAAGAGGTGCGTTTTGGGATATAAATGAAACTGTATTTAAAATTAGAGTTGTGACGTCACCATGCAGCAGCCCTTGAACTTTCTACCGTAGGTATGTGACAAGGTGTCCTTACTTCTCGAAAAAGCTGCTAGCAGAACGTGCGGTCCGCCTCACGACTAAACGTGTCGAGAGGAAGTCATATTTTTTACGTGAGATGCGAGGACGGAACACCACAGCTCGGAGATGAAAACGGGAGGAGCGCCGCGGCTACGCAGAATTCATCTCATATCATCTACTTCCTGTAGTCTCTCTATTAACGCACTTAACTTGTTTGCTGTTAAGTTAACTATCACTTTGTGGCCTTGTAGATTTCCAGACCATTAAAACATGGTACTGGAGCTTATACTTGCTTGGTAGGCTAGCTATTGAATATACGTTCCACTTTATTAGGAACGCCTTCATGCATGTGATTATCCAGTTAGCCGATCATGTGGTACTTCAGTTAATGCCAGATGAGCCGGTTTGAACATTTCATTGTGGACAGAAAGGCATTGTTGGTGAGAGAGGTCAGAGGCCAGACTGGTTTGAGCTGGCGGGAACTCGCATAACTACTCTTTACATCCGCGGCGAGCAGAAAAGCATCCCACGATGGGCTTACACCAGTGTGCACAAGCTCGCCGAATCTGTACAGGGGAAGATTTTTCCAAACTTCAGCTGACCTTGACCTTTTATGCATTACTGCTACGTGCTGCTACACGCTGTATCCGATCGCATAATTACACGAATGCGCGTGTGTTTGTGATAAAGTGTGCGGCGGTGAGTATAATGCCGTTTGTTTGGTCGTCGAGTCGATGTCTCTTCTTGAAGTTTTTAAACTTCTCTGTTGTATTTATTTATTTATTTTTTTTGCAGAGCTTGAGTTCGTATTGTCATGTTGCCCATCCTTACTGCCCTGATTTGTACATGTTAATGCAGGCGCTTCCTAACACGCGGACTGAGCGACCCGTGACCGAACCTGCTAACGCCGCCACTCGCGCCATCACAGAACCCCACACGGTACACGTTTGCACACACCTCCTCACCTGTAGTCTCGTTCCTGCGTTCACTTTTAACGCCCTATAAAGCCGTTAACACTTAAAACAACACTGTAGACAGTGAGGTGCTGTTGTCAAGCTGTTTAAAACCTGAAAAGTGCGTCTCAGGTGATGTATCACTTTGTACTATGTATTACTTTTTGATCTCGATGGTGATCATGAGTGTGTTTTTGGGTTTTTCTTCAGGCTGAACCAGGTCTCTCCAGGAGAGATGACCGAGAGAGGAGGTACAGCAGGAGGTCGCAGTCGAGGTAATGTAGCGCGACTTTAGCTTGATGCGCTAATAACCTGAAAGAAAATGGTGTAACATTACGTTAGAGAATTAAAAATGAACGTTGTATAGTAATAGTGAGTAACTTTTGTAGATTTTATCCACCATAAGTAAACACTCGTGTTAAAATAGACCAAATGCTCAGGTGTGTTACTGTACGAATATCCGTCCTTAATAATTATTCTCTCCTAATCCCATGATGCACTCCACGTGCCGTGTGATCGCCGCAGGTCACCCAGGAGACGCTCGGCGTCTCGCTCCCGCTCTCGCTCGCGACATCCGCGGTATCGCCGTTCCCGCTCCCGCGAGCGTCGGAGGAGTCCGCCGAGATCGCGCGCAGAGGACAGGCGGGAGACGGAGAGGAGAAATAAAGGATTCCCGCCTGTGAAGAGAGAGGCTCTGAGCGGTCAGTGCGAGAGATTTATTTATTTATTTTATTTTATTTTATTTTTTTTAAAACAAAAACTGGTATATATTCAAGCTCTAAATAAATCATATGTAGGGACGCCTGAGTGAAATCCAGGTGAGTCCAGGTTCATCCGGCATGCAGAAAGATCTTTGTGGAGTGTGTAGGGAGTAAGAGTGTGTGTGTGTGTGTGTGTGTGTGTGTGTGTGTGTGTGTGTGTGTGTGTGTGTGCGCGCGCGCAGTGTGCAGCACGACTCTGTGGCTCGGTCAGCTGGATAAGAAAACGCAGCAGCAGGACGTCAGCAGTCTGATGGAGGAGTTCGGCCAGATCGAGTCCATCAACGTGAGAGAACACAACACCATCTTCATGTCATTCCAATATTTCAGCGAAACGTGTTTCCTTTACATTTTATTACAGTGACGTTTGGATCAATAACAATAACGTCGCATAACTTCATGATTTTATTCCGCGGTCAGAAAAGAATGGATGTTCTATACAGTGTGTATATAAAGAATGTTTTTTTTTTTTTAAATGACGTCTTTTCCTTCAGAGAACATTATGGAAATTAAAAACAGGATTCAAACAGTGCCGATAAACAACTTCTGGTAAAGCAAATCAAATTCTGGAGGGAAAAAAAGGATCAGGTGTTAATGTAGGCTTTAAAAAAATAATGCTTCATCCTGCAAAAAAAAAAAAACCAAATAGGGTTATAATTTTATTCTGCCGTTCAAAAAGATCCCCATCGTCAATGTGTGTATATATATTAT
>CM074929.1:2179905-2193224 GCA_037576815.1 Pangasius larnaudii | reverse complement strand
GGTGGGCATCTGGAACACCGGCAGCTCAGGGGTGTAACTCGGAGAAAGAGATGTAGAGCGGTTAGGAACGGACTGCTCTTAAAGGTTTTTTTGCGAAAAGCAAGCGATTCTGAGCAGCCTCGGAACCCTGAGACAGCGAGGAACACGTTGAGATCACGGAGGCACATGATCCTGGTTCCGACGCAGAAAAGTCGTACGTTTGAGAATTTGCGTTGCAAGGTAACGTTTGCGTGCTGTTTCTTTAAATACGTTTCAATCTAGTTAAAACAAAGATAAATAAAATACTATTACCAGTCGTGTCATAAAGTAATATTTTTCATTAGAGGAAAGTTTGCTTGTTCTCTTTTATTTGTGTTTATTTAAATGTTAACTATGCAAAAAAAAAAAAATCTTGTATAGCTCAAAATTTCCGTGTATTCTCGCAGCAGTAGTAATTAACGTATGACCCGAATTATACTCTGAATTTTCCCGGGAAACGCATCGTTTACGGCACCAAAAATCCTTAGCAGAAACTCGGATTGTGATATGCTGCTGTCTAGAGATGTTCTTTTCAACAACATTCCTTCCACTAAACAGTAAAGTGCATTTTGGGCCATAACCTATTGCAGTGCATTGTGGGATTTCATAAGTACCTTGGGTATTCTTGAGTACACTTTTTAGACGTGATGATAGACTTAAAAAGTAGTGCGCGGTGTAGTGAATAGGGTGTGGTTTCAGACGCAGCGGTGGTGAATACGTTACAGCAATAGAACACTACGTAGTAAAGTAAGGATCACATGTTGCAGGTAAAAGGCAGTAAATAAACCCCCTGACAACTGAACACATCACGACTGAAGAGGCAGCGGTTGAGGAATTGATGGTCTAGCATGCTAATAGCGGGTCCATTACGTAAATCGGAGGTTTTTAAATATACTCTCTTTGGTACGTTGTAGTTAAGTTGAGGTTTTTCAAGTGTTCATGCACATGCTGTAATAAAGACTGATATCAGCCCTATTCAGTCTGGATTAGTTTTCCACGGAAAGGTGTTTAGTCCTGTCCGATTTCTGCATTTCTACATCTAAAAAGATTGCACCATGTTCTACTTCCTCTAAAAGGACCTGTAGAAAAAAAACCCCAGGTAATGCACATCCTGTCTGAATTAGTGTTCGTAATGATTGCATTATGTACTGTGAGAAGGGAGGCTTTGTTTCTTTCGTTCTCTCCTTTCACCTCCTACCGAAAACCAAAACGAGGTTTAAAATGCAGAACAATAAAACATAGGCGGCGTTTAAAACAGGTCACGTCGGAGAAGCAGCACTTGATGCTATGAAATTATCGAGTTCGCAGTACAGATACAGCCTACAGACGTGTTATGGTCATGTGACCTGCCAATCGTCAAGTGCTACAACAAGCAGTAATAATAATAAAGATCAAGATCGTTTATCCCATCGGACTCGATCGAGATTCTTACAGACGTCCTCCGGCAACGTTACTTAACACACTTATGTTTATAAACTTTATTGCGTTGAATTGTTGATTAAAATTGACTAAAATGCTGTTTAAGACTGCAGATAATTTTTTTTATGTTAACCCAGACATGAACAAATCTGCACTAGGGAATTTTTCTTTTGGAGAATAGAACATTTTTATTGAAAGTACTGAAATTATACAAATATAATGTATATATAAAAATTTTATAAGACTTTTTTTATTAGATGTGTCTTAGCTTAAATGTCGATGCTTATCCAGTTTTCGCCTTGCGGGAAAACGCCCACCTGGGAGAAGTTCCCTCCCCCTGAGCTCCTTCTTCATCACCCAGACAGCACTTCCTGTCTACAGACTACAGTGACCTCCAAGAAAAGTATTCCGACCCATTACGTTTTATTGTGCGAATCTAGACACGCTAACCCATAACGACAAAGCGAAATGTGTTTTTAGACGTATTTGCAAATGTATTTTTAAAAAAATCGCAGTGAGAGATTTCAGCTTTTAATGAGTACTCAGAGCCTTTATTCAGTTTGAGTCTTCTTATGAGTCTTCTTATGAGTCTCGATAAGCTATGCACTCAATTCTGGGTCACTCAAGGACATTCAGAGACTTGTCCCAAAGCCTGAATTAAATCTATAACACGCAAAGGTGTAGGGGTGTGAAGAAATCCAGAACTCACGAAGTCTTGCCAACTTGTGACATAAATACTGAGCCTTGTTTTCAGTGGTCTCCATTTCCATGTTTTGTCTCTTTCCTTTGTTGGACTATTTCGTCCATTTGTGAAGTTCTGTGTTTGACCTTTACACTTGTTTTGATGCTGATCCATATGTATATATATATAATATATACAGATTCTCACACAGTCCTGTCTGATACAGACGTCGTTTCTCGTCTTGGTATCGAAAATATTCTTTTCTCAGTACATCGTGACGTCTGTGACGAACTCTTAACCTCCTTTTTTTTTTTTTTTATATTTATCATCTCCAAACTCACTTTCTTATATCCTGTATTATATTAATCCTGTATTCTGCTCATGTGCATATTGATTAGACTTTTTTGTGTTTCTTGTCATCTCAGGTGTCTGCTGTAAGCACCGAGTCTGGCGTCGAGCGCACACACACCCTGCCAGGTACGAGACCTTAGACTGAAAATCTCGCATTAATATAAGTGTCCAGTGATGCTCTCATGATCACGTAGGGTTTGATCACATTATAAAAATACGTCTAAACACAGCAAATCCAAAGGAATCAGAATCAGGCAAATATAGTCTAAATCCAAAGGCCATGGTGATATTTTGCAAGCATATTGCGAGTCATTCTGTAGTTGATCTCATGATGGTTCCCTCTCACCAGATGTCACTCCGCTTTAGTGAGTTAGCATTTATAGCGTTTGCTGCAAATTTAGCTTTGTCGTCATTGTCGTCGGCTAAAAAGTGGCCACATGTTGCAAAACCACACAAAAATCCATGCATTTCTCATAAACATTCCAATAATTGAAACATTTTTAAAACTTGATTTTGGGATTTGGGGAAAATGCCCTGGGGATGTTTAATGATTGGTCCAAATCTCATGAAACCTCTGAAAGTTTCTGTAGAAATTATTGGAAAATGTAAAATATTGGAAAAAGTTTTGAGTGTCTTTTTTTTTTTCCCCTAATCATTTCCATGGACTTTTTCAGAGATTTTAAAATATATAATGTGATTTTGATTCTCCCAAAGTCTCAGTAATTCCCAAAGAAAATATGAAACAAATCCTCACAATCCAAATCTGGAAAAGTCAATGGAAATTTTTGGAAATTGCTGTGAAATTTGTGGGGTCTTTTGTTTCTAATAATTTCCATAGACTTTTTTCAGAGATTTAAAAAAAAAAAAGATGAGCTTTTGATTTTGAGAAGTAATTAACCAAATATCCTGAACCTGTATTCCCAAAGTCTCAACAATTTCCATTCATAAAAATGTGTTAAAACCTCTGTAAAAGGTGTTGGAATTTGGAGAAAAATGTATGAGTACGTTATTGATTTTTGTGTTTGTTTGTTTTTTCCCCCAATAAAGAGTTTCATAGACTCTTGCTTTTGAGAATTCATTAAACATCACCAAAATCTTGAACATTTCCCTCAAAACATCGTAAACAATCCTCAGGATCCCCCATAAATTTCCAGGTATATTTGGAAAACACCTGCTTTCTGTGACAGAGGCAACATAAGAACAACATTTACAGTAAAATAATCTCTGCGTGTGGTGACCGCTGACTTCCCACACTTTCCCTGGCTAATTAATTAGCATAATGTACAAGAGACATGAGATTAGACCACAGAGAACACACACACACACAGACACACACAAGTAGCTAGATATGGGTTGTGTGTTAATGGGGTCCAGACGTGTTTATTTATGTGTGTTGTATTCATCGAAACTCAAACACAGCCACAGACAGAACAAAAAAATGAGGTCTGGGTAACGACTTAACACAGACATGCTAACATTAAACCCCTAGCAGCTGGAATCTTTAATACAGTACACTCTCGTTACTAAAGGTACCAGCCTGTACTTTGATTCGTTGCTAGGATGGTACTAGGATGGATCAAGGGTGTCTTTATATCTTTAAAAAAATCAATCTAAGGTATATAATTGGACCTTAAGGACCACTGAAGTACCTTTAAAGCTTTAACAGATATTTAAAGTACACTACATGCACCTTCCCAGGTAAAAGACATACACTGAAGGTACAGAAGGTGTAATCCTCAGTGGTACTAGCTAGAGGTGGGCAATATGACAAAAAATATCATATCACGATACTACGGTACAATCTACGATATGTATCATGTAACAAACTGCCAGCAAATTGGCTAAATTTTTTTTTAATTGTGGAAAAACTGTTATCACGATATACACGATATCTCAAAAAAGCATATTGTGATGTAATTTATCATGATATCGATATTATCTCGTCATATAACATTCCCAGCAAGGAGGAAAGGTTTGGTGCCATTATTTCTGAAAGTGTTAAAATCTGACTCAAAGGTTTGAGACGTAAATCTTTATGTATTTCTTCTGGTTCTTGTTTTTCACACAGTCGACCCACTGGAGCCTCCGTCAGAAAATTCCATCAGCGGCCCCGGAAACCAGACTGGACCGTTACCTCTAAATCATCCCCCGCTTCCATTTATGCCTCCGTTTCCCAACATCCCGCGTCCTCCACCCAATCTGCCTCTTCCCAATGTGCCCAGGGCTCCCATGTTCAGGATCAGGTTGCCCATGCCGGGTCCAAGCGATCCCGCTGAAGAGTTTCCACATCCAGGCATCATGGAAGCTGAGCGCTGGAACGACAGGCCTTTCAGGAACGACCGGCAGGACAACGGACCCAGAGGACCACCCGAGTGGTTCGGTCCGGAGCCTCCGTTCAGGCACAGCAGGTGGAGCAGAGGAGGTCACTGGGGTCACGGACAATTCAGAAACTGATACTCCCAAAAAAAAAAAAAAAAAACTTAAAATATCTAAGACTAACAAAAACTCACATCAACCCCAAATTCCAAAAAAAAAGGAAAGAGTCCAAAAAAAATTCCAAAGAAAAAGTCTAGAAAAATCATCCAAAACCTCACAATTACAAAATAAAAAACATCAAACAAATTAACCAAAATGTTACAGGAGCTTAGAAAAAAATCCACAAATGTATTCAAATTTATTAAAAAAAATTCTATACTTTAAAAAGAAATTCCCCAAATTCGACAAAATTATCGTTATTCTCTAAACAACACAATTACAACAGAATTCCTACCCAAAAAAACAAAAAATCAGCAAAATTACCAAACCAATTACCAAACTTCAGAGAAATCCACAAAATTGCTTGAATTTATATTTTTTTAATAAAAAAAAAGTCTATGAATTATATTTAAAAAAAAAAAAATCACAAGAGTCTATAAAAAATTCAACAAATTTATCAAACAAATGAATAAAATGGGAACATTTCCAAACTGTTACTGAACCTTCCAGAAAATCCACAAAAACTTATATTTATAAATTCCATGAATTTCAAAAACCCTAAAATCTCTTTAAAAAGTCTTTGCACACTGTAACCAAATTTCAAAGAAAACCTCCACTGACACTAAAAATATATAACAGTCCACAAATTCCATGAAATTCGCCCAAGATTTCTGTAAAAACCCCAGAAATTTCCCGTTTCTTAGAAGTTTGATTTCAGTAAACGTTTTGAGATGAATATTAAACAAGTGAACCAAAGGAATAAAAGTAAAGAAGTTGTTCTGAGCTCACGACTGTTCGATTTAATCTGATTGTTTGTCCTCAATGTTTGTTGTGCAATTTTTTTTATTTCATTATAAATTCGTAAAAAAAAAAAATCTGATGTTTTTAATCTGACTTTCAGTGAAATGCGAAGATTTTTTTTTTTTTTTTTTTTCATAGTCATGCTATAGTGAGGAGTCACGACATCCCATAATGCACTGGGAGAAGGTTAGTGCCCGAGCGGTCTCTACAGAATACCCGTCACGCATCGTCAGGAGGACGGTGTGGTTTCAGACTCGGGGTTTGATGGTAACACAGCGTTGTTCTGAACATTTGCGTAAAAAAGACGATCACAATGTTCTGTTCCTGTTTTTGGAGGATTTTGTATATTTTGGAGTTCTGACTGTAAAAGCCTTTGACGTTCTCACTGTATATTTTAGTAAACTAATTTTCTATTGATCCATTTTTGGCTCTGTCTTTCATAATTTCGTAATGTCTTTCGTCTGTCTGTCTTGAATGTAGCTACATGTAAGGAATTAAACACTCTCATAGGTTTCGTGCTCTTTAAGGTAAAGAATCAGCAGTTTTTCGGGATTTTCCTATAACTTGACCTGACGTGAATTGATTTGATTTAGAAAGCAGCTACAGGAAGTGTGGACATTTTGTGCGCCACAAAGGAGGTAGGAGCCAATATTTATACCTTACTACATTGTGCACTTGTAATAACAATTCTACAATATTAGTAAGTAAATATTAAGTAATTATTAACTAATAATTAATTAAAAGTTGGACATGCGTTTGCAATAACAACTGCGAAACGCAAAATCGTAGAAAAACGTGATTCCTCCGATTCTTCCGCCAGTTTTTCCGCCATGTTGGAATTTACGCCATTTTGATTTTGTTTCCGAACAAAGTTTTTTTTTTTTTTTTTTTTTTTCGCTGCTTCTCTTACAAATTTCGTCCAGTCATCACAAAATTTGGATCACATCATCGGGAAACCAACCCGAACAAAATTCGCTTCTCGGATTTTTGATATGCACTTCCTTCCCCAAACAGGAAGTGAGGGCATATCTCGGCAACGGCTTGACGCATTGTACGTAAAATGCTATAATAACTCGCGAATTAGTGAAAAGTGCTCACTAGATCTGTTCCCCTGACGATTCCCTGGCAGGTGCTGAGTGTTCGTGATTCGTGACGAATTTGTGACGCGCTAAACACAGCCAGCCATTTTGAATTGGCTCACAGATGTTTGTTTGTTTGTTTGTTTGTTTGTTTGTTTGTTTGTTTGTTTGTTTGGTCTCCTACAAACTTCATCTAAGCTTTGTGGAATTCGAGCCACTGCGCTGTGAGACCACGCTGAACTTATTTCTCTGGTTTCTGATATTCATCACTGTTCGTCAGTATCCTGTCCACTAGAGGGCGAGCAAGAGCGAACACAAATTGCCTTTGTTTTTTGTTTTTTTGGTTTTTTTTTCTTCCTAACTACCATTTTACAACAACACTTGCAGAATATCAACATATCGGCTCGTCCTAAAATTTGAGTTGATACGCAACACTTTATTTGGCATTTTCATTAAGCATATGTTACTGTTAATTGCATGTATTACAACGTCAACGTTACAGGTTAATAATAAAACGTAAAAGATTGTAATAACCGCAACCGCTACCCTGATTTCCAGTTTATCAGGTGGAGCACCTTCCTTATCCCTACACTACAACAGTCATTTTCTGTATAATACTATACAAGTACAAACACTTACTGTAGTCTCGGCACAAAGTATTGGCACCGCTCTACTCGCATCTTCACCATGTCTTTAGGAAAGACCAAACGTGTGTTCACATCTTCAGTGTTTTAATCGTCTTAACGTTCAGGCGTATAAACATTTCCATATGTAAATACAGACACGAGTAGGACACACACACGCTCTCTGTCTCTCTCTCTCTCTGACACACACACACACACACACACACACACACACACACACACACACACACACACACATATATACACAGTCTAATCTCTACAGAACACACAGTAAGGCAGAGTACATACAGAATATGTGTGTAACCTGTGTTCTGTGTGTGTGTGTGTGTGTGTGTGTGTGTGTGTGTGTGTGTGTGAGAGAGAGAGAGAGAGAGAGAGAAATACTGTACATGGTTTAAGAGGAAGGCAGTTACTGAAAGTGTGTTCACCAGAGCCGAATCTCAAATGGAGCATATAGTGCACTACAGAGTGAGTATTATTTAATAACTTTCATAGTGCATTAATATGGAGTAAGATCTTAATTCTGTTCTTAATGGATTCTCTGGTGTGTGTGTGTGTGTGTGTGTGTGTGTGTGTGTGTGTGTGTGTGTGTGTGTGTGTTTTCATCTATAATAAATTACAGTGTATTTTTGGCCCCAAAACCGTCATATTTGCATCGTCGATGCTGAATTTAAAGTACCCCTGAACGTCTTAATCCTAATTTCAAACGTTAAAAATAATCTGCGTCGAACAGGAATGTAAGCGAATACGGATACGTTATGAATATGAACAGATAATGTTTTCTAAACCGATACTGTTTACACAGATACGAATACGTTTTTTTTTTTTTTTTCAGAAAGCTTGACGGAAAGGTTCAGAGGGCGTGCGGTTGGGACTAGAAGAGTGTACTGGGATTGCGATCCTGTGGGAGGCAATGAAAAAAAATCATGAGTGGGAGGTTTTTATGTTCATGCAGACGAGAAAACAGTCAGATATGAAGTTACGACAAGCAAAGACGACGTACGTGAACATGCGGCGCTGATGCATTAGCAGTGTTCATCTTTAGTAACTGCCTGGTCAGAGACATAACTGGGAAGTGGGAAGTCGAAACTTGGAATTATGTCATTTTCGAGCGACAAAGTTGGGAAAACAAAAAAAACATGGACGCCGCCATGATTGTCTTTCTTAAGCAACAAGCTAGCCAGCTAACTGTGATGAGTGATGTATATTTTCCTTCTCAAAACAGCAAGCTGTAGCGTCAGTGTTATAGATTTAACAAGCGAATACGTCTGTATGGTGATTGATCTAAAGCTAATACTTGTATATACAGTATAACTCATTTAAAGGTAAGAAGTGCTGCTGTGTTTAGTGTCGACGCTGCGAGCGGCCATGTTGATTTGATGTCACTTTGCTGAACACTTACTGGGTAGAGGAGTTTCCCATTCGGAGTTGAGGGGGCGTTTTAGTTGGGGGTTTTTTTTCCTAGTTGAAATTCCGAGTTTGAAAGTTACAATCAAAAAATAACTATTGAGCGCAGGTCTCTAGTTATGAACTGGAGTGATGTAGCTGAGGTTGAGGAACTGTCCCAAATTCACACACTGTGCTGACATTTCTACATTTGTGGGGTTTTTTTCTGGTGTTCTTCAGCATTTCTGAGAGCATAGTGTCAGGATTCATATTTAATTTTAAAAATTATAAAACAAAAAACATTTTCCGGTGAAGGCCACGCCCACTTCAAGTTTACAGACAAAGCTTATACATAGTAGCATTATGTGTTTTGTTGTTGTTGTTTTATTTTTACCCCCTCAACTATTAAAATGGCCGCCAGTCCACACCAGTGGTTCTCAAAGTGGGGTCCATTATTTATTTTTATTTAATTAGTGGTGGAAATCCCCAATCCAACATTATTAATACCTCAAAAACATCATCCTGACCTATAAATGATGTCAGCTTGGACCTAATGTGTCCTATCGGGAGAAAAAAGTTCAGGAATAACAATCTCTAAGGCTCTAATAAATAGAAAATATTATTGCACGTGTTTAAATAAATGAAATAAATCTAAATGAGAGGGTCAGTGGACGTTAAAGGGTTAAAAGGGGTAGCAAAAGGTTTAACGACCCCTTCCACGACGCCAAGAAAACGTCTACATCTCCTCTGTGTTAAACGAAATATAATAATGCCTAAACTCCTGTGTTTACATTAACATTGAGTAATTTGGCATTTAAATATCTAAATATAGATGATATTAAAGCATCAAAACATCCGAGATAAATAGTGTGTACGAGTGTTAGAGTTGTCCAGGATGATAATAAAAACGATAATAAAACAAACCAGGTCCCGTAGAAACAATATAAAAGACAGTCGGTACGAAAAGGACAATTTTAAACCTAAGTGCTTAAATAATATCAATTTTGTAAAAAAAAAAAAAAAAGCAACTAATGTAGAGAAAATAAAATTATTTCTATAATAAAAAATAAATGTTATTTCTACATCTCCGTCCTAAATAGCTAGTCGGCTAGCTAAGTACTAGCATACTGGCCTTATCTTAGCGCATGTTCATATAAAACATGGCACAGTGTTTTTTTTTTTTTGCAGAACTACTGAGAAAATCTCAGTTTTAAATGGAAAAATTCACAAATTCGACCCAATTGAATCAGAATCAGCCAAGAAGGAATAAACTATTTAAAGCTGTTATCATGACCATAATCTTGAAAATGTGATGTTTAAATGATTAGCTTCTTCTTCTACGCTGATTATAACGTTACAGATATCACAGGTTTGTGTGTCACTTTTTTTTTTAAAACAGATTTCCAGAATTTCGGTATTAAACTTCAATAACGATTGTTAAATTTAAACTCCATAAATAAGTTCTGTGGCTTTGAATCTGTCGCACGTGAGACCCGGAAACGTCAAACCACAGAACCGCAGAACCGCAGAACCCCGGCTTTCTAACGCTGCTCATATTAGTGATGAAACAAAATAGGTTTTGCTGTTATGGATATTGAAAAAAACAAAAACAAAACCAAACTGAACTATTATTCTTCTACTTAAATTATTGTCATAGTTTTATACTACATTTCAGAGATACTTTAAACATCTTGGATTATTTCTGGTTAATTTCTGAATAATTCATTCGTCCTGTAGGATGTCATTGATTTATGGGTCAGACTGATGTTAGAGATATAAACTCAGAACTGATCAAAAATGTGTTAAGTGGGATTTCGCAACCCGACGCGCGCGCACATCTGTCCCAGATTGCTGGGGAGGAAAAGTGTGTGTGTGTGTGTGTGTGTGTGTGTGTGTGTGTGGAGAAAGGAAGAGAAGAAGATTGTCAGTAGTGTTTAAGTGCATAGGGAGGAATAAGAGCAAAGGTCCATCCGCTCTAATTTATGATGGAGGACAGGATAATAATACACAGTGAGCGACAATAACACACACATATACACAGACACGCACGTGTACACGCACATACGCACACACACACACACACACACACACACACGCAGCTCAGGCGTTTCTCCTGCTGCTGCTGTTGCTCGTGGCCGAGGCGCGGCCGGTCGTCTCGTGCTCCGGTCTGTATTTGAGCCAGCAGAGGAGCCACGTGACCACCACGGCCACCATGGCGAGGACGCTCGCGACCGACAGGCACACGGGACCGGCGGGAGACGGCGGCCGGTCCCCGGAGTTTCCGTGCACGAAGACGAGGCCGGCGAAGAGCAGCGCGAGCATGGCCACGAACGAGAACGCGACGCACGCGCAGCCGGCGGTGAGCGCGAGCCGCCTGCAGCAGCCCTCGTGGCAGCTCTCGCGGCGCGACACCACCGAGTCCTGCGAGAGCGTCATGGTGGCCGTGGACGCCGTGGTGGACGGGGTCGCGTGCACGTGGCGGCTCGGGCCGGACGCGCTGGACGCGTCGTCGCGCCGCAGGGCCGCGAGCGCCGGATGCAGCGGCGGCGGGTGCGGCGGCAGCGCGTCCTGCGGCACGGGGTCGGCGTCCACGTCCACGCGCAGCGGGAAGTCCTCCGTGACCTTGGTGTTGTTGGGCAAGTTGCGTATCCGGTAATCCGGAACGGGCGTGCGGTGGCGGCACACGGGGCACGTGACGCGCCACGGCCGCTCCTCGCGCAGGTGCAGCGCGTGCAGGCACTCCTCGCAGAACGTGTGCAGGCACTCGAGGATCTTGGGCGCGCGCCGGTCCAGGTCAAAGTAGTTGTAGCAGATCTTACACTCGTACTCCTCATACTGGTCCGTGCAGCCGGCAGCCCCTGCATCCGCCTCTATATCCGCCTCTTCGGCCATGGCGGCGGCGGCGGCGGCGGCGGCGTCTCGCGCACGTTCCGATCACATCACTTCATTCTCCGGCGGTCACGCGGGATGACGCTGATGAGCTCCGCTCCCGCCCCCTTTATTATCCTTTATTAACCGGGCATTTTGGGGGGTAAAAATCGGGTCGTGTCACACCGGAGCAACAAGATCCATCACGTCGCGAGCCGCGTCCTCTTCCGGTACCCGGATGCACTCGGTTCTCACTCGGTGATGTAATGGGATGTAGTCTATTCTTCTGTCTGTTGTTTATATTTTCCTCCGCTCGCTTCTCCGGTAAATCTCAGCGTCACGAGCTGCTTCTTCTCTCTCTCTCTCTCTCTCTCTCTCTCTCTCTCTCTCTTTCTTTCTTTCTCTCTCTCGACAAAGAAGAGAGGGAGCGGGTTGGGCTCGAGGCGGACGCAAATCACTCCGCCATCACACTGCGATGATGCTGCGTCTGAGACAAAAGAGAGAGAGAGTGAAAGAGAGAGAGAGAGAGAGAGAGAGAGAGAGAGCAAGCGCGAGCTCACGCGGTGAGATCAAAGCCGAACCCAGCACGCTCCGCGTCAAACTGCACGCGTCAGTGACAAAGGTCACGGTTAAACTTTGTTTACTTCCTGTTTACCCTTAAATCCGACATGTTGCATGGATCATGGCTCCTAAACTACAGGTCGTTTATAGTGCAGTATGTAATCTATCAAATATCCGAAACCACGCCTTATTCACGGCTTACACCGAATTCTCGATTCTGATTGGTCAGAAGGTTGTTGATGCATTTTCTACAACAGCAGCTCTGACAACACTACAGCTGCAAATAATTAATAAATAATTAAATAAAAAATAAACTGATTTTTTTTTCAGTTGTGTTGTTATTATAATAATACATAATAAATAATAAATAATAATAAATGATTTTTTTTATTGTGTTGCCATAATGAATAATAAATGAAGAAATAAAAATAAAAATAAAAACTATTTGTGGTGTTATAATAATAAAGAAACAATCAAAATAATAAATAAAATTAAATGAATAATAATAATAATAATAATAATAATAATAATAATAATAATAATAATAATAATAATAATAAATGATTTTTATATTAAATAAAAATAAATAGAATTTATTTCTGTTGTCATAATAATAAATAATAATCAATAGATTTTTTTATTTGTGTTGTTATAATCATAAATAATAAAGAAAGAAATAATAAATAAAAATATACAGGTGTGACCACCCCAGTTTAGTAGAGGAGAGTGGGGTCAGCTGTACCACCGTGGTGACTCTCCGTCGTCTGCATGGGATCAGAAACATGCAGAAGATCAGCAGCTCTGAAGAATTTATCATCATAAGTCGGATTTTGAGATATGAAACTATTGCTCCTCATCTGGGGAACGGTTTTGTATTATATGGTCATTTTCTATGCAAATTAGCATGACTGATAGTTGACGATGCTAAGCCAGTTATGTAGCATGTCAGATGTCAGATATTTCATGCTTACGATTCTGAACACAAAACAGATTCTGTTTTCCTTGAAAAATTGTTTCCTTCGTGAAAAGTTTCAT
>CM074929.1:2137905-2149365 GCA_037576815.1 Pangasius larnaudii | reverse complement strand
TCTGGGGTGCCGTCGGTGTTCCAGTTCATCCCAAAGGTGTTCAGTGGGGTTGAGGTCAGGGCTCTGTGCAGGACACTTGTGTTCTTCCAGTCCAACCTTCACACACCATGTCTTCATGGAGCTCGCTTTGTGCACAGGGGCATCATCATGCTGGAACAGGTTTGGGTCTCAGTGAAGGGAAACTGTAACGCTACAGCATACAGAGACGTTCTATACAATTGTGTGCTTTCAACTTTGTGGCAACAGTTTGGAGAAGAAGCACATACGAGTGTGATGGTCAGGTGTCTACAACCATTTGGCCATATAGTGTATATAGATAAAGATATATATATAGAAATGTAAGATGCCATGTATTGATTTTAGCGTTTATCTCTTACGATGTTGATCTCGTATGCAGGTGGATGTCTCACTCTCGTGCACGTACCCATCTGACTATCCAACAGTGCTGCCCGAGATTGTAGTCAGGTATAAAAACTTCCACATCCTTTCATCTGTGATTTTAAGTATCAAAAACTATTTTTTTAATATACCACATTCTGGATTCTGATTGGTCAGAAGGTGCTGATTAATTTTCTGTAGTGTAACAGCAGCTCTGACAGCCGTGCGGCTGCAAGGTGTACATTTTGCTTTCTGTAGTAACGGCTCATTCACTGGGATTTGTACAGGAACTCTTCACACGTACGGATTTTAAAAACGCGTGAATCCGTTGGCATATCCGTTGTTAACGTAAGAAAGCGTAACATGCCGTTTATTGTCGTAGATGTGGCGAGTTGAGCCGGGCGCAGCACGCCTGCCTTGTCTCCGATCTGCGCTCGTACCTGCGCGAGAGCTGCACGGGCGAAGTGTGTGTGCTGTCCGCCGTCGACTGGCTCAGGGATCACACACACGAATACCTGGAGCAGGGCGACGACGGCGCGAAAGGAGCAGCGCAAACGCCGAGCGCCGAGACCTTCACCAGGCTGTGGATCTACAGCCATCACATCTACAACAAGAGCAAGAGGAAGAACATCCTGGAGTGGGCCAAAGAGCTGCAGCTGACCGGCTTCAGCATGCCGGGGAAGCCGGGGGTCGTGTGTGTGGAGGGTCTACAGGCCGCCTGTGAGGAATTCTGGGCCAGGTGTGTGTTAGAGGTCATTTATCACCCAGACTCATCTCTGTTGTTTAATGTGTTTCCCCACAGTGCTGTTCGAACACCTGCTGATAGTGAGTGGAGCAGTGCTTCATCTCCATCTAAAGAGAGTGATGCAGCGGCGCTTTAATCCTTAAATCTTTAAGTCTGTCCAGCTGTGTTTTTTTTTTTTTTTCTGTCTGGCTGGTTACCTACACGTCCCTTTGTCCATCGTGTGGTCGATTCACCATCAGCGTAGACTTCAGTACTTACCCAGAAGGCATTTTTGCAAAACTAGCTAATCAGCATGCTAACCTTGGGGTAAAAATTGGTGACTCTATAGCGTCTGTACTGCAGGTGTACATCCGAAGCAAGATCTTGATGTTTGATGTTTGTTGCGTACGATGCTGTGCAGGGTGAAAGTCCTGACCTGGAAGCGCATCATGATCCGTCACAGAGAGGACGTCCCACTGGACCCAGCCAATCAGGGCGCGGAGTCGCTGCGCCGATTCGACGGCTTCGAGGAGGCCGCGTTCGATCCTCACGGGAACAGAGGGAACCACATGGACCTCGGGCAGCTCTTCCAGTTCCTCAGCGAGAGAGGCTGCGCCCAAATCTTCCAGATGTACTTCGGAGTCGAAGGGAGATGAGTGAGGACTCTTCATGAAGCGGGGTTTACAGTTTTGTGTGTGTGTGTGTGTGTGTGTGTGATAGATGAACGATGAAGTGCCTCTGTTTTTAGCAAGACACCATTTCCATGTCATATGGAACAAACAGTTATGTATAAACTCTCTCTCTATCTTTTTATCTACTCCATGTCTCAGTCTATCTGCGTGTGTCGATATCTTTCTATATCTGTATATACGCTCACCGTCCACTTTATTAGGAACACAATCAGAATAGTGTCGTCTTCGGAATAATGTTGTGCGACGTCCGCGAGACAAGTTAGTTCCTGTTTATCACATTATAGTGATATAGTGGCTGTTTAAAAAAATAAAAAATAAAAAAAGAAGTCGTTCCTTCAGCAACCTCGCTTTTATCTGTCTCTGAAACAGGAGACTCCTTCCATAAACATCTCAAGAAACCATATCAGCCATTATATATTTTCTTAATAACAACACATCTTTTTTTTTTTTTTTTTTTTTTTTTTTTTAATAAAAATTCCTTTATTACTACGTTTAGATTATATAGATCATCCAACATACAAGTCCCTGTGGCTAAACTGTTACTATGGAAACTGTCAGAGCTGCCGTTATAGAAAATGAATCCACATCTCCCGGCCAATCAGAACGGAGGATGAAAGAGCGCTGTGGTATAAACATCAGAAAAAGCCATTCCGGAGTGTTATTCCAAAAACAATAAATATACGATGAGCTGAAGGTCGAGGTTTAGGACACGCTGCACACACTGTGTTTCATTTTTAATAAACTCTCAACCCCACACACACACACACACACACACACAGCCTCAGTACATTGTGTTATTATCACTCAGCTCTGCGCAGCTCATCGGAGGAGGAGGCTGATTCCAGGTCACTTTCTTTAATCCCCCCTGCCTTCAGATTCTAATCCCGGTTTGTGATGAAAGACTTGATTAAGGCTTCAGGAGATTAAAGAACAGGGCTTCAGTCCTGAATTCATCAAAACCCGAACATTTAAGGTCTCACTGCGCAGCCAGATGTCCTCTTTCCTTTCCCTGTTTTTCCTCTCTCGAGTTCTCTGTCTCTTACTCTCTCTCTAAATTCCAAAGCCCAGACTGTCTTCTCTCTCTCTCTCTCTCTCTCTCTCTCTCTCTCAACAATGACCAAAGGAAATAGACGGTCATTATTTTCAATAACGTCCAACAATATAAAATCAGATATGAATAAAAGGACGTACAAGATGCTCTCATATTTAAATCATGTAATGAACCACTACTAAAGCTCACCGACAGATAAGAAATCAATAATTAAAATACATAATGGTTGCTATTTCCGTTCATTTTTTTTATATATATATGTAAAGTATTTTTTTTTAAAAAGCAGTTCAGCTCGCAGGCTTAAAAGAGGAAAAACTGTGACACAAACACATTTATAAAATAAATAAAATAAAAGAAATTAAACTACTCCGCTTAGGGCTTATAGTATTCTCCGTTGCTTATAGTATTATTTCATACCTTATTTCATGTCGTGTTTTTACTTAGAAAACCGGATGCTGAATGACTCCCTATTGAGGAACAAGAGCACTACATAGGGTATAAATAATATCTCACTATGTAGTGCATATAAATTTCGACCAATGATTCATTAACACAACCAATAATTGCCGAGTTGGAACCTTTCTTTCACAGGAAGCCGAATGTCAGTTGCCTTGTTGTCTTGTATTACAGGGCATAAAAGCTTTTACTTTACTGAGTAGTGCGTGTCCTTCAACATGAATTGCATCCATCCGCCTCCAGGTTCGACGTGTCGTGAGTTTTGAGATGCTTTTCCGTTCATCACGGTTGTAAAGTGTCTGTGAGGCACTTTTTCACCTCACGTCCCGTCAGTTCGCAAGTTGGGGGCCAGAAAAGTACATACCTGTAGCCCTGAGGGATGAACTTTCTAAAGAATAAAACACTTGTGGGTGTGATGTTGTAGGAAAATAAGCAACAGTGGGTGTTGTGATGAAATGGAGATACTGGTACCACCCTGAAGGTTATTATTCTCCAATAGCAGCACGTACCCTGAAGTGTTTTATTCCTCTTATACCACATAAGAAATAGTGATTTAATCCCAAACAGCTTCTTGTTAGACACCCATGGGACAATATTCAGAGTGAAAAGGTACATTTATGCAGAAAAGGGTATTTATGCAGAGTTTCCTGGGCTCCCAGTCGAGCTTTCCAAGCCAGGGTTTTTCAATAGCACCTACTCCAATGCCTTCAAACAAAACGATTAACGAAGTCTTAGTTATGTATTTAATATTGACTTCAAATAACATCCCATAATCTTTTTCAATGTACTTACAGCCCAGAATATGAATTTCAGTGAATTTCAGGGCATACTCTGGTTACATCAAACTGTCAAACAGTGTCGCTGGATTCTTTGCTCAAGATGATATCACACAAGAAACGCAAGTCCGTAGTGGCGTCTGAGACCAGAATACCAATGTGTGTGATTTCAGTATTAAATCCCTACTATACACATGGACCTCAACTCATGAGTATGTCCCAAAGTGCACTACGCTAGACATAAAAAAAACATTATTTGTAATGTACTTCCACTATAAAGGACTAGTGATTGAATCCCAGTTGGCTCCCTGTTGGACTACATAGGATGTAGGAGCCATTATTTCTGACCCGATATAGACTAAACATAAAGGTGAAGAGTTGGACATTTTGTGCGACAAAGGGCACTGAAAAAGAAAAGGAAAGTACAGGAATGTGACTGTTATGAAAATAATACTTCTGTGATTGTTGCACTGAAGTACGTCACCACTAATTCCCTTTGAGTGAGGGTCTTCTTTCCATTCCAAAGTTGGTCAAAGATTCCTAACGTACCATTGCAATTAGGGCTGTGATGATATATTGTGTCTGAAGTCTGAAAATATTATTTATCCATATCGGTCATCCGCTGTGGTCAGTACTTGTTGTGCCACTCGCACTGCCCAACACTTGCCTCCTCCACATCAAGATTTCTGCGTGATTTGTAAACGAACTCGGCAATGGCCACAAACACGGACAGCACAAGCCCAGCGGCCAGGACGATGAAGATGCCGCCGATGTTCTCGACACCGAGAGCACTCGCCTCCTTACTGTCCTCCTCCGGACAGCCGTTTCCTCGCCACCACTTTTCCTTCATCATGTGCAGCTTTCCTTCCTCCTGCAGTTGCAGAATGGCAATCGTCACTTTATCGCGGTACGGGGAACCTGCGGGAAAAAAAACATATTCAACAATAATTTTTTTAACAGGTGTTACCTTATTTATCTGCTTTATTTTATAGTTATACTGCTAGCGTTATGCTCTGGTTAATATAACGATCCCCATTCCTGGCTGCTCCACCCTGACATCATAGATACTACAACAATTTAATGAAAATTTGCGTTAGTTTGATAAGCTACTGAAGGCTGATATACTGAAAAAACATGATATCAGGGACGTGCTGGCTCAGTTGGTTGAGGCTTTGACCTACTGTTTGGAAGATTGTGAGTTCAAATCGCATCACCAAGCTGGTACTGTTGGCTCCTTGAGCAAGGCCCTGAACCCTTAACTGCACAATTGTCTCCTGACTCTACTGTAAGTTGTTTTGGATAAAAGAAAGCATTAGCCAAATGAGCTGATGTGAGATTAGTGGCATCTTTAAGATGTCCATCAAAAAAACTAGTTTCCTGCAGGAAGTAATTTATGGGCCACGTGACCTGGTTAGAGGTTTCAGTTGACAGATAAGTGAAGGAAGACAACTCAGGTTCTATATTCATTTACAAAGTTACCAGCTTTGAGAAACTCAAGGCAAAATAAACTAATTTGTAAATGCTGGTTCCTCCTCTCACCAATTGGGGTTCCCACTCCATAGCCCTTGGAGTCAATGAGGCCTCCGATCTGTGTGAGGTTGCAGTTGCGCTGGCTGATGTACTCGATGCTGGTGGACTCCATCAGGAGTGCATAGTCGGTGGTTAGCACACGTTGGATTCCCTCCCGATTGTTTTTCACCAGAGCTGTGTTCTTACGGCTGCTCATGAAAGCCCACATCTTCTCATACGTCGAGATCTTCGACTTCTGGGGAAAAAGAGAAAGAAACTGTTAGTGCGTCATACAAAACATGGAGCTTTAAGAGGAGAACAGACACCTGCTCTGTGTTCTCACCTTGAAGAAGGTCATGGTGGAGCCGTCCCTCACGGCTCCATACTCAATCTTGGTTTGTTTGGCGAGATCATCGGCCGAGTCGATGGGTGAGTCCATGCGCTCCACGGTGAGAAATGCAGCAAGATTTGCTGTGTATGATGAGATGATGATAAGTGTGAAAAACCACCAGATACCCCCAACGATCCTAGTGGACAAAGCTTTAGGCATCAGCTCTGAACCTGGGGAGGCAAAAAAAAAAAAGATCACAGACACTAGATATAGAATGCTGATTCTATACAGTGCCTTGCATAAGTATTCACACTCTTTACCCTGAGAACACCATCGTCATGGTGAAACATGGTAGTGGTAGCATAATGTTGAATTCTCTCATGTTGAGAAGATCAATGGAGTGGAATCGATGGGATCAAAAGAAGCCATGATGGACTTTTATGTCAAATGCTCCAAATTGTTGAATTTAAAAAAAGAAGATCCTACCTTGCTGCATTAGAGCTCCAACACCAAACCACATGCTGTTGATTAGTGTAAAGTTGTTCTCCACCACATCAGAGTCAGGGTTGCAGGGGTGAGGATTGTACCATTCATAAGGTGTGAACCTACACGCAATACACACATACTCTTTGTCTTTCTATCCTTCTGAGGACCTTCCACTGACATAATTAATAATATAGCTAATTAATGCTATGCTACACCTAAACCAACCCTAATCTTAACCACCGTAACCGGTCTAGATTTCATTAAAGTTTTTGAAAGCTGTCCTTACCTGGCAATGACGAAAAGGACGCAGCTGACTCCTAGGCAGGCGAGTAGGACGTACATCCAGATGTCAGGGGAGAGCGGGTTCAGGAAGGAGAAGACGCCCGGGTTTGTGCCGTTGGGTTTGTGGTACAGGATGGAGATTCCGAGGGTCATGAATGGTTTGGAGAAATCGATCACCTTCTCCCTGACATAGGTAATGGTGAGTGGAGCCACAGCTAAATCCGCCACCTGCAGGACAAAAAAAAAAAGACATTACTGCCAAAAATCGTGGGCAGATTTTTGGAAACATTATGATTTTCCTTCATCAACTGCTGTTTTGGTAAATATTCTAAAAAGGAGCAATAAGATGACATCATCAAACAAGTGCCAGCTCTTACCAAACTGTATGGCCAAACAGTATGCAAAACTATGGTGCATACAATTAGTAAAATGTTGTTAGCTAGCTAACCAGATGAACGGTTAGCATCTAGAATGAATATTTTCCAGCTACCTTGGCAACTGCCTGGAGCCCCATTCCAACAGTTGCATTTTATTTGACTGTTTTTTTACTTGACACCACACCATTGTTGTCATAAGTAGCAAACTAGGTTTCAACTGGCATGGACATAACCCGTTTGGCACATACTATTTCCCATGTGGTGTTTAGCATCGTGCTTATAATGAGCCATCCAGATCCACTGAAATATATACCAAACCAAATAGCATGTAGTATCACACAGTATATTACCACGCTATAGGTTACCACAGATGGCAAACTATTTTCACTAATCAGTACGGCAGTGTGGCAGTTTAGGGTGTAGCTCATGTATGTTTGGCTCAGGTTCGTCTGATGATGTCATCTTCTCCACTTCAGAACATTAACCATAACAGCAGCTGTCATGGTCTGTCTTTGTTTCCCTTCATCTTTTTTTAGATTTGTATATTCACTCTGTTATGATATAAATGTTTCGTGTGTGAAACATACGTGATCTATGAGCTCTCGAACCATGCCATTCCACTCCCCCTTATCGTTCTGGGCACCATATTTGCCATCCGAGACAAGTTTGACCTCGTAGGAAAATCCCAGGATGTTGGAGAGCTCCTTCAGCAGGTCTAAGCAGTAACCCTCGAAGCGGTCGTTCCCGTACAGCGGCTTGTCCGATTTCTTATACATCACGTAAGGGTTTTCCTACCAGAAAAATGTATTTTGTGAACAATTTGAACCAGAACAATGATGTTATTGGCTGTCCCATCCCTTCCATCTTGTATTTAAACTCAAAACATGTGCCATCAGGAAGACCCTGAAGTATAAGAAGGGATTTGGGGCTCCATTTCCCTAAATTCTCAAACATTGTTTACTAGTCTGATTTTCCGCTCCCTGCCCGTAACATTCCACCATTGATTGTTTACACTATTATTGCTGCTGCTGTTTGAAGCTATATTTCAAGTATTTCTTAGTTCTTTGTTTTCTATTTTCCTGTCATCTAGTCTCTTATCTTCTAGTTCTATCTTGCTAGTTCTCATGAGGTGCATTTCCGCTGCATTAAAACACCCAGGGTTATTTTCTGGAGGTCAGGAACATTAGGTTAGTTTCCACCAAAGGAATCAGGGCCAATTTTACTTCCTTAGCAATAGTTTTAGCTCCAGAGAAGGTACTGTTCTCTGGAATAGGTACGATTGGGCTTCTCAATAGATGCATTACCCCTGCTTAAAAAAAAAAAAAAAAAAAACAAGGAATATTTCCAGGATTTAAGGAACATTAAGCTAGTTTCCATCAGAGGAACCAGGGCCAATTTTACCTCCTTAGCCACAGTTGAACAGAGCAGGTACTGTTCTCTGGAACAGGTATGATCGGGTACATAAAGGTACATTACCTCTGCTTTAAAAAAAAGGAAGATTTTCAGGAAGTCAGAAACACTGGGCTAGTTTTAAACAGAGAAACCAGGGCCAATTCTAATTCCTTAGCAATAGGTCTAGCTTCAGAGGTGCTGTTCTCTGGCCAATGATAGCTTGCATGATTCATACAATTCTGTGTGTTCTTACTTGTTGTTTGTTTCAAAAAAGTAAAGAATAATCCATTTTAAGACAGCTAATAAGACAATGTAGATGCCAAAATTTGAAAGTTTTCCTTGAAAGAAAGGAAGGCTTATACCTGTTAGCCCATTTAGACCACGAGAGGTCCAGAGCCTTGGTGGAAAGGCACCTATAGTTGTCATGCTTCTATTCCAAGTCTTGTGGTTGTCACCTCAGTCTGTCAAATCTATATGCATTACTATTATCCTCTTTTAGTAGAACAGTGGTCCTTAAGGTCTAGTTACAGTGTACTGTATCCTTCCCCAGTAACACCCAATAACACCAGTTTGTACCCTAAAAGCCAAATTTTAAATTTTTGTTCCTAACTGAGCATGGAAATGCCTGAACAAACAAGTTTAGCACATTCATCCTACACTCATACAGCTTCTATTGTATAAATTGTCACTGTGATAAAGATATATACAGGATTTTAAACTTAAGGGATTAATGGATCTAGCTCAGGGGTCATCAAATGGCAGACACTGGTCCAGACCCAGCAATGTGTTTCAAAGGACTGAACCAAGCACTTGAAAGTATTAACACAAAGCAAAACTACGAACCAAAACATAACTTAAACTAATAACTAATAAATTAATAACTTCACATTGTCATATTGATAGCCATGAACTTATTAATGGTTAAAAAGTAAAGGCTGTCATCACTCAGTAATGTAAGTTGCTTATCTGGACCTTTGTAATCATGAAGTTTAGTCGAATACCCCTGACCTAGCGAATGGAATGAGCAGCTCTAAGTTCTAGCTACGATATCTCTTAAAACAATTTCCTGACACTCGTTACCAGAATAGTCGTGACGATCAGAGTCCGGTTGGCCATGGAGTCCGTGACGTTACCCGTCTTGTCTTTGCTGTCCGTCAAGTTAAGACCTGTGTTGGAGTTCCACACCCCAATCTGATAAAAAGTAAGTCATAAGGTATTACATTTTCATCTAACCATCAGAAATACACATACTGAAGGACATCAGCATCGACATCTATATATAAAAATGAAAATAAATATCAATCAATTTTAAACTCTCTATAAGCAGGTTTTACAACCCGTAATATGGCGAAGCTAATTTCTAGCAAAAAATGCAAAACATTAGGAAAGATACAGTGGAAAGATACAAGGGAAATATAAATAAAATAAAAAATATTTAAAGACGTTTCAATAAGGTGAATGCTCTTTGGTTTTCTAAGCTAGCCTTCCTAAATCAATGAATCCACAAGTAAATGATCTGTGTGTACTACACAGTTATCGCAAGTGAGATTGATGTTAATCCTTCGTAAAAACGAAGCTGTAACTAAAGCTACGAGTGCTAACTTTGGCCCTCATCCTAATTTTTTTTTGTCAAGGCACTACAAATGTACAAACTACACACTTAGCATAGGTGGCTAGCTAGCTAACCTGTTCATTTCCTCTTTCTTTAGACAGTTTAATCATCTGTATCTTCTTTTGTACAAATTGGCCCATGATATTCAAGTTGTTACACTGTGTTACAATTTAAAATGTTTGTGACAAGTTAAAAGAAATATACCGCCTTTCATACATACCATTTATCAAGTGGTTTTAGCTAGCTAGCTAAGCGCTTGTCACAGCCAAAACTACTATACTACCGTACAGTACAGAAGGATTTTTGTTTAATTCTTTAGTTTCCAGCTTTATTATTATTAAAAGCAGAAGGAAGGATAAAGGGCTGGAGAGGAAGGAAGAAAGCCATCCTGTGAAAACAAACCTTCTTCCACACTTTATGAAAGCGCCCAGCATCCGACTTGTGAAAAGTCAGAGAAAGAGGGAAAAGAATTCTGTGAAATAACTGACAACTTAATAAAAAAGTAAAATAACGTAATAATGTTAAAGGCAATTGGTACAAACTAAACCCATCGACACATAATGAGTTCTTTATACCACATTCATCCATTAATACAACACAAGATCAAATGAATGCATTTTGTTCAAGAAGTAAAATATAATGAGGTCGTCACTGTAAAACTGGTGCCATAATGAGGTCATCAATGTAATTGTCTGACTATTACTGTTTTAAATTCATGTAATTGCTACAACAATGACCTAAATATTAGTACTAATCACTTTAACATTGCACTAATGAAGTCATCAGTGTAATAATATTGCCACTGAGACAATAATAAAGTAATTACTGTAATATTAGGGTCATTACTGTAATATGGATGTGTACCAGTAAGGTTGAGAAAGTAATAACATCTGTATTATGTAATAATTAAGTTTTTAAATAAATGAGGCCAGTGCTGTAAGAATGAGGTCAGAACTGCAATAATCAGGTCATTGCTGTAATAACACAGTCATTACTACTGTATTAATGGAACCAATGGTCCAATAAGGTTAATGATGCACTAATGAGGTCATCCCTGTAGTATTGAGATCATCACTGTAATAACTGTCATCACTGTAATAACTGTCATCACTGTAATAAGTCATCACTGTAATAACTGTCATCACTATAATAAGTCATCACTGTAATAACTGTCTTCACTGTAATAAGTCATCACTGTAATAACTGTCATCACTATAATAAGTCATCACTGTAATAACTGTCATCACTATAATAAGTCATCACTGTAATAACTGTCATCACTGTAATAAGTCATCACTGTAATAACTGTCATCACTATAATAAAGTCATCACTGCAATAACAAAGTCAACATTGTAATAATGGGGTCATTACTGTAATAAGGACGTCATCGCTA
>CM074929.1:2113362-2126030 GCA_037576815.1 Pangasius larnaudii | reverse complement strand
GCAGTATCTGTTATCTCCCAGATGAGGATGGGTTCCCTGTTGAGTCTGGTTCCTTTCAAGGTTTCTTCCTCATAGCGCCTCAGGGAGTTTTTCCTCACCACCGTCACCTCTGGCTCGCTCATTAGCGGTAAATTCACAGTCTATTATGGTTTAATTTAATCTGAATGTATTTATTTCTTTAAAGCTGCTTTGTGACATTGTCCATTGTCAAAAGCGCTACACAAATCAAATGGAATTGAATTGAACTAAGGACATTCTAATGATGTACTTCATTTTTTTCAATTAATAATTTACTTTCAGTCTATAATTTTTGAAACAGCGCTGTACTTTCAAGGTGACCTCATCAGCCAGTATCACGATGTGACTGAAAATAAAGAAAAAAGAACGAGAGGACTTCCTGTTGAGCATATGACACGTGGAATATTCCACATATTTCATAGGGGACACTTTTTTCCTCTCTCTTGAAGTTAATAAGACAAAAAAAAAAAATCGGCATGTTACTGAGAAAGTGCAAAGCACAAACTCTTCCGTCCTGAAAACGATCCTAAAAAAAAAAACCTGTATATGTAAATGAAAGCATCTCAGTAATTTATCTCATATATAACATACATACAGCATTCACATTCTTTGGAAAAAAATTATTTTAATGACATATTACACTAAAATTCCCCCGGTATGAGACATTGTCTCATCCAGTTGTCCTGCATTCATCAACACAATGTCCTACAATGTCCACAAAGCCAGCATGAAGACCAGCATAAAAGATTACTTGAAGAATAAAGAAAAAAAAATAGCATTAACATACTGCAGATCGAGAACACTGAGTTCTTTTTAATTGGTAGAGACGATTACAAATAACACAATAAGAACAATTAATAATTATAAATAACAATAATTATGAGATGACAACAGTTTTCACTATGTGTTAGGAGTGCAGTGTGTTACTGTGTGGAATCTAAAGCCTCACAACAACTTGAAAACATGATGTGAACAGTGTGTGTGAAAAGAATATTCATATAGGGCCGTATTCAGAGTGAGGTCTAGAACACGAGCGCGATCGAATCGTCTACATCCTGTACACTCGTTATGATTTCATGACATTTATTAAGTATCTCGTGTGCACAAATAACTGTCAGCGTGCAAAAAAAAAAGTGAAATAATAGGATGTGCTGGATCAAGTGCTATTTTATAAGCTGCTGAATAATGAGGGTGGAAGCCATATTGTTAAATTTGCAGTGATTAATGTGATAATTACAACAAGGACAGCAAGGTAAAAATACACTTGCCTTTTTCAGTCCATATTTTCTATCCCTGTTTTTTTTTTTGAAGGGGTGGGGGTGGGGGATCTTTAGTGAAAGGTCTTGTGTTTAAAGGCAGTGGTCTAGATGCTATTGAAAAACCTCATCTCGGACACTGGGACCCTCAGAGACACAGATCATTTCCCAGAAAAATCCCAGAAAATTGACTTGAGCAGCTGCGTAACCTGAATGGTTATGGGATCTCTAAAGTTCCCCCGTATGATGTAATTTTTGGACTAAAGTCTCAGACTTTAATGAATATAACCAATAGATTATAGTTTGATTTAATGATTTTTTTTTTGGTTAGTGTTTGATAGCTAATGATTTTCTTAGTGGTAGGTATTACATGATTATTTCTAGAGAATATGTATATTTACACTGCTTTAAAGATTGTCCGTGTTCATATGTACATTCCTGAACTTGAGTGTGTACTGGAGAGCTGGTGCGATCCGGTTTCCCTCCATTTGTACCCAACCATTGGTGGAAGAGGTACAGTGGGCTGTACAGCGATGCCAAAGTTCCCATCATACCCTGCAGCAGGAGGTGTAGATTGGAGACTCGGTTGGGCAGAGTGTGTGCCTGAATGGAGGGGTTTTATTGGTATGGAGATTATCCCTGAGTCGGGCGTGCTGTGCAGAGATGGATGGTGCTGAACAGGCACCATGTTAGCAGGATAAACCACAGGAACATTGTAGAGTGGAGCTTGGCCACCAGGGGGTGCTGCAGGGACATTGTAAGCCAAAGGAGAAGGCTGCTGAGAAGAAAAGCTGTGGGTCTGAAGCAGAGGCTGTTGGGAAATTGAGCTAATTGAGCTTGGGGTTGGCGTGACGGGTTGGAAATGTGACATGGTCAATCTATTTGGGGCGTAAACAGGCTGGTAGGGTCGATTCTCTTGGTAGCCCCGGCATGCGAGGAAGACAACCCCAGAGGAAAAGAGGATGAATGCAGTGACCCAGCCAACGTAAAGAGCTTCACCAAGTTCCCTGCGTTGAGCATCAATTAATAACGGGTTATAAAAGTCCCGAATGATGGAATGTGCCGTCCAGGACACAGGAATGAGGACACAAATGGCAGCCATGATCTCCATTGAGCCAGCGATTGCGATAATGAGAGATTTAACTCGTGGTTGATCAGGAAAACAGGAGATGCTACGCAAGCCTGGCAAGGATGCCACCAATCCCACAAAGCTGAGTGCCACCGAACAGCACATCAGACCTCGGGAAGCCTGGAGCTCAGGAGGCAGATAGAGCAACGAGTCATACACTTTGCACTGCATGCGGATATTGGCCTGGCGGTAGCAGTTCATCCATAAACCTTCCCAGCGTGTTTCCATGACAATGATGTTCTCCTGGATGAATGCAGTCACTCTCCACATGGGGAGACCCGTTACAGCTGAAGCGCCGATCAGGCCAACAACTCCCAGGCAAAAGCCGATGAGCTCACCCACACCCTCAACCATTGTTTGTACACACTTTCAGCTGAGAACTATCGAAAGATCACAGTGTCCAGAAACTAGTGGTCACTGAAGGTCCTGTAAGAAGTTCCTGACTAGCAGGCGGTTGACTCACACAGGCGCTCACCACCACTGCTCATACACAATCTCTAAAGGCAGAGCGTCATTCCCTAAGCTTGGGAAATATCACAAGGTAAGATCTGGGGCATAGAAACAGTCAAGTAATCTATTACCTGAGTGGATAAAAATCCAGTAAGTTCCAGTTCTTGCTTTTGAAACTCCTTCAAGACTAATACATATCGCTCCTGAGGAGAAACCAGAAGATGTCAGCCCCAGAAATGATTTGGAGACACCTTTCTGTTGGTTCCGAACAAGAAAGAAGTCGATGTTCTTTTAGTTTTGTTCTCTTATGTGTTATCCCAGCATTAAACAGTCATCCTCATACCCAGTCCACTTGAGTGTTGGAGTGAACGGAGCAGGCCGAGCCAGACTGATGAATGCAGAGTTTACTCTCTCTCTCTCTCTCTCTCTCTCTCTCTCTCTCTCTCTCTCTGTTATGGGAAGCATTTGCCCCTTCGTGATTGGTTCAGGATGATGAGGGTTCTTGCTGAGTGCATGTTTGTTGTGTTCTTACTCATGTGGGTTATGGACATAATAATCTCACTTCTACAAATACACACATGCAATCTTGGACACACAACGGCTCTTGGACTTATGCAAATTAATTTACTTAAAGTTGTTTTAGACTGTACTAATTCACTGCGTACCAGAAGTTCTTTTTGTCAAGTGTGTGCACTACATTCTTTAACTGCATAAGACCTCAGGGGAAGAAATAAATCCAGTATTGGGTTATAATAAATTCTTTTATAATTAAACTCTTTTCAACCGTAGCCATGGCAATATCATTTCAGTGGAAGTCAAATGTAACCATGGCAATATCATTATAATGCAAGTCAAATGTATCCATGGCGATATCATTGTACTTTAAGTCAAACGTAACCATGGCGATATCATTTTAAAATCAATCAAACGTAACCATGGCGATATCATTTTAATGTAAGTCAAACATAAGAATGCTAACATCATTTTAATGTAAGTCAGACATAAGCATGGTAATATCATCTTAATGTAAGTGAAATATAACCATGGTGATATAATTTCAGTGTAGGTCAAATGTAACCATGGCAACATCATTTTCGTGTAAGTCTAATGTAACCCTGGTGACATCATTTTAATGCAATACAAATGTAAGCTTTGCAATATCATGTTATTCTAAGTCAAATGTAACCGTGGTGATATAATGTTAGAGTAAGCCAAAAATAACCGTGGCAGTATCATTTAAGTGTAAGTCAAACGTAACCATGGTGATATCAACATGTTACAGTTACAAATGAATTTGAATTACATTTGGATACTTGTACTGATTATGTTCTATGGACTATATTAGGATACTTATCCGTAACAAACATGTTTTTGTATATTAATAGTGTTCTGGGGACTGATGTTGTCAAAAAGAACGATGCTGGTAGCTGTAATGCAGTAATATATCCTGAACACTGCGTCAGACTCGGTGGTTGTTGCATTCATTCCTTTTCAGTTTTGAAAGCACACACTAAAACAAAAAAAAAAGGAAATTAAAATACTTTTTTCATCTAATTATTTTTTTTTAATGATTTAAAAAAAGAATTGGGTTTTAATTGTTTTTACTTGTTTTGACACATAAAGCCTAGAAATCCAATATTCATGAATCCAAATATAAAAAAAAAATTAAAATGCCCACTGCAGTACATTTCAGCATGAACAGAGCCAACCTGGAAGTAGAAGTATGCTATTCTACAGGCAAGTTCTCTGTTTTCATAAAAGATCTGATCAAATGGGATCATGATATTTGATTATATGTTAATATTCTTAAATTGGAGCACCTGGAAAATCCAGCTGATTTTTTTCCCCCTACACAACAAGCACTTGAGGAATCACTTGTGTTCCTTGCAGAATGTGGAACAGCACCTTCGTGGATACATTAAATGTAACTGAATGTGTAATTCTTTCAGTAAGACCAACTTCAAAACCTGTCAACACTCATCAACGCCTATCAACACCTCTCAGGTCCAGTGATGCTCAGTGGTGCTCTTTTCCATCGAGGCGATGGTACAAAAGGGTGCCAATACCTTGTGCAAAGCAACAGATGCCCAACGGTCAGTAACTGTATATCTACAAAGTGACCCATATGGTAGATGTACCTAATAAACTGGCATTCCCAGAGCATAAACAGCCATTGTTTAGTGACGGACATTTCCACCTGTTCCTCATTTGCCTTGCCTCAGAAATATGCAAACTCATGCTAACCTCTAATTTCCCTTTTTCGAATTTTTCCAGACTTGTCTGCTTGCTCTCTTGATCTTGGGGGTCCTGTTAAGCTTGCCTGTACTTCCTTGCTCCGATTAATAAGTATAATAAATGAACCATTTCTCTTTTTTTTTTCCCCTTTGATTTAATCAATAACCCTGTAGTTAGCAAACATTCTTAGCGCTAACAACCCCTTGAGCCACAGAATAGAGCGAGAATGACGAAATCCGTAATAAACTGACTATAAAACATTACCGCACCAAATAAAGACATGGTTCCTGTAAGTTATGGTGTATTTATGAAGAGATATGCACATACAGAATTGGTCTAAAACATATCTACGCACACTTTTCTCCAGTTTTCACCTGTTTTTGGAATGATTTAGAAAAACCTGTGGTCTCCAGGACCCCAAAAGCAATATGAAGGTTAAGTATGATGACGTGAGCTGGCACTCATCCCAGAAATCTCGCAGAGATAATAAGGTGGAAAAATATGTAATAAGTACATAATTACACAAGCCAAAGAAAGATTTGGCTAATTTATTATTCATGAATAAATGGATACATATAAACATTTATAGCTGATGCTTGCCTTAAATCTCTGAAAAAATATTCGCTTGTGATATTTCTTCTTTTATTATTATTATTATATATAAGTCAAACCTGTTCTCTTGTCATAAAACAAAAAAAAAAATGTGTGTCTTTGTACAATACCAGTAAAGGTTTATGAGATGTTTGTTCTCCTTGTTCTGCTTCAGTTGTAAGGTTTCTGTGGATGTAAAGGGCGTGTCCGGTTAAAGAATTTGAGACAATATATGCTCTTTGGCTTACATTTCACACAGGAGCCTCGGGGCACGCAGATCACCAAGACGCTGGAGTACACAATGCGACAGAGAGTTTGGTAAACATAATTGCATGCAAGCAACTTGTCTCACCCCCTAAACACATCCCTCATAAATAAAAAAAAGAGCTTGTACAAATCTTTTTGTACAAATCATCTGTTTTTTTTTCTTCTCAATGTTCAGTTCAATGTGACAATCCAGGTGCTAATACAATGTTCATTCTTAATTAAAAAAAAAAAAAAAAAAAGCACATGGTCACATGCTTCAAAAACATACAATCTATAGCTGAAACCAGGTTTTTGGACAATATCTAGACACTGAGGCATGTCGACTACGATTTCACATCTACATACATACATACGATTTACACAGTAAAGTCTGATTTCACATGAAACATTAGAACAGTATTGTCAAGTGAGGTTAATCCAAGTAAGATGCAGTAAACAAACATATACATACACGAATACACACACATTGTCTGGATCCGGTTGCCGTATCCCCTGTTCTGTCCTCATTTAACCGTTAGTTTGTGTTTATCCTGTCATTTTCACAGATAGGCAACAGCACTACGAACTGACGGATGTCTGGACGGCTGGATAAAGCTCTGCTGCCTGGACGGCTGGATGAAGCTCTGTTGTCTGGATATCTGAGCAATGGATGGTTGAGTGGACGTCTGGAGAAAGGACGGCTCTCTGGAGGAGAAGCTGTAGGTGGCTGCAGGTCTGGGCTGATACGCCACTGGTTGTGGTTGAGTTTGGTACGCCACGTATGGCACATCCCTGTTGTAAGCGTAGCGAGACTGGTCGGCTCGTTTCTCATTAGACCCAGCACAACACGCAAAAATGCATCCGCCGGCAAAAAGCAGTGCCGAGGAAACCCAACCGATGTAGAGCGCCTCACCAAGCTCCCTTCGCTGGGCATCAATTAGGAGGGGGTTGTAGAAATCTCGTATAATCACATTGCCGGTCCAGGAGACAGGAATAATGGAGCAGATGCAGGCAAGGATAATGAGGGAGCCAGCCACAATGAGAACCACACGTTTGGCGCGGTCGTTGCCTTGTATGCATGCAGTGCATTTCATCCCTATGATGGCCACAAACAGGCCAATGGCAGCCAGTGCCACTGAGCAGCACATGAGGCCTCGGGCAGCCTGGAGATCAGGTGTGAGTGCCAGCAGCGAATCGTACACCTTGCACTGCATGCGAATGTTGGCCTGTCGATAACAGTTCATCCAGAGGCCCTCGAAGCGCGTCTCCATCACAATGATGTTCTCACCAATAAACGCTGTCACGCGCCACATGGGCATCCCTGTGCTGGCCGAGACACCTATTAGGCCCAACAGAGTTAGGATTAGTGCTGCCAGCTCCATCGGCTGGCCTGCCATCTCAGCTCGCTCTGCTCGTGCTCCAGTGGAGGGATGCTTGGAACAACTTTCAGTCTCAATGGAAAAAAAGGTAGCTCATTCTTGGAACTGGAAAAGGAACAAAACGGCCGTTTCTTCTCTTCTCTCTCTCTCTCTCTCTCTCTCTCTCTCTCTGGGATCCGTGTTCAGGTGGAGAAGCAGTCCCAGTGGATGAGTTGTGTGCACTTGCTCCCTGCCCCCTCGTCTCCGTAATGAAGGAAAGGATGGGCGGGATCTCCAGGTGGTTGCCGTGAAATCATATCCTTCTACGCACAGCTCATTTGCACCTGACGGAGAAGGAGGGGCAGGAAGCAGCGAGCCAAAACCACCACTGGTGCCTGGGGATCCTGAAAACAAACACATACAGACTCAGAGAGTCACATCGAGGTCCTTGTTGCTATTACGCCTTATACTCTGAAGGTGTAGTTAAATATTAACGCATGGATTATGCGCTTCAATAATATTTTACACAAATTAACCAAAAGGGAGATTGTTTTTATCTACAGTTCATGTCCAGAGGTTTGACTCTAGAAGTCTATAGATCCTTTTTATTTAAAAAAAAAAATCCTTAAAAAGAAATCCTTGTATGACATTGAGATCCACTCGAATATCTCATTAATATGCCACTGGCCTAAATTTTTCAAATTTCATATATTTCTGTCTCACACACTATTACATGCTTATAACTGTGTGTTGATAGTTATTTGCTTCTTAATGACTATTATTTAATCAGAGAGTATATTTGTCTATGCACTGTCATTCCCACTGTTATATAACAGCATTACATGCTGGACTAGCAATGAGAAATTAATAGTTTTTAATGACTTTGATTTAATAAAAAAAAACCACAACCATTGGCAGTGGACTTGTAGCCAACAGCCCCTTAAACACTGAAATTCTGGTTACTCGTTAATCCCGGCTTCACTGGAAGACCTGCTGCATTTTCACTTGAAGTCCCCATGGAACGGCTTGAGAGACGTGATGTGATTCTGTATGTTGATGTATTTCCTTTAACAGGAAGTCAGAGTGACAGCATGCTGACTTGCTTGGCTGATTTACACGACAGCCAATAGCTTTTGAGATACGCCACTGTCCCCGTCACAAAACCGCCAACTCGCACAAAAACTCGCAGCCTGTTCCAAGGGATCAAGGGATGGTGTGAAAAGGGAATGGTGTGGGGGAAGATACACAGTCAAAAACGTCCCCTGAGGGCAGGACTAGGGCTAGGTTCATTTGATGGTTGTCATTCGATTGTGACTTGGCCTCGACCCAATTAAAACCAATTCTTGGCCCAACCTTGGCTAATCCTGGTCTTGGACTTGATAATGGTGGTCTTGACTACAGCCCTAGGATATATAATGTACGTTCTAGAGAGAATTGAACTTGATGAAAACAAACCTAGGAGAGGATGACTCGTTGAAAAAAGCATAATTTTCCCAGAAGTGACAAACTATAGAATTAAAATAATAATATCTCCAAAACTAGATATATCTAGATATATTGGTGTCTATAACACGAAAGGATATCATCTCAGATAACAATCTCATTTTAGCACTAAATTAACATATCCTCTTGCTAACGGACATTCTAATGATGTACTTCTATTAAATGTATTTTTTCATTTTAAAAATTTACTTTTAGTATACAATTTTCGTAATAGGGCTGTAGTTTGATCAATTGATCTTGTCAGTCAACATCACAACATAGTGAAGACAAATAGAATGAGAGAATTTGCTTTTCTTCTTCCCGTGATCTTCAGAAAATTTGGAGGAGGCGACTTATTGTTAAACATTCGACTTGTGACTTGTGGAATATTCCAAATACTTTCACAGTGATGAATATGTTCAGGTAACACGCGTGAGTGAATGCTGTGGAACCAAAATGGACGTTTTTTTCATAACTTATGGCACCCCAATCATGGAATCACCCACTTACTAAGACACTTGATGCTGGTTTTTCCTTTAATTTGTCACATGTTAATTTCACAAATACACATATATATTTGATTTTTTTTTTTTTAAAAGTGTCTCGTTGTAACAGACTCAAACTTTTGTAAAGTAAATCTATAACCCATGTTCATTATATACACTGATAAGTCCATGAGACTGAGTAAAATCAATAACCTTCATATCTGACCTCATTCACACTCATTCACATCCACATTAATGCCTCCTATTCACATCTGTTGTGACATTGTGCATACTGCTTATGGATTTCAGACTCCGTCTGGTGCCGTGGTTAGATATCCGCAGGTAAATTTGAGTTACAGGTGTGTCTACAGGTCTGAGATGGCCGCAAACAATCACACTCCTTTTCAGCAAAGCCACACAAACAGGTTCAGCCAGAAGTGGTGAGCTTTTACTGGAATTATTCTCACAGCATGGTATCAGTCTAAAGTCAACTTAAACACCTGAAGCCATTGTGTATGACCAACAAAGTCACTCGATTAATTTTGACTCTGGATTTAGTATTTGTGATGTAAAAATAAAAAAAAAAAACTCTGCGTGGTCTACATACACTGTTCTTTATGTAACTGTGTCTTAATTTTATTTCCAACAAATGGTTGAACAAACAAAACGTATTTATTCAAAGATTAAAATGTATTACAGCACTTTGACAAGAGCTTACAAGAGCTTGTTTTCTCTGTAGTGTGTGTGCTCAGTGTTCACAGTATGTCACACGACTAGTCTTCCCAGATGGCGTCTTGTTTAACTTGTACAGATCGTGTTAAATATTCTTTACCAAAACAATCACAGAGTGCTCACTGCTACAGTTGGGTCCATAAGGCAAAGTCAAGTCCACGGCCAAAAATATTTTCACTTAAAAAATATATATATATATATTTATATAGATTAATGTCAAGGTTAAAACATTTGATTTTGATTTTTTTTTAAAAATCGTCTCTTTGTAACAAACTTTTGTAAAGTAAATCTACAATCCTCATTCATTATATACACTGATAAGTCCAGGACAAAAGCTGGATCCTGTTAAATTGAAAGCAAGAAGTCATAACTGCTAGAGAAATTTCAGGCCTACTTTTTGACTCTGAGTTCTTTAGTATGCAGATGGTACGTAGGTAACAGATGGGGGTTGGTAGCCATACTGCGGTTGGTAGTTGTAGGCTGGCTGATAATATCCGGGAATATAGGAGTTATTGTATGGAGTGTACTGGGCTCGGTACAGCACAGAGTTAATGTCGTCTTTCTCCTCTACTCTCGGTGCGTGGCGGCACAGCAGTATAACCCCGGCTATGAAACATATTGCTGCACTGACCCAGCCGATGTAGAGCGCCTCGCCAAGCTCCCTACGCTGTGCGTCAATCAGCAGGGGGTTGTAAAAATCCCGGATGATGACGTGAGCTGTCCAGGAGACGGGAATGAGCGTGGCTATACATCCTCCCAGGAACAGACATCCACCGCACACCAGGACGATGTGTTTGACACGCGGCCGTGAGTCCACAAGCCGAGTACACCTCATCCCAATGGTCGAGATGAGACAGGCGAGCGTCGTCAAAGCCACGGCGACGCACATGAGGCCTCGGGAAGCCTGGAGCTCGGCAGGCAGGATGAGCAGCGAGTCGTACACTTTGCACTGCATGCGGATGTTGGCCTGGCGGTAGCAGTTCATCCACAGGCCCTCCCAGCGTATCTCCATGACGATGATGTTCTCCTGGATAAACGCCGTCACCTTCCACATGGGGAGACCGGTGACGGCCGCGACACCGATCAGACCGACGAATCCGATCACAAGAGCGACGACTTCACAGTGCATCGCCTCTTTACGCTTCTTCTTCTCCTTCAGAAGCTGCTGTTCATATGCTGATTTGGCCGCTTCATCATAGCCTGTGTAAGCGCTGTCCCCGTACGCCTTGTCCGCATACGAGCGGTCAGCATAGGATTTGTCCGCGTACGATTTGGCCGCGTAGGACCCGGCCGTGTAGGACATGGTGGCTGATACGTGGGACAGAAGAGTCACCAAACGTGAAGTCTCCTTCTTTTTCTCTGTCTGCGTCTCTAATGAACACCAGACAAGTCAAACAAGAGAATTTACATCATGCCCAAAGGATGCTATGTGCTCGAACAGGTTTATCTGCAGGAAGGAGGAGGGAACTGGCAATTCTTGATGTTTGAGCAATGCTTGAGGAGAGACATTAATTTTAGGCACAATGCAACTGACACTTGATAATTTAAGGCACATACAATATATATTTATTCAAATTTATTCATAATCGAATCCAGGCCGTGGAGGTGAGAGCGCAGGATCCTTAGCTGCTAGACCACCAGGGACTGTGTTCTGAAAATATAAGTATGAAAATTAAAAAAAAAAAGGTTATAAATGAACCTTTTTTTGCTTGATTTGTTTTCTTTCGTTTGCCGTAATAATAACCAAGTGGGCATCTTTACCTTCCCTTTAACCATGAAGTAGGTGTACACATTTCCCAGTAGTAAAGAAACTTGCAAATGACTACTTCACCAAAATATGACCTACTTTACACATTATATGAGATATTAGCGTTTGATTCGTCGTTCATCATTTAGGCTAACTGGTAAAGCAAGCACTGTGTATGTAAACCATGATCAGATGTGAGAAATAAGGAATAAAACACTCCGAGGTGTGTTGTTAATGAAGAATGATAAAATAATGAAGAATGAAGTGGATTGTATTCCTACAAAGGCATGTCCTGAAGTGTTTTCTTCCTCTTATGGCGCAGCAACTTGCCCACAATTCCAATTCCAATTTGGAAAAAACTTGCTGACTGTTACAAAGTGCTGACACTGGAGACTCCTTCCATGAATGTTAAATAAACGTCTATTTAACCAACAACGCCGCCATATCAACGAATATAGTTTTTTCGTTCTTAAATAACATGTTTCCTTTGAATCTGTTCATTATTAGGTTTCGATTCGGTGGCGTGTCCGCCACACACATGCCCCTGCAAACGGTTACTATGGAAACAATAACATATTAGAATGAGGGTGTTAATATAAACCTGCGATTTCAATTACAGTGGAAATATTGTCAGAGCTGCTGGTCTAGAAAATGAATCAGCACCTGTCATTCAACAACGCGGTGGAATAAACAGCATTAGCTACTGAACGACAATATCAACATGCTGACAAAAACAGCATTTTTTAAAAATCTATAACAGGAAAATGAACTTTCCAACCCATGCTTGGACATAATCAATGCTTTTAGGCCATATTTTTAAGTTTTCAATATACTAGTTATAGATATATACTTACTAGAAATGTAACACAATGCCACTATCTGTATTCGGATTTAAACCCAAAGTGGGAGTGGCCTAAACTAGAAGGCTTTTATTAATAA
>CM074929.1:2102992-2113262 GCA_037576815.1 Pangasius larnaudii | reverse complement strand
TAACACAATGCCACTATCTGTATTCGGATTTAAACCCAAAGTGGGAGTGGCCTAAACTAGAAGGCTTTTATTAATAATTACCAGCCAGCTAACTGATGAGTGATGAATAGTTTGTTCCTCTAAACAGGAGTTTGGAGGTCAGTGTTATATTGTAAGTTATATTGTACGTAGATTGTATATACAGTATAATTCATTTAAAGGTGCTACTTGGTTTACTGGTGATGCTGTGAGCAGCCATGTTGGTTTGATGTCACTTGCTGAAGTCAGAGTCGAGCAGACCATCCTGAGTTCCCAAGTAGGTGTTCAGAGAGTTCAGAGTTTCCTAGTCCGACGTCAGAAATGACGATTTCCAACGCATAATTACGTTGTTGTTTCTATAGTAACAAGTTACATAGGGACTTGTATGGTGGACACAGCAGATAAGCCTAGTAATAAACTCATTAAAAATGTGTTGTTATTTAACAAAGAAAAAAAGTCATTGTTTCGGTGAAGTTTTCCATGAGGAGCTGTTTGTTTGACATTTATGGAAGGAGTCTCCAGTGTCAGGACTTTGTAACAGTCAGACGTAAAGCTGTAATGTTTGGTTTTCCAACATGGGAGAGTCTTCAGGACAGAGAGCTTTGTGTTTTGTGGTTTCTCAGTAACAAGCTGCATTTCTTTCTGTCTTTTCTGAAAGAAAGTGAAAGGACAACTGCTGTAACGTAAGTGAGAACAGGAAATAACTTGTCTTGCAGACATTCCACAACATTAAATGTAAGTATAAAAGGATTAAACGTGTAATGTGGTGTTCTTTAATGAAATAGACAAATGCCATGTAAGCATTGGAAATTTGCTGTGGTGGAAGAGGAATGACACCCTTCAGGACGTGCTGGTGCTGGAGACATTTGGGATGCCGTGCCAGCAGGATTGTTTATCCTCGTTCTGTTCCTCACTAGGAGGAAATTTAGGGTTTTGGGAATAAATTGTGGATTATAAATTCAATGTAACAGTTGTGTTGCTGTCAGATCCTAAGAGATGAACTAGGATACGACAACCAGCGCGTGTTGACAGAAACCCACAAACCCGTCCAACCTGTCTGACCACAGCAACGTCATTGGGTGCCTGAGTTTCATATGTAAACACACACACACACACACACACACACACACACACACACACACACACACACACACACAAAGCTCTCTTCCTCATCTGCTGCAAAAAACCCTACTTCTCAATCCAAAAAACAAAATGTTTGTGTGTGTGTTAGAGTGTTATATATAGTGTGCGCCTTAGTATGTTTTGTGTGTGTGTGTGTGTGTGTATTAGTGGTTTTTATAGACTTATTTCTGTATGTGTTAATGTGTAGTGTTGTGTGTATGTTAGGAGTGTGTTAGTGTGTATTAGTGTTTTATAGAACTTTAGTCTGGGTGTGTTACTGTGTATTATTGTGTGTGTTAGAGTGAGCTAATGTGTATTCCTGTGTCTGTTAGAATGTGTTAGTGTGTATTAGTGTTTTATAGAGTATTAGTGTGAATGTGTTACTATGTCTGACTGTGTGTATGTTCGTGAGTTATTGTGCATTGTGTGTGTGTGCGTGTGTGTGTGTGTGCGCGCGTGTCCTGCCACCCCAGAGATTATTTTCCTATAGCAGCATGTTCCACTTTTTTTTTTTAATGTATTAAAGAATGACACGTCGTACCTTTTATCCATTTATAGTTACTTGTGAAATATCTGCATAACAAGTTAGTTCATGTTATCAATCATTGTCAGAAAACTTTACAGCTTTACCTCGGACTGTTACAAAGTGCTGACACTGGAGACTCCTTCCATAAATAAATGTCTCTTTACAGAAACATTCACCATATCAATGATTACACACGTTTGTTACTATAGAAACGATAAGGCGTTGGAACAATCGCATTAATATAAACCTGTGATTTTGCTGCTGCACTACTGTCAGAGCTGCTGTTATAGAAAATTAATCAACACCTTCTGACCGGTTGAGAATCAAGAATTTAATAGACTTGTGGTATAATGTGTATTAATGCTTTTAAAGACTGTGTGTGTTAGGGAAAGCTCATGTTTTACTCAGGCTTCTCAGTCTAACCAGATATTAGCACACACACACACACACACACACACACACACACACACACACACACTGATGTGTGAAAATGGTTTTAATGTCAAATGACAAACACCGCCACCTACTGGATCACTCCACACCTGCATGTAGTTTGTGTGTAAATTCTGTAAAGTCAAATTGCTTTCATTGTTAAAATATTCAAAATGATAGTTTATGGAACTACTTTACTGGCCACTTTATGACTTTAATAGCTCTTAATAACTCAAAAACATGTTGCATATAAATAACATAATCTTGGACCTAATTTGTTCTGTTCAGGAATGAAAAGTTCTCTCGCTCCAGTAAAATAATACTGTACCAGTTTACATAAAGCCTAATATTTGAACAGCTGGATCATTTTCATAAATTTATTTATGTTCACAGACTTTAATTTCACAGCTAATGGGCTCCCTGGCAGTCGCTAGATTTGGCAAATTTTTAGACGCGTTCAGTAATTTTTTTTCCCAAAAAGTCCCTAATGACAAATCCAGTCACTTTTTGAGCAGACGTTTGAGCTGTCATCATGGCAATGTACATGCGGAAGCCCATTTCATTCCCGTTGAAAGGATCTGTAACATCTTGTTTGAAATACCGGTAGCTAGTCTTACTAAATCGCACCATCTACTGTTGGGCATAGGACATGCATTTATTTATTTAAGTCTGATGAGGCATAAAACTTATTCTCAGCAGCGTATTCATTTCACCCATGAATGGATAAAAAATGTGATGTGACTATCTTTAAATACTAAAAAAAACTTGTGAATTGCTGCCATAAGTGGAATAAAACACTCTGTGTCATGCTGTTATAGAAAAATAATCAGTGACAGGGTGGTGTGATGAAGCCGAGTGACTGTTACCACAACGAATATGATTATTTTCCGATAGCAGAACAACACAGAGTGTTATATTCCTTACTTGTTAAACAATCAACTAATATAGCAACAAATGCTAAATGAATAGCAGTTTAATCGTAAAACAGCTTAGAACTAAACTAACTAAAACAGTTTAGTTGCATTGTCTTGTTGGGAGAAACGTCATATTGAATGTTTGAAGATGTTTATTGATAAGCACCAATCCAGGAGCTTCCGCTCTGAGTCCAGATCTAGTTTGGGCTTTACAAGTCTCTAACTTGCCTGAGCTCTAACTCTGTGAGTATCTTGTAATGCCTTATGGACTGGTATACGCCCCCCCTGCATTCCAGGTATTCATCAGTCATGCATTCCACAGTATTCCGGACAAGCAAGTGTACACTGACCACTATTTTCGCTTCAATTTCACTATCAGCTTTCATCCACGGTCCAAGAACGGGAAGACTGACTTCCTGAGACTTCAAGACTACATGAGAGGGAACTTGCGAAGATGGAAGGAAGCTCCATTGTAGAATCCTGCATTCTAGCTCCCATCATCAGGGAGTTAGTGCCATATGACATGCACAAGAAACAGATCCGATACATAAACCATCCAGGGGTAAAGTGTATGTTCCACTACAAGTGTGAGATAGGTTTCTAGTGTGTATTAACATTGTTGTTGTCATTGCATATCTAGGCATTTTCACACTATTCAAATACTACAGCACAAAAATACTGATGGCCCACATTGACTCAAGACATGAGCAATGTCTTGAGTATAAACTCTTGTAGCACATGAGCTACAAATACATCTCCTCGATCTCTCCCTGTAGAAAAGTCATGCCTTTACCTACACCACAAAGGCCCTGGTCAGGTATAGCAGTGGAGTTCATCATGGATCTGCCACCCTCCCTCCAATGGCTTCACAACCATTCCCCCTGCTACACTGTGCAAACTCTCCTGGACTCAAGATGATGTAGAGGTCATCTGGAATATCTGATAGTCTGCTAAGTTTATAGTCCAAAAACAACAATTTGGGTTCCAGCTAAATACATTCTGGACCCTGATTTAATCAAGGAATTCCACTGCACACATCCAGATTGTCCTGCTTCTTGTAGTGGGGGTCGACCGCCAAGATGGGATGACCCCCAAGAAGACACCCACATGGATGTGTGTTGGTGGTTCTGATACATTCACTTGCACCGTCCAAGAGCCACCAGGCACTCCAGATCCAGGCCGGACTTTACAATTCTCTAAATCACCTGAGCTCTCATTTACCTGCTTTCCTGTCAACCAGTCAGTGTATTTAACACCTAAAACCACCAGCGGGTAAATATTACCCACGCACATGACAACTCTTTTGATATGGCTAAAGAACATATTATTTCACTGTATTATGCCACTGTGTTCACAAAGAAGTGTCTAGAGTCATGAAATGATTATGTCTAGTCATCAACTATGTTTTTGTCCTGTTGTTTTATGTTCAAGGCTTTTTTTATGCATCACTTTTCATAACGGTCAATATAAGCTAAACAAGTCCGCACTGACAACGACAATTAGAAGGAAGTAAATACATATTTGGGTGGCGTAATGTTATAATACAATGTCATTAAACGTATATTAAGATAACCCATGTTACTTAAATTATAAAACAGTATGCAGTCATATTAATTGCAAATGTTTTAATTATTTTAAAATTTTTCGTTGTTTTTTGGGGAAAATAAATGCCTTTCCAATCTGCTATGTGATGCGAAAAAAGAGAAGAACGAACTCCAATCTTTCACGTCAAAGAATCCTCCACTACGCGTCTTTTCCGCTGTATTACTGAGGTTGTCGGATGCTGAGCCGATCCAGGAAATGTGGAAATGAAATAAAGGAGAAATTGATGCTTTTGATATCTGGTTATCACTAACTGATTTCCTGATTTCAGTGTTTGTCACACTGTTCACACTGGAAGGGTTTCAGAGAAGTTTTTTTTTAAATTCAGCTTTCTTATACATACAGTGTACACATATTGTTCAAGGGAAATGTCATTCATTTCAATTACACTCAACACTGATTGATTAGTCACACTTTTAATTCATCATGTAATTCTTGCATGAGGGCAGTTTGGTGGCACAGCTGGTAGCGTTGCCACCTCACAGCTCCAGGGTGTCCAGTTCAATCCCGAGCTTGGCAGACTGTGTGCTATTTCACCTGTTCTCCCTGTGTTCATGTAGATTTCCTCTGAGTACCTCTCAAAAACAAGAAACCAAGAGTTCAAGAGTAACTGTCAACTTGATGCTACCACCAGCATGCTTCTTTCTGGGAATGGGGTTCTTAGTGTGAAGAACAGTTTTGGGTTTCCTCCGGATTCTCTGGTTTCCTCCGATCTCCCAAAAAACCTGTTGGTAGATGGTATGGCTATGCAAAATTGTCCCTAGGTGTGAATGAGTGTGTGTGTGTGTGTGTGTGTGTGTGTGTGTGTGTGTGTGTATGAATGATGTTGGTGCTGAATGATGCTGTTTGTCCAAAGAATATTGTCCCAGAAGCATTGTTATAGTACTTCTAGGTGGCCTCTGTGGTGTCATTTCATTAAAATTGTTCTTATTTAGTACTGTTCTTATAGTACACGTGAACAATGATATCAAATTCTAGTTTTCTGACGGACCTTTGGTACTATCCTTGGGTTTGATTTCACCTCCTTCAGCATGTGCTCTTGTGATCTTTGTGGGAAGGTCACTCTTATGCTTAATTTCCCCCATTTGCAGACTGCTGTCTTATTGGGGATTGATGAACACAAAAAAAGTTTCCAAAAAGTTAATGGCTAATGTTTGTCAATGCTCAGCCAACCTGCTTCGCAGGTTTGGCAAAGGAAGCTAATCTTAAGCCCAAATTCCAAAATATGTTTTTTTTTATTTTTAAATAATTTTGTAAATAATTTTACTATTTTTTTCCCCCCATCATCAATATTCTGGGCTACTTTGTCTACATTCAATTTACGTCCATTTCATTTCATGTGGAAGTTTAAGGAGGAGTGAACGTCTGTAAATCTACACATGCCATTTTTTAGAATTGCAAAATTTCAACACAGAATTGCTGCTCAGTATAAATTTGCTCAAATACTTTGCAAACAGTAGTTTCTGTTGAGAAAGGCTCAAGTGCACGTTCTCGGTCTTAACTTCCTCTTCAGTTTCTGAGAAGAGAATAGATAAATTGTGAAATTAAGTGTGAACGTTGTGGGCACAATAGTCTGTTAAATACAGGATGTGTCCTGGATTTTAAGGTTATTGCAGAATGAACTTAAAAACAGAAGACAAAACAACTGGTGTAGCTAAACACTTAATGTATAGCACATAATGTATAAATTAAATGAAAAAAAAGTCCATTTCATTTCCAGGATGTAACACTAGAGATAGAGATAAACAGTTACACTCTAGCAATAGCAATAGTTATATTTTGATGCCTACTGCTAGTCAAAAGCCTTACAAGATTTGTGATTACATTATAATGACCATAAAAAAAATACTATGAGGAGAAGGAAGATTGATCTGGTGAAGGTGGTCTTTTTATCAGTCTTTCCAATGGCCCCTTGATCAGTTTACCCATCATGAGTTCTGTTGTTTTTTCCTGTTGTTGCCTGTTGGACGGAACTGATGGAACTCAGGAAGCCACTGGTCCCAGGTATGATGATTTATTTCCACCAGTTTTTGGTCAAGATCTTGTACTGACAATGCATGAGATGAGCACTGTTTAAAGTCTCCTCCAGCACGTCCCAAAGACTTTCACTGAGGTTAAGGTCAGGACTCAGAGGTGCCAATTCATGTGTGAAAATGATTCTTCATGCTCTCTGAACCGTTCTTTCACAATTTTAACCCTGATGAATCTTGGCAGCGTCGTCCTGGAATATGGCCATGATACGTCTTTCTACATGGTTATTAAAGAACTAAAAAGCTACACACTTCATCTTTTAAGATTAAAAGAACTGTTGCCGAACATATAACATGCTAGAAACATTATAATCACTCTAATAATTATCAATTCATAGACTCATATGTATTTGCCTAATCTAAACAGCGACTTTTTTTTGGCCAGGCAGTGTATTTTGGAACAACCCACAGTGTGAAGAATTCTTTTCTGAGGATTTTCACAATTCAAGCTGTCTTGCTACTCTCAAGGGGAACATTTCAACCCATCTGGTGAAATCATTCATCACAACCTACAGGCATGTGCTCTGATTTTTACTAGTAGGGAGAGGCCCCATCAAATACCCTCAGACAACTTTGTGGACGGTGAGCCACCAGGCCACCTTCAGCATCCTCAGCAGTGTCCTTAACTTCCCTAGATGTCCCCCTAGAGGATTGTCATGAATGTAATGCAGAAACCCCTTATTAATGATTGTGGTACCACCAACTGATATTTCTCTTCTTTATTCTTCAGGGGAACTTTAAAATAAAGCACCCTCTGGAAGTCCTCAAAAGTGATCTGTTGGTCTTGGACTTTATGGGGTTTGTTTTCAGACTGCAGGTGAGTTATGGTAAGGTCATTGAGTTAAGCTTGTGAAATTTCTGCCTAGATATTTGTACATCTGATGAAACATTGGGGGCGTGATTGTTAGACAGTGTATGGTTTCTATTTTCAGGAGCTCGTAGGCTCTGGATAAGGCATTTGGGCCTAGATTAAGACATCCCTTCCGATACAGGACCTTGTAGGAGAACTATTGCAATCTTAGTGTCCAGCGGGTCAGATGCGCGGTGGTCTTGGGACGATTGAAAGCCCAGGCAAGAGCAGCATGGTCCGTAAATACTTCGACTCAGTCCCTTCCAGGTAGTTTGTCACTTTTCCACAGCCCATACCACCTCTAAACTCCTATTTGGATGTAGAATAATTTAGCTCAGCTCCCCGCAATGTCCTAGAAATGTACACTATCACCATCTCTACTTCTGTAGAATGCTGATTAAGGATGGCTCCCAATCAAACTTGGAAGGGTTGCGAGAGTTTGGGCTTTCTGAGTCTTTTTGAGAGCATCCATGCTGGCTTGGCATTCAGGTGTCCATCCCCATTTAACATTCTTTCTTTTTGTTTTTAGTTAGTTTAAGGGGGCTTTGAGGTCCGCAACATTCGGAATGCATTTGTGATACCACCCAACCAACCCGAGGAAGCATTGCAGCACTCTTAGGTCTGTTGTAGGAGGGAAATCGGTGATATCTTGGGTTTTTTCCGGGTCGATCTCTACCCCCTTCCCAGAGACAATATGCACTAAAAACTTCAGCTGTGCTTTGACGAAGTCACTTTTCTTCACGTTTAGCATTAGGTTAGCTTGTGTGGGGTGTAAGACAGTGTTTAGGTGTTCCAAGTGGTATTCGCTGGAATGAGAGTATATAATGATACCATCTATATAGACGAAGCATACTTTTCCCCTCAGATCACCCAGGACTTTCACCATGAGCCTCTGGAATGTGGCCGCGGCATTGCCGATACCATAAGGCAAAGACTTGAATTGATATAGTCCCCTTGAAGTAATAAATGCTGTCTTTTCCTTACTCTTCTTATCCATTTCCACCTGCCAGTACCCAGATTGCAAATCAAATGTGCTGAACCAGGAGGCGCCTTCCATTGATACGAGAATGTCTTGTATGAAGGGCATGAGATAAGCATCTGGAATGTTCTTGCTGTTCAACCTCCTGTAGTCCACATAAAACCTGTGTGTAACATCAGGTTTTGGCATGAGGACCATGGGGGAGGACCATGGAGAGAAAGAGGGCTCAATGATGTTATCTTGGGGCATCTTGTCCACCTGATCTTCAATTTTCTTTTCAATTTTCTGCATTTGTTTGGGATGTCATCATGAGTTATGAGTTTGTGTTTTTGCACAGCTGTTCAACCCAGGACACTGGAGGTGGTGCAAGGCCAGTTCGTTATCAGTTCCCTTAGAGCCTCCTGGTTGCCAGAGTCCTAAGATCAGTGGTGATAAAAGTAAGACAAGTGAACAAAGGTATAGGAGGTAAGGTGTAGTAGAGACTCACAGTAGCAGGGTGGTGAGGAGGAGCACCTGTTATATGTATCCTCTCTCTGTTTTCATTCCATAGCGACCTGCTCCTATTTCTAGAATGACACCTGTTGATCCCAGGAAGTCCAAGCATGCTATGAGTGGGAAAGCTAGGTGTGTGTCTTGCATAATATATGATATTCTCTGCCATGCCAAGTGAATAGGATCGCCCTCTTGTCTTTAGATGACTAAAGACTTTAGATGATTTAGGTGAATTTTTCCATTGGCCATGATGAATTTCTGTGGAAGGTTGTCGGAGCATCCCCTCCTAGCTGTCTTCATAATCCCTCCTGCATCAGTGTGAAGGTGCTACCTGTGTCCAACACAGCTTTCACCTCCTTCCCTCCCACAGTCACAGGTACCAGGAGAAGAGACGTGATGTCATGATATTGGGCTATGGAGTCTCCTGCTAGGTTTTTGGTCATAAATCCACCTTAAATTGTACAACTGCCTGTATTGTTTGTACATGTTCAACATTCTTCACACCATTAATCATCATTATCGGACTGTTAATGATCAGAAATATACAGAAAACTTATCATAGAATTTATCTCAGCAGTAGGATCACGTCATGTAACAAAGGGACCTGTAGAAAAATCTAAATCCTCTCTATCAACATTCCATCACTGATTATTTTTCTGTAACAACATGATAAATTGTGTTTTATTTCTTACTTACTAAATAATCAACTAAAATAATCAACTAAAATAGCAACAAAACCTAAATGAAAACTAGTTTAAGACTTCTGTTGGGCAGATTCTAACAGCAAGAAAGTCTCAAGATCTTTCTTCTTTTTTTAAAAAATATTAGACAATAAATTAATGAGCAACAAAACAAAATTACAAATCATCTACATGCATGAAAATCAGGAATAAATGTATTCTACATAGTAATTGCATTGTCTCCTTGGATAAAATGTTCTCTAGCAAACTCCGACTTCCAGAAACAGTATTTATACTGAGATCATGAGACACTTTAATTGCACACAGGTTCAACTAATTATGTGACTTCTGATTGTAACTGGTTGCACAAGAATTGATTTACGGATTTTATTATTTCTGCGATCACAACTTTAAAATTTTAAGTTCCTGAATTATTTTGCTAATTATATTAATTTTTCCACACTTCCGAATTAAGGCCTTTTTTGTGTAGATTCATGACATTTAATCCCAATTTCAGTTCCAGGTTCTAACACTGCAAACCAAGGACAAGGTTAAACACTGTAAATTTACACATAATACCGCATCAGCAGTATTATAACACCGATTTGCTGATACGATGAAAAAA
>CM074929.1:2076533-2089964 GCA_037576815.1 Pangasius larnaudii | reverse complement strand
TTCTGTCTTCAACAGTTGCCGTCTCTGTTTGTCTCTTAAAATGGAGTGCACTGTCTTCAGGAAGTCCTTCTTGCTTTCGAGAGAACTAAAGAGATGACACAAGCAAAAGGCAGGACAAAAAGCAGGAAGAATCAGACCTCAGTTCACTTTTAATCAGAGTCTTAAAATGTATAGACCACATTTACAACACTGCGGCACCTCATAAATTTTGTGCTAAGATGCTTTAAGGATCCAATTTCACAACATTAAACTGGCACCAAATTGGTACGTGCCAAATTCCTGTACTCTCCCGATGAGACCTAAATTCAGTTCATCTTAGGAAATGCATTAATAATTATTACCACAGCCTTTTTTTCTGTGAGACTTGACAGCAGTGGACTTATCAGGTTAATTTTATCAGAGCCAGCTGGCAACACAGAACCAATAACTGGTACACTGATATCACTACACCAATGGGGCACAGACTTGCCCAAATTTTCATCTCATTTTCTACCAAAGATTCCTCTCCAATCAACCATGTGATTGGTTGAATAGATACAACCATTGGTATCCAATAGCCAAACTCCATTTTGTAATTTATGGCTAATTTTCCTTTCTGTCTTCACAACCATAACCTACTCAAATCCAAATGATCTGCTACCAAAGGCCTTAGGAGAACATTTTATAGTACTTCTGTTCCTTCCTTTGTGCTACCCTCATCAAATCTGACTACGCACTGACACAGATTGCATCCAAATATAGACAGACGCAGAGTCAAACCAACCAGGACTACAGCCAAAATGTGGCCATTTGACAAACTTAGGATGCTCCAAAACTGGTTGAGCATCACAGACTGGGAATCATTACAAGCTGCTTGTGAGTATGTGGACTCATCCACTCCATCCACTCACTGTCTCATCCAAGATGTCTTGAGGATCAACAGCAGGCAAAGAAGATCAGGCGGATTTGAAACAGAACCTAACAACAAAATCAGTTTAGCAAAAAGCCAGTTGTAAGGACAGATTATCTCAGTGTTTCAATAACCATAACTGTTGAGTTGTAGAGTTTTCAAATCATTAAAATACCAGAAGATACAAAGAACAGTTGCTTAAACCATTTCAATAAAAAATTTACAAAGATGAACAGCCTCAATTTTCTCAGTAAGTGCTGCACAGACTGCACTATAATCTGCCCTATGACCCCCATCATAATTAAGAAAAAAGATGTTCTCAGGATATTCAAAACCAAGGATCCAGCTGGAATCTCACCTGGCACTTGCAAAGAAGCTTGCCTCGGTTTTCACTGAGATTGTCTGCTTCGGACAAAGTACCTACATGTTTCAACCTGCAAGTTGCAAGCTTCCCGGGGCTGGTATACCTCAGGGCTATGTGACCAGGGGCTTAATGCTCCCTGTAGAGCAACCCTTGCTGAATCTATATGAGGGGAGATGTCAGACAAAAAGCAATCCTAAAGACCTCCATGAAAGGTACAAATCAGACTAAGTGAAACATGCATGGATTAGGGATACCAGGACCCACCCCTTGAGCCAGGCCTGGTGTTGTGCCCAGAGGTGACTGGTGATTGGGCCACCCACGTAACCCAGTCAGGTTCAATCTGAAATGGTGACATGGCGCCATCTTGTGGGCTCACCACCTGCAAGAAGAAAGCTGGGGGTCTGGTGCAATGCCTGTTGGGTGGCAGGCATGTGATTGACAGACTAGACCTGTATGTGGCCTTCTCAGCCTAGTGCCACTTCAACCCACCAGGAAAATTGTAACGAGAATGAATGAATGAATGACAGCTGTACTAACTCCAGGTCAGTGGGTGTGATATCTTTAGCTGGGCAGTGGCGGCTGAAAGGTTAAGGCTTTGGGTTGCTGATCAGAACGGTGGGGGTTCGAGCCCCAGCGCTGCTTCCTAAGAAGCTGGCATATGCCAACTATAATGGGGGCAGCCTAATGTTTAGAGTCTGGGACTTGTAACCCGAAGGTGAACCTGAAGGTCGTGGGTTCGAGTCTCAGGTCTGGCAGGGATTGTAGGTGGGGGGAGTGAATGACCAGCACTCTCTTCCACCCTCAATACCATGACTGAGGTGAGACCCCTGAGCAAGGCACCGATCCCCCAACTACTCCCCGGGCGCCGCAGCTAAAAAAAAAAAAAAAAAAAAAAGGCTGCCCATTGCTCCGGGTGTGTGTTCACTATTGTGTGTGTGTGTGTGTGTGTGTGTGCACTTGTATGGGTTAAATGCAGAGCACAAATTCCGAGTATAGGTCACCATACATTACTTGAAAAAGTTCATATCATTGTTCCTTGTCACAGAACTTCCAAGAGAAAGCAGACTTGTCAAGGCAGCACAAAACAATAGTAAAAATAAACAGAAGTTATAGCAAATATTGTGCACAGCACAGAAAGTCCTTCATCAACTGCGCCTCAGAAGCAAATCCGAGCCAGGGATTGATCAACTAGAAAACAGACAGACTCAGACTCAGCCTACCACCTAGTATACTTTAATGTAAGTAGGTGTGTTTTTTTTTGTATTGGTGTGTTTACGTGTGTGTATTTATGATTTCAGTTTGTGTGGGGGTTTTTTTTGGGCATTTGTGAGCACAAGGTGTGTGTCAGTCACCAGTGGTCTGACCTGCAGCACAGGTGAAACACTCTCTCTGGCCTTCCTTCTGACTCAGATTTCACATGGATGATCTCACACACTGCAGCACTGTCACCATCTGTAAGGCAAATATACACTATGCCACACACTCACCGAACACTTTAATAGGAACACCTATTCACCTGCTCATTCATGCAATTATCCACTCAGCCAGTCAGCACAATTCATAAAATAATGCAAAAACAGGTCAAAAGCTTGAGTTAATATTCACATCAAACATCAGAATGGGGGGAAAAAATGTGATCTCAGATTTGACATGGTGTGTGTTCTGACATGTTTTTCTGCTCACCACTGTTGTAAAGAGTGGTTATTTGAGTTGCTGTAGCCTTCCTGTCAGCTCAAACCAGTCTGGCCATTTTCCTCTGACCTCTCACATGTACAAGGCATTTCCTACATGCAGAACTCCCGACTACTGGATGTTTTCTGTTTTACGCACCAGTCTGTTTAAGCTCTAGAGACTGCTGTGTGTGAAAATCCCAGAAGATCAGCAGTTTCTGAAATACTCAAACCAGCTCATCTGCCCCCAACAGTCATGTCACGGTCACTGAGATCACTTTTTTTTTTTCTAACCACGTGATTGGCTAATTGCATGGTTGAACAGATGTACAGGTGTTCCTAATAAAGTGACTGGTGAGTCTACATATACTTTAGTAATTTGTAGTGTAAGCAGTAAAATTAAGTGAAGCACACAAAAATTTCCAGAAAAACAGTACAATTTTGATAAAATTGCAGTTTACTTTGCAGTTTTGTCCTGTTCCTCTGGAAACTGCACTGTGCTTATGTGTGTTACACGTATGAGTGTGTGTGTGTGTGTGTGTGTGTGTGTGTGTGTGTGAGCAGTGTGGTCACAGAGTGTTACCTGCACCAGTAAGTGTTCGAACTTGAAGGGCATCAGTGGAGATCATGTGACGGAAACGGAACGGGTCTCTGTCTTCACCTGATACTGATGCACGTTGTGATCCACCCTGATAGATAGACAGATAGATAGACAGATAGATAACACTGTGTGTGATGCACCCCTCATAATTTGTATTATTATTATGTGCCAGACTAAAAGAGTGGGATGAAGCTGGGAGAAAAAGACAGAGAGAAAGAGATAGAGAGACAAGGGAATGACTCACCATTTTCCTCTTTTGTTTGGAGCCGTCTTTACAGACAAAAACAACGGCCGTTTTAAACACTGAAAGCAAGAAGACAATGAAACACCACTAATGAAAGGATCGAGGAGCAGAATGTTACAGGAAGTAGCAGATATACAGATATTCATTTTTTTTTAGACATCATTCTAGTTGTGTGTGTTTGCAACAGAATGCAACAGTGTGTAAATAAATAACAACACACTTGGGGGCATGCTGTTGCAAGAAAATAATCCATCTTGGGGGAGTGTGTTGCGGCAGAGTTGATTATTTTCCTATGGGAGCACTTCCCGAAGTGTTTTACTGCTGTTAAAGCACAGCAATTTGCAAAGTGTAACCCAGAGTAACAAGAACTAACTTGGTTCGCGGATGTTGCACAACGTTAAATGTAGCTATAAACGGATAAAAAGTACACCGATCATCAGAGCAGGGGTGTGTGATGTACCGAAGGTGGCGAGTTGAGGCTCTTTCTTCCATTTTCCCAGTGAGGACGGAGGATTGAGCCAAATCAGAGTGGTGTGTAGCAGCAGGTCTCCCATTGAAAGATCAGCTACCTGCAATCACAGTCCAGTTACTCATCTTTTTTCAGTAACACTGTGTGTGTGTGTGTGTGTGTGTGTGTGTGTGTGTGAGGTGTGAGTTCCTGTTCTCTCTCTCTCTCTCTCTCTCTCTCTCTCTCTCTCTCTCTCTCTCTCAAACACACATATACACACACACACACACATATATACACACACACACACACACACACACACACAAACACACACCTCTTTCTTGTTGCCGGTCTGTTCTGCGATGAGCTGGTCAAACACAGCACCAAATTCCTCATGGAGCTTCTGCATCTCGTTAATGTGGCTGGCTACTTTATTCATGGCCTTCACCGCCACTGCATACACACAAACACACACACACACACACACACACACATACAAACACATACAAACACATACACACGTTTTCAGATTTCAGCACTTGACAACAAATGTATCTCATAATACCTCTCTTTTGCTCTCTCTCTCTCTCTCTCTCTCACACACACACACACACACACACACACACACACACACACACACACACAGTTACCATCCAGGTGGTAGTGCTCCTCACTCTCTGGGTCAGTGAGTGTGTAAAGCTCACGCAGCAGCAACGGGTACTTCAGCACTCTCTGGATGGGTTTAATCAGATATGACTCGAGTGTGGACGAGTGCTGCTGCTTCGGGTTCCTCTCATCCAGGAACGCCTTAAAGTCTGGGTCCGTCTTTGCTGGACACACACACACACACACACACACACACACACACACACAATTAGGAGGTCAACTTGTCACACACCAGGCTTTGTTTATTAAACTTGGATACGGATTAATATATTCATAAACAATTTGCAGGACATTTACACAAGAAATGTGGTATTCATTAAAATCCAGTTTGGAAAAATGCTCATATCGTGTGTTCGCTCCGGGGGGGTGTGTAAATTTTTACACAAAGAAGAACTCACTAATGCAAATCATATCATTAGCGATGAGGTGCTGCGATTTTATACGCAAATAGCATAAAATCACTTACTTATTTCAAGTAAACACAAATTTAATGAAACACTTTTTGAAACTCAGTCATTTCGCCTGAATGACTTGAAAGAAAACAGCAATCCATAAATTAACACAAAAAAGACTAGCCATTCGAGTATGACAAAAGTATTGGCGCCTTATAAAAGGAGGGGGCGTGGAGTTGAGTGCTAATGGATGGGTGGGTTGGGCTGGCAAGCATTATGAAGAAAATTAGCTTCATAATACTTGCCAGAATAATTGGTAAATTGATAAATGAGGCCCATTGACTGTGAGTGTTTCTATTTTCTGATACACTGAAAAATAAGTGTATAAAATAACGCTGTCAAATTACGTACACAAAAGAAACGTGGTATTTTATCAGCATCAGCTATTTTCTATACAGACTACATTCTGTATGTTCTTGGCAGTCTTTTTAGTAGAACGATGTAGAAGAAGACAGAGAGAAAAACTGAGAGGTATTACCTTTCACCAGGACCTTGGGGACTTTAGTGTGACTTGCACAGAAAGCGCTGTAGATCTTAAAGCGATCGGCGTAATAAAGGAACGAACCGCCGAGAGAGAAGAGTACTTTCTGGAAGAATGAGAGACAGAGTGACAGACAGAGAGAAGAGGTTATATACTGTATATATATACACTCGGGTCCTACCAAGAACTCAGAACGCACACTCAGTGCTCATTAACATCTCTTACCAACGCTCATGTCAGATTTTTTTGCATCGCTATTTCCTTTGCTGGCGTTGAGTAAAAACAAGGCAATTATGTGCAGTTCTGGTGTGATGTGACATTAAGGGAATGTTGAGGCAAAATTAGCTAGCTAGCTTGTTTCCTGCTTTGTTAATGTTCATTTAGATGACTTTAACACAAAACAGATTATGTGCTAATAAAACTGAAGTCTATTTATGCTTCCTGATGTTTTTTCCAATTAACGTGCCAGGTAAATCCAGGCATCACTTTAGTGTACATTACGTTAAGATTGTAGCATTTACTAGCTAGTTATGTTGCAAATGTAAATAAATATTTGGTGCAAAACTATCAGGATTCTACATCAATATTTGGTGCCATGTTACGATAATTATTCAGAATTTTATATGTAATAATGAAGTGCTTGGAAGTAGTATTTGGTGCATACTTTGCACATTTGACATGTAACTACTTAGTAACTAATGTGAAAAATATCAGGTAACCTTCAGCTTTAAATGCTAATGAGTCATGTATTAGCGGTGAGACTGCTAAGTTGATTCAGTAAGCACATGACAGGCAACAACTGCATAGTAATGTTGAACATTATATAGCTATTTAACATTGTTGTGAAAATAATGTAATGTTCAAATATGGATCGTAGCAACAGGTACTGCTGTATACCTGGCATTTCACATTAGCTACTATGTACGTACATGTCCAATTTACAAGTTTGCGCCAAATATTACTCGTAAGAACAACATATTGCTAAGTAAATACGCTACCCAAATTTAACTTGTGTTCGGTCTGACTAGTGGATAAAAACCCCATACCAAGCTATCAACATCTCATTTCTCACCTTGAATTGATCGACTCGCTCCAGTTTCTCGAGGTCAGGGACGAGTCGCGTTCCGTCCTCCAGCGTGCGCAAAAACTCCACCTGAAACTCCAGCATCTCCGGAAGGTTCCCGAACAACACATCCAGCTTAAACACACACCACACACACACACACCCCAAATCACGCATTGCACACAGTAAACAGTTTCATTTTACTCATTTTCTAGGATCACCTAAAGTCAGTTTTACAATGCTAACATGCAAAGAACAAACTTGATTCGCTTCACCCATAAGCCTGTGGATTTATAACTGACAAGGAGGTGAAGTTACATAATGCCAAAGATTTAAAGAAGAAAAGTGTTTCTACAGCAGACAGAATAACTAAAGAAAAACAAAATAACTGACAATGCTAATTTATGTAACTAGCTAAATTTACCACAGGAGGTTATTGCTAGTTGGCTGACTTTGCTAACCATAGCCTTCTCCTGCTAAAATCAGAAGGAAAAATTTCATATCAGGATCTTCACCACATGAACAAATATTTACCAACTGAAATACTGACATCTTGCAAAAATCTAATTTTATCGCACTCTTCAGTTCAAAAGAACTGATTACTTGCTTACACTAATCAGCCACCTCTTTCTGTCATTGCTACGCTAATGCGTCTGTCTGCGTTTCTTTCAACCACTGGTCAGTTATTCAAAAATAAACCGACTTTACAATGAAATATCAGTGTTTGCTGGCAAGAACATTGAAATATGTGTTTGCACTGTAGCTCACGAGATCAGAGAACTTGCTAGCTAACATTCTTCAATATGGCAAATAGATTAACAAACAATTCTACTGGCAACTGTATCTAAGAGAATATTTTACCATCAATGTTACTGCAGGCAAAAGTTATCCTCGATTTTGCGAGTATAATTATGCTAGCTACAGCTTAACTTTTGCTATTTCTATGTCCTCATAGTCAGCCATAATTGTGAGAATATGAGACGAAATTGCTAAAATAAAACGTTTTCCTGAGGTGAGAAATGTGTGTGTGTGTGTGTGTGTGTGTGTGTGTGTGTGTGTGTTACACTTATGGACACATCTGTATTTTATTGCCAGTGTGCCAGTGTGATCCCACACAGTGCTCAACATAGCACTTCACTCGCCCACACACACACACACACACACACACACACACACACGCAAGTTTGTCAAAAATCCTTCAAAATTCCATTCAAAGTATTAATTACTTAATGCAATTTAATTACTTAATTAAAAAAAATAAAAGAAACATGTATGGAGTTATATGGCAGCTGCTCCACTGAATCTAAAACTAACAAGAAAGAGTTTTTTAAAAAACTCTGCGGTTAATTAACAAAGAAAAAAAGCAGAGTTTATATAGATGTTTATTTAACAGTTTTTTTAACATGGAAGGAGTCTCCAGTGTCAGCTGGGGAAAGTACACATGTTGCAATTTCTCTGTAACGTAGAAAGCTGCATTTTTTTTGTCTTCAAGAGAGAGGCTGGTGAAAGAATGACTGTTTATAGCTGCTGTAGTGTAAGTGAGAACAGGAACTAACTTGTTGCATGGACATTCCACAACATGAAATGTAACTATAAACAGATAAAAAGTACATCGTTATACTTCAATTAGTTAAAAATAAAATCACTGCTGGCAAATGGCTGTGGTATAAGAGGAATAAAACACTTTGAGACATGCTGTTAATGGAAAATAATAAACTTCTAGATGGTAACGGTAACTTTGCTTTGCCTTGGGCGACATCACACCACCCCCTCAGTGATTATTTTACTATAACAGCACATCCTGGTGTGTTTTACTCTTTACAAATCATATTTGATATGCTTTTTTTATACACATTTTTTATACTGTAATTTGTAGTTGACTTAAATACCAAATTCCACTCTTCCCAGAGCGGTGTAATGCAATCAGAGTAAAGTGCTATCTGCCCTCTTCTGCATACATGAGCTCACAGACGCCCACGATTGGTTAGTGTCGTTGTGATTGACAGGGGAGAGACAGCATGCCCCTCCCACCCAGACAATCTTGACTTCCAGTGACAGATTCATAGCTGCAGTCTCTCGAGGATAGGGCAAACGCTTTTCTGAACATTTGTTTTTAAAAATTTGATTATTAAACACACACACACACACCTTAACGTAGGTGCGCTCAGTCTCCACGAGTTCACAGATGACCTTGCGCAGTTTATCGGCATCCGAGAGCTGACGAGGAAGTGAGGAAGAGGACGAGGATGAAGCTGCTTCCGACGAAGGGTTCATCTCATGGAGACTTCGGCAAAAAGCTGCGACCTGCTCCGTGCTCTGGAGAGAGCGAGAGAGCGAGAGGGAGAGAGAAAGAGAGAGAGAGAGAGAGAGAGAGAGAGAGAGAGATTAGAGGAGTGGGATCCACTGCAGTTTCCCTTCTCTCTCTTTCTATATACAGTATAAGTTACTGAGCAAAAGACACAGAGCTAAAGAAAGAAAGAGATATATAGAAACATAGATCGAGAGAGAGCGAGAGAGAGAGAGAGAGAGAGAGAGAGAAGTTGACAGGTGGGAATGGGAGCTAAAAAAATCTTTTGAACTGATTTGAGCTATTTTGAGTTAAAGTCCTTCTCAGAGTCCTTCCTCTCTCCCGTTTACTCCATCTCTCTTTCTCTCTCCTTCCATCTTTTTTTCTTCATTACCGAGCTTCTGCCTCTCCATCTCACTTTATGTATCAGGTCCTGATGTATAAAGCTTTTTGTGCCTGTTTCCAAGAGTAATTAGGCCGCACTGCTGATGGACCTTGCCTGTTATTAATGAAACTAGACTAAATGCACGTTTTTTTAGATTTTTTTTTATGCACCATGTAAGTGGCAATACGCAAAGTGCACTTCTCTTCCCAGTACGCATGCGTGTGAGGGGGAATCGCACAACCAGCAGGACCGTGTGAGATCATTTCCTCTCTGTACATTAACGTATAAATGTCTTTATGTTAAGCTTCTGTCCTCATAGACATTTATTATTTATAACAGCGGTATACCACAATGCTGTGTCTCTGTTTCAATCGGTCACTAGGTGATTCATTTCTTCATCTCTGACATTAGTTTCGCTGGAAGACAAATCACAGGTTTATATTAATGCGCTTGCTCTACTACATTATACATTTTGTTTATAGTAACAACCTACACAGGCACTTGTACAGCGGATGCTCCACGTTAACAGAATAAAAATGTGTGTAACTGTTGATATGGTGAAGTTTTCTGTAAAGAGCGTTTTTTTTTGGAAGAAGTCTCAGCGCTTTGTATCAGTCGGAGGTAAATATGTAACTTTAAGTTTTCCACCACAGGAAAGTCGTTGAGACGGAGTGCTTCGGAGTTTACGGTTCATCAGTATCACAAAAGAACTCCATTTACTGAATTAAATTTACGCAGATCTCTTTGATACTGAACTTCCATTTTCTCTTCAGTCCCAAGCTTTCTGACCATTTCCACCGTTCCACATGAGCAATTAAATCGCAATTTGCATCTCGCGCATTTACTAGCGTCGCAGGTGTTTGCGTGTTGAACCGCAGCCTTAATAAACTAAACGTCTAAGTCAGATGCATTGTGAGCGCATTTTGGTTGTATGACTGTCTTCATCTCTCTCTCTCTCTCTCTATCTGTCTGTCTGTCTGTATTTCTGTTTTCTCTCCTACTGACAGCTTTACTTTACTCCGAACTAAAACACGAACATGAGCACCTGTCCTTCGGAGCGGTTGCCATGGGGACACATTTACGCCGACAGACTGATGAAGAGCAGAACTGCATGCACACACACACACACACACACACACACACACACACACACACACACACACACACACGCTCACGCACACACACATGCACTCACACACACGCTGTGATTGCCAGTTACTGAGGACTGAATGTTCTGAGCAGAAGTGACAGCAAATGTCAACTTCACACTAAACTTCTCTCTGCATCTCTCCTCTTCCTTCTCGTTCTCCTTTTAGACCCTCTATTTTCTCCATCTTTACTTCTTTTCTGTCTCTGTCTCTCTCTCTCTCTCTTTTCCCCTCAGGAAGTGGCATTTACAAATCATTTGTAAAAAAACTATGTGTAAATAGATGTACAGAAATGAGAGGACGCTTCCTTAGAAAGAAAAAGAAAAGGAAATATGGAAATTTGGGACAGTGATAGAGGACAGTCTCAGCCACCTACACCGCAATTTTGGTGCATGCCACACAAGCACTCTAGAGCCCACAACAGGGCAAACTACTGGACATACCTCTGCAATAATAACTCTTCTTTATCACTTCTTTAAGTCATGGCTAGTCCAATGGATGGTGTTAATTTCTGCCATATTAGATTTTCCATCCTTTTTGACCTTTTTTCATTTATTCTCCTACAAGTTATGACCAACCATCATGAAATATGGCTCACAGCCTCATGAGATCAGTCCAGACAGGAAGTGAGGACATTTCTCAGCAATTCTTTTTTTGTGTTGTCACCAAACTGGACATGTATGTTTAGCAACATGACCTGATGTTAACAAGCAAGCTTCAAGGACCTTTGCAAAGACTACTAAACAGGAAGTGGGGCAATCTCTCAGCAACGGCTTGACCTTTTGCCTTCAAATTTAGTATAACACCTTGGGAACAAACGCTGATTTTCCCAAAGGCTTTTGGTCTTCATTCGTTGCTAAGGGGTTGGGTCAGAAAGTGCTTGGCCCCTTAATCGCTGCTTGTAGCTCTTATTTTTTTTATTATTATCAATTTGACTAGACAAGTGTAATTCTATGATTGATGCTGGTGTGTTACTCTTTTGGTTGGGGGCAAGACAAATTTCCCCCAATTTATTTTGTACTCTGTTTCTATTTTTTTTTGGATATAAAAGAATCATCTGTGCTGGAGATCTCAGTGGGACCCTTTTTTGGGTTCCAAAATGTGCTCCTCAGACCCGCTCTTAGCACCAACACAGGGATAATACTGTATTTTCCTGGTAGCCTTATAAGTTCTGTCCCATTTTTCACAACCTGATATTGTAGATGTTCATTATTTATATCAATTGTAATGTTTAGTGAGCGAAGGCAGGACACAAGTGGGTTTGATTGTCTTAGAATAATCTATAATAAGCAATACAGGCATGACTTGGAAAAATCTGAAGAAAAAAAAAGAATCTGCAAAAATCAACCCTCAGAAATGCATGAAACAATCAACAGGATTTTGAGAAATACTAAGTAATGACAGAGTGTAAATAGATGAACTAATCAAAGACTTGACACAGAACAGATGAACACAATAGGGCAACCAACCAATGACAGGGCTAACCCTAGCCCTAGTCTAGTGTTAAGGTTCCAATTAAGGTTGTGATCTAGAGTTAAGATTTCCAATTAAGATTGGGATCTAGGGTTAGGTTTTCCAATTATGATTGGGATCTAGAGTTAAGGTTTCCAATTAAGATTGGGATCTAGAGTTAAGATTTCCAATTACGATTGGGATCTAGTGTTAAGGTTTCCAATTAAGGTTGGGATCTATAGTTAAGGTTTCCAAATAAGATTGGGATCTAGAGTTAAGCTTTCCAATTAAGATTGGGATCTAGAGTTAAGGTTTCCAATTAAGGTTGGGATCTAGAGTTAAGATTTCCAATTACGATTGGGATCTAGTGTTAAGGTTTCCAATTAAAGTTGGGATCTATAGTTAAGGTTTCCAAATAAGATTGGGATCTAGAGTTAGGTTTTCCAATTATGATTGGGATCTAGAGTTAAGGTTTCCAATTAAGATTGGGATCTAGAGTTAAGGTTTCCAATTAAGGTTGGGATCTAGAGTTAAGGTTTCCAATTAAGGTTGGGATCTAGTGTTAAGGTTTCCAATTAAGGTTGGGATCTAGTGTTAAGGTTTCCAATTAAGGTTGGGATCTAACGTTATGGTTTCCAATTAAGGTTGGGATCTAATGTTAAGGTTTCCAATTAAGGTTGGGATCTAGGGTTAAGGTTTCCAATTATGGTTGGGATCTAGGGTTAAGGTTTCCAATTAAGGTTTGCATCTAGAGCTAAAGTTTACATTTGATCATGGGATCTGGTCTTAAGCTGTACATTTATGGTCATATTCTAAGGTTAAGGTCACAGTTAGAACAGGGGTCTATGGATATAATTTACAGCTATGTCTACAGTTTTGGTTCTAGGGTTAAGGTTTATATTTAAGTTTGGGATCTAGAGTTAGAGTTAAGTTTAACATTTAAGACTGGAATCTACAGTTAGGGCTTCTGGTTAGGGTTGGAGTCTAAGATTAGAGATTACAATTAAGGCTAAATTTGATGGTTAAGTTTGGGATTAGGGTCAGGGTTTACAGTTGAGGTTGGGGTCTAGGGTTAAGTTGGATAGTTAAGGTCAGGATCTAGGGATCTTACGTTTTACAGTTAAGGTTTGGGATCTAGGGTTAAGAGTTACAGTTAAGGTTACTGTGTGGGTTTAGGGTTTAAGTCTAGTGTCTAGGGTTTGGATTTTGTATCTAAAGTCAGGGTTTGGGGTTAAGATTTGGGTGTACAGTTAAGGATGGGATCTAAATTTAGTGATTTAC
>CM074929.1:2042404-2055298 GCA_037576815.1 Pangasius larnaudii | reverse complement strand
AACATTCAACTTCAAAATTCAACTACAACATTCAGCTGCAACATTCAACTACAAAATTTAGCTACAGAATTCAACTACAATATTTAGCAACAACATTCAGCTACAGAAGTCACATACATTCAACTACAAAATTTAACTACAACTTTCAACTACATTATTCAACTGTAAAATTCATCTACAAATTTCAACTACAAAATTCATTTACAACATTTAGCCACACCATTCAGCAACAATATTCAGCTACAACATTCACCTGCAAAACTCCACACAGACAGAAACCTGAGATCAGGATTGAACCTGGGATGCTGGGAGCTGTGAGGTGGCAATGCTACCCACTGCACTATCTTGTCTTGATATCATTTTAACCAAATCATAACTCACTGAAAGCTTACTTGTATGGTTTGTGCCCGCCTTTCTGGCATTGCTGCCTGGTGATTGGTCAAACCTTCTGACAGACAGTGGGATCGGCGGCAGGGCAGTGTGAACGCTCCATAGGTGGCACCATCATCCTCACATGGAGACAGCATCTTGTCCTCCTCACTGTCTCTGCATAGAGCTCCACCCTTGTGGCGTTTTTTAGCGTAGCTCTGCGGTGTGTAAAGCTCACCCAGCGAGTTAGTGCGGGTGACATCAGTGATGTTAGCATTGTCCGTGAGATCCTCCGTGCTAGTTAAGCGCTCCAGACTCACATCAGACAGAGACACCTCAAGAGAGTCGTCCCTCCACACGTCTGCAGATTTGGAACGCTTTTTCTTGAAAGAACCGGCACCATCTGGTGGCTTGGAGGTGTCCTGCGTACTTTGCTCATTGTCAGCATCAACAGCAGGAATGTTAGCTGAAGTGTTGTTACACGGCTCATGAGCCGAATCCTTGTGGAAGCTCATAGGCTGCAGATTCATAGCCACACGGTCCACCCAGATGGGGGAGCTGAAGTGCGGCAGTGCATCAGCGTCGTCAAACGGTTCCAGGCCATGTTCAGCAAGCGACTGTGGGATGCTGGGAGTGCTGCTAGAGCGTGTGCTTGTCTCCGAGTTACGGTGCTCGGGTTTTCTCCGGTACGACTGCTTCCCCGATAGACGCAACGATCGGGACACTCGCTTCCGTGATAGTTGGCGTTCACGGTCACCATAGAAACTGTGGCTGCCATACTGGCTCTCCACGTTACCCATAATTCAAATTCTGAAACACAAACAACACCACATTTACACATTACAACTGGCATTCTTCTACATGTTTCTATGCAGGTACTAAAAATAAATACACATCTTAACTTAATTCCAGTGATCTATGATTTAGGACCCAAAAGCAGGATAAAAACAGCTTAATGACAGATATAAAGAGAATTCCCTGCTCATGAATAAAAACTCAAATAAGAATTCTATTCAAAAACAAATAAACATACAACAAGAATTCTCCAGTTCTGAATTACCACCTGGATTACTGAAGCTTCCCATATCCCAAATAAAGAAAAATATATCCCATATGCAAAACTTCCCATATACCAAATAAAGACCAGCATAACAAGATCTCTCTGAACTACAGAATAAGAATTAACAAATTCCAAAATCCCATATAATGGCAATTCCCTGGTTCCAAATAAAGACTCAGGTAGCAAGAATGTCACAGTGAGAATTTGTATATCCCATATAATATGAATTCCCAGAATCTGAATAATTACCAATGTAATGAAAATTTCCCAATCCTAAATAATCTCTGGAAAAAGACCTACACAATGAGAGTTCGCTAATCCAGGAAACTGAATTATCCAATCCTATTACAGGCCCTCATAATGAGAATCTCCTAATTTGCATAGCAAGAACATTACAATCCCATAATGAGAATTCTCCAGTCCACATAACAAGAATTCCCTGATCCAGGAAAACAGCCCCAGATCAGAGTTCTCCAATCCTTCTAAAGGCCCACATACGTAACAAGGATTTCATAATTCATATAAACATTCTTTCGATTATTAAAAAAAGTCTTCCATAACGAGAATTCTTCAGTCCACATTACAAAAATTCCCAATCTCAAATAAATACCCCATAACAAGAATTCCATGATCTCCAGATTCTGTAAACATGTATGAGGATTCTCCATTATTGAATAAAAACCTACACAATGGGAATCCCTCCTCTACCTGTTGCGTGGCAAGGATGTCATCAGCACATTAACCTCAGATGACTTGATCCTGAGTGTGTAACTGTGTTTCTCGGGCTTTTACGGAGTCACCATAACCTGAGAAAGAGGAGAAACAGTGGGGGGAAAAGAATCAGACACAGGAAGATACCCACTAAAAGGATGTATTCCAAATGGGTGCATCTATGGTACCATCTACTGTACAGCCATTTGTCATATATAGAAACCCCGGATGCTTAGATCCGCTCACATGGAGCCGATGCTGCGCAAGTGATCTATGGTGCAGTGTTTGCAATAAATAGTGCCGTCATACAGCCATCATTCCCTGCAAAGGAGTTCTTGCTGGATTGGCCTGGTGGAACCATGGAACCCTGGTGGTTACTCAGGGGTCACAGGAACACGGTAATACCAACATACACCATAAAGTCATGAGGATAACGTCTGCCACAATGCATTGAGGAAACGGACACACCTTAGTACTAACTCCTAGGTATTCAGAGATATCTGCTGCACTCGCGCCACTGAGAGGTGGAAATGTTCAGCTTGTAGAACCTGATGGATGATGTTCACGTATCAGTAGGGCAGACTCCGCAGTGTAGCACGGCTCGGAGTGCTGAAGACACTCCTCGTAGAGGTGTGTGCCCCAGCATTTCAGCAGAAAGTACTGCGCAGCAATAATAACTCAAGATTGAACAAGGTTTGTCGGCATTCTTTCGGGAGCGGGCGGGAATGCGATTAGCCCTGCGCACTTCTACGTTCAAATACACAGTATACAAGATGTGGTGAGATTATAGAACAAAAAATATATTGGTATATCTGATATATCTATCTGTCAATCTTATAGTGGATGAAGCAGTGACACAGATCAGCTACAGTAATGAGCATTATAGAATTTAAGAGTCGAATATAATCAGGGGGCGGGGTTTATGCTAATTAGCTTTGCCATTTATGTCCACCCCTAAAGAGAACAAGCTGACTCTTGAATATACCTGATAGCTGTGCGTGTGTGTGTGTGTGTGTGTGTGTGTGCGTGCGTGTGCATGTGTGTGTGTGTGTGAGAGAGAGAGAGAGAGAGAGAGAGTGATGGCTTTACTGTGGGGAATTAACAGGTTCTGCAGACAGTGATGAATGAATTGCAGACACACACACAGTGAAAAATGAAAAAACACGGAGATTTCCAGAGAGACATCCGTTTTTACATCTATCTATCTCTCTCTGTCTCTCTCTCTCTCTTTCTCTCTTCCTGAATTTCTGTAGACCATAAACTCTCTCCCCACTCAGAAAGCACTTCCCATCCCCTGATCTCTTCCTGTAGCAACAAGTTCGATCTTGAGATACTTTTATTTTTCATGGTAGCTGTAAATTAGCTCGCTAGCTTTCTAAGTAAATTGTTGGCAAAAACTTTTCAGCTCGGCTTGACTTTACACATAGACATTTTATTAATCAGCATTTGAAAGTTATTGCGACTTGTTTTTGGTAATATTTGGACGGATCATAGCGCTTTAATTCCCAGAGCAGGGTTTCTCGTCTGATTTTTTTGAAAAAAAAAAAACCCTTTTCTGTTATTTACTTCTCGCTGTTGTCAATCGCCTGTTTGTCTGAAATGAGTGCCTGTCATTTGTGCACATCTGCTCTCTCAGTCTCTCTCACACACACACACACACACACACACACACACACACACACGCTATCAGCCACATTCAGCTTCACACGCTGCTGAAGATCATGAGTGTGTTACACTCGAGTCTGATCAATTATGGATGAGAGAAAATTCTCTTTGAAGTTCGGTGAGAAATCCGAACACAAGGCTTCCCTCCATCTCTCTCTCTTGCTCTCTCTTTACTCCTCTCTCTCTCTCTCTCTCTCTCTCTCTCTCTCTCTCTCTCTCTCTCCTGTGTCAATCCCCTCGGGCGTTTTTCTGGCCCTCTGTCTGAAGTGAAGTAACCTGTTCTGGGAAGCGTCAGACGCAGCAACACTAACTTTATATCTTTATATTATTTACATCCTCTAGTTTTTCCATATCTATCCATCTATCCATCTTCTTGTGATTAAATGAAATAAAATAAAGCAGTACCTCTCAACGTCTTTATCTCCTCATCTCTATCTCTTTCTTCTCTCTCTCTCTGTCTCTCTCTCTCTCTCTCTCTCTCTTCAGTTCACTGTGCTTAGTAGTCAATCTGCCCATCCTTCTCTCTTATTCTCTGAAAACCTCCACTTGTTTATTTGCAATTTATCATCTCCACTTCACTTTCCGTGTGTGTGTGTGTGTGTGTGTGTGTGTGTGTGTGTGTGTGAATTAACAGGACCTCTGTTCCCTCTAATGTACTTTCTTATCTAGACAGAGCACACACTGTGTGAACATGCAAATAATCTCACACACACACACACACACACACACACACACACACACACACACACACACACACACAGAGGGAACAATGAAGTCTCACACGGACAAACCAAACAGCATCTGTACACTTACAGGAACAGTTGAACAACAGAAGATTATCATCATTATCACATTATATGCTATAATATAAATATCCCATCATGCACTGTGTCGTGTCCAGGAAGTAACTGGTGCAGTCTGTTCTCGGGTGATGACCCTTCTCAGGGCACTCTGAAGGGGAGAAGCGCTCCCTGCATTTGTCAGCTTGTTCGAAAGTGATGAAAAGAAAGAAAAACACTGGCAGAGAAAAGAAAGAAAGATGAAAATAGTTTCTGACTGATGTGGTGCTAAAATAAATTTAAAAAAGACAGAAAGAAAGAAAGAAATGTGTGATTATAAGGAGTGTGCAGTTCTACTGGGTGTGAGTTTATACGAAGCTGCTGATTGGTCAGCTGCAGCAACAGCCATTATGACGTCATAAACTGGCAGTTGGAATTCAAATTTCCAAACATTTGACCATTCAGTCATTCGAACTCTAGCTATGTTTATTCATTCAAGCGCTTTATCCTGATCAGGGTCACGGTGGATCCGTTGTCTATCCCAGGAATACACACTAAACAGGACGCTATGCATGCACACACTCACACACTTATACACAACTAGGGGCAACTTCAGTGTAGCCAATCAGCAGAGGTGGGAGGAAACCAGTGAACCCCGAGGGAACCTACAGTATGCGTATATACAGGGGAAAGTTGCAGAACTCCACACTGACAATAACGCAAGCTCAGGACTGAACCGGGAACTCTGGAGCTGTGAGGTGACTTCGGTACCCGCTGCACCACAATGCCACACCTCTATACAGTTTATAAAAACACAAATCCACAGTGAAAAATCGGTGAAACTCCACACAAAACAAATCGGACGTTAAACGTTTTTGTGGCCACTGCAGAAAAAAGTGAGAAAGAAGGAGGTGCGTGAGGAATAACAACACTGCACTCACATCTTACACACTGTAATTACAAAACACAATGAAGAAGGTGTGTGTGTGTGTGTACTGAAAGGCTCTGGGGTGTAAATTGAGGGTCGCTGCAGTGCTGTTGTCATAGCAGCCGCCCTGCTGGGAAAAGACACACACACACACACATACACACTCACCGATATGTCATGACATCAGCGGAATTCCCCCCACCCAACACACACACACACATACACACTCCATCACAACCTGGCACCGTCATCAGCCAAGGCCATGACCCTGATGCCACACTAACAAAAACAACTCCGTACACACACCGAGAGAGCGAGACGGAGAAAAACGGGAGAAATCAACTCTTTCATATTTATCTTCATAATGAACATGTGACCTTCAATGATGTCCAAGAATTTTGGCCTTTTTTTTTTTTTTTTTTTTTTTTTTTTTAAGTTTAAACTACAACTCATTGACATTTTCACTTGCGGTTTCCTAAATTACCCAGAGTGTCAGTAGGATTAGCTCTCGCTTCATTTCTATGTAAAGAGCGTGATGCGGCGGTGCTTTAGTCCTTTAGTCTGTACGCTCTGCTCAAACAGATCAGCTTCGACTTTCATGCCGTCAACACAGTGGTATACCGCTAACTAACCTCCGCCATTACGCAAGCTGCGTCGCATTCTGGATCTTTGAGTCCAACGTCTGCACGTCTGAAAGTGTTTTCGTCCGCTTATACCACAACAATTTGGCAGCGATTACAATTGTTTTATTAATTAAAGCATGACACGCCATACTTATTTTTACCCATTTATGGTTATGTTTAGCTTATCTTTAGTCTGTCCTGAAAGATTCTCCAAAATCGGAAAACTCACTGCTACGAAGCACTGACACTGGAGACTCCTTCCATAAACGAGAAATCAACATCTCCTTACAGAAAACTTCACCCCATCAACAGTTACACATTTTTAAAATCTGTTTATTATTAGACTTTTGTTACACAGAGCGTCTGCCAGCCAGCTTCTGTGAATGCCTTGTTGCTATAGAAACGATGACGTGGTAGAACGAGCGCATTAACATAAACCTGTGATTCGCAGGTGTCAGGGCTGCTGTCATAGAAAATTCAGCAACACCTTCCGACCAATCAGATTTGAGAATTCAATAAAGCCACGGGATAAAAATATATATATAAACAGAATATGTTCGTAAGTAAAAAAAAAAAAAATTTCCAGAGTGTTTTCAAGACCATAGAAAAGACGACAAATTACCTGATATCAAGCTAAATATGGACGCAAGGATCGACTTAAAATGGAGGAATGACGTCTTTTTTTCCGGCAGGGTTCATTCAAGCCAGTTCATTTTTATCTATCTATCTATCTATCTATCTATCTATCTAGTGTGTGTATGCTTTGTGCCACAGTGAAGTGAAGCAGACTGTACAGCTTTATGAGCACGTTTCGAAAAGTGCTGACTCATTGCATATGCAGCACTAAATGAAGTGGGTCATCTTTAGCTCTGGAAAATCTCGGATAAATCGACCAACTCCATATTCAAGAGATGAATTCACCCATTTCCCCCCCAAAAAAAGCCAACGCTGCTAATGATAATAATAATAATAATAATAATAACTATGCTAATAATACCAGGCGAGCGAACAGCGGTTAGCAAGTGAGATCTTGCTAACTGGGCTTTACTTAGAGATGCTAATCAGTTAGATGTACAAAGGCGAAGCAAATGTTTGTTTAAAGGTTTGTTTGAAATGCTATGGTTACAATTTACTGGCCACATTAATAGGAACACATGTACACATGCTGATTCATGCAATTATCCAATCACGTAGCAACAACGCAATTCATAAAGTCATGCAGATACAGGTCAAGAGCTTCAGTTAATATTCTGATCAAACGTCAGAACTGGGAAAAAAGCGGCATGGTTGCTGGTGCCGGATAGGATGGTTTGAGTATTTCAAAAACTCCTGGGATTTTCACGCGTAACAGTCTCTAGAGTTTAAACAGAATGGTGCGAAAAACAAAAAACATCCAGTGAGCAGCAGTTCTGTGGGTGTAAACACTTTGAGGATGAAGGAGCTCAAAGAAGAACGGCCAGACATGTTCAAGCTAACAGAAAGGTTACAGTAACCTAAATAACCACTCTTTACAACTGTGGTGAGCAGAAAAGCATCTCAATACACTTGTATAAAAAAATATAAATTACAGTTAAATATCTGTTCAATCACTACATTTTATCATTTATGTTGTTAGCATGAAGCCATCCTGTCCATCAACTTGCCAGCTAGTTAGTAATTTTGGTATTATTGATACTTTGATATTAAATTTTGGCACCCCTATTGTATACCCTAATACCATCCAACATCAATGAACTCAACAATCTTGTTAAACCCTGAGAGTAACGTAGCTGGCTAGTCTGCGTTTACTGTGATCCCGACAAACGTATTTTGCTACGCCGGCGGCGCTCTATGAGATAACTTGTGGCACAAGTCTGTGCGTGAGAGACAAAAGATGCACACATGGGCAGATGAAGGAGACTCTTGTTCTCTTCTGGAATATATTTCACAAGACCCACAGCTGGCGTACTGAGGACATCCAAACAAAAACAGCATTTACAGCAAGAAAAACAGATGTTCTTATGCAATCCATTTATTTATCTCCCCTGACTGTGCACATGGCTGGACTGATCTCACTCAGGAAGTCCTACAGCTCTATACGATCGTTACGGAACTATACTCACTAATCGGTGATATCACCGCGCGTTCAAGGCCAAAACTCTGTTAAAGTCCTTCAAGATATTCATTTAAATGAAATGCTGAACAAAAAAAACAGTGTTACTGTTTAGCCTCAAGCTCTATGAATAGCTGTTAATGATTCAGCAGTTAATTGTATTCTCGAATCTGATTGGTCAGAAGGTGATTCATTTTCTCGGACATTAGTTACGGCTGCGAGGCAAATGACAACCATTAGAACTTCCAGATTAATGCATTTACTGTAATACATGATCGTTTCTGTAGTACCAGTGCATTCACAAGGGCTCCATGTAATCACATAAAAAAAATAATTAAATAAAATGAAAGTTTAAAAATATGTTTTTTGACAAAGAATATTGTATAATTGTTGATATGGTGAAATTTTTATGCAACGCGTCAACATTTATGGAAGGAGTCTCCAGTGTCAGTGCTTTGTAACGATCAGGAGGTTTTCCAAAAGGAGAGGAGTTTGCAAAAAACAAACAAACAAATAAACAAAACAAAACAAAAAAAAGACAAGCTGCTATAGCATAAGAGATAACAAGAACTTGTTTCCACAACACTAAATGTAGCTACAAATGGATAAAACAGACAACGTGACATTCTTTAATAAATAAAATCGCTGTCGTATAAGAGGAACAAACCTCGTCAGGTTGTGCCGTTGCTGGAAAACAATCAACTTTGCGGTAGTAACAACGCTTTGCATCGGCTTGCATCATTCCACCCAATCGTTGATAATTTTCCAACAACAGTGCGTCTCAAAGTGTTTTATTCCTCTTGCATCACAGCAATTCGCCAGCGATTACATTTTTGCATTAATTAAAGAAAAATTACATCATACTTTTTATCCGTTTATAGTTACATTTCATGTTGTGAAACAAGTTAGTTCCTGTTATCATTATGTTAGAGTAGCTATAAACAGCCATCTCAGCCTCTTGTTTTTTTTAAATTATTATTATTATTTTGCTTTTTTGTTCCTTAAATATCTGTCGGAAATCAGTTCATCAGACGCTCAAAGCGGTTCAACTTTGCAAAACAAACTGATATATGCAAATTAATATGAAGAAACCCTTACACCAATGTCTTGCCTGGAAGACTGTGGCTAATTCAGGAGCATGTAGTGCTTCAAAGCTGCTCTTTGAATAGACAAGTATTTGTAACATGAAGCGTCCCGCCTTCTCTCAGATGTGCGGCCAACAGAATTTCAAGAATCATAGCGGTGAGTAGGCCTGCGGCCGACTTCATTAAAGACGAACAAAGCTCAATGAAACAAAGCAAAGATGCAGGCACACAGAAACACGAGTGTGCTGGTTGTCTTTGGAGAATGAATGAACAATACGTGCAATTGTGTGCAAAATGAATAATTCACGTCAGGAACTTAAAAGAAATTTGGAGTGGTGTGTTTGTACACAGCGAAAGAACGCACAAACGAGACGGCTAATTCGGTGTAAAAAATCTCAGCAATCCAATATCATGCGAATTTAGTCTTAAAACAGTTAGCGCTAACCTGAAAATGTGCAAAATACATTATAAACATCATTAACAGTTTGTCTCTGTTAATTAGGATGTGAAAAGCCATATTTAACGTTGGTCATATATGTAACGTAAGCTCACAAATTTTATAGTCATATATGTTTAATTAATTGACAATATAAATATAAATATATAATAATAAATCTAGATCACACCAGCACAACCTTAATAGACAAAAAGACAGAAATTCTTTATTTTCATTTATTAAAGAATAAAGCATCATACTTTTAACTGTTTATTTTTTTACATTTAATGTTACGGGAACATCCGTGAAAAGTTACTGGAAAAGTTACAAACTTCCCTAAGTTACTGGGAAAAAATGTTACAGCTTTATCTCTTCCTGTTACAAATCACTGACACTGGAGACTCCTTCCATAAATGCTAACAGCACATCTCCTAACAGAAAATTTCCCCATGTCCGTGCCATCCACGTCCCTGTGAAGTCGCTGTTGCTATAGAAACGATAACGGATTAGCGCGCACTCTTTAATATAATACCGTGATTTGCGGTTGCGCTACTGGCAGAGCTGCTGTTCTAGGTAATTAATCAACAACCAATCTACTGACCAATCAGAATCGAGAATTCAACAGTATTGTTGACAGTAATATAATTGACAGCACATTTTTTTTAAAAAAAAAAGCACTATTTCCTTCTTTGGTTTGCATTTTTTTATCCTTGTTTTTTTTTCAGTTTCAAAAGCAAGCGCTTGTGTTTAAAGGCGTTGGTCTGGATGCTATTCATAAAAAAACCCCGTCCTCGGACAGTTCTGCTCAAGAAAAATCTGGCAACCTCTGAAACGTGAACTCAAGAAGATCAGCTGAAGAAGGTGCGTAACCCGACTCTGAATACACGTAACTTTCAACATGTAAACACTGTCATAACATTTGGACTTGCAGACACTGAATACATCCATATATTAATAACATTATTTGAGCATTTTAGTATTATATATCTCCAGAGCAATATAATGAGGTGGAAAGAAACGTTCTAAGCCAAAAATTAAGTATCTAAAAGTAGCAATAGTTTGAACCCCTCCATCATTTGAAACCATTATCCCAATTAAAACGTCTACAATTTAACCACTACATGTTGATCAGGATGAGGATATTTACAGCATGCAATAAAATATTGTCAGAGGCTCATTTGCATATTGCAGCCTTTCTGCAGTGGATCAGTATTGCAAAGGCCAATAATATTGCGATAATTAAACGATATATTGTGCAGATCTGTTTGAACGGAGGAAGCATCCAGGTGAAAGTGAATCAATTAGATATACTATGAAACAGCAAGGTTTGTTTTTCTATTTAAATAACATGCTAAAGGATGCCCTTGGCGTTGACCCACAGGTGGATGCCATGGAAGCAGCTAATGCACGTTTGCAATTTCCTCGAAATTTTAAAGATAAATAAAGAAAGAAATTAATTAATTAATAATTATATGCATGCAGTCCAAACATGTCATCTGAAGCCTAGCAGCTTAGCATGATCTGAAACCTGAACAGCAGAACAAGTCGTATGTTTCTGCCTAAGTGCAACACTGTACATGCACCGGAAACGCACCGCAGACACAAATCACGGCGTGTTAATCAGGCGTGGAGATCAATTTCACGTGCGACTTACGGTCTCGTGACGTCGCTGTCGGTGTCATCATCCCTTCGCGCAGATCCCGGTGTGCAACATGACGGCCTCGCCTTTAAATAAACGCACCTAGCTTTTTATGTACTGCTCATAATATTAATTATTATTACTTTAAGCTGTATTAGGAATGGACGCGCGTGTCATTACGGTCCTGTTTGCCTCGCACGTGCGGCGTATTAGTAACATCTGGCGCGTTTCCCTGCGCGCGCTGAGCATGTGTGTGTGTGTGTGTGTGTGTGTGTTGTGGCGTTTCTATACACCGCTGCGAAATGGGGGAGGAGCGCGCGGCGCGGCGTTCGCTTGGCTCGGCGACGGCGCGCGCACCAATCCGCAGCGCGCGCGCACTTGTTGGGTTGTTGCTAGGATTTTTTTTTCTTTGTGGTTTTATCTGTGAAAGAGCAACGATGCGAGATATATTTCGGTTAAATTGGGGCGTGGCAACGTGTGGAGCACAGAATAGCAGGCGCCGCCCTTATAATAAGCCCCGCCCCAATCCCCTCCCACCAAAAAATATATATATATAATGCAAATTTTATTAAACACAATTTAAAACTCTTGAAAAAATAGAGGAGAGCTGTCAAGCTGTACCCCAAATTCATAAGAAATTGCACACACACACACACACACACTCGGCTGTAGAATTATTGGCACCCCTCATATGTATATATTGCCTACTATGTAATGATGCTGTAGGAAAATAATCAATAATAGAGTGGTATAATGTGGCCCTACACACAGTGGACTTACTGTTACCAGTTGGTACTAGTTGATTCATTTCCAATAACAGCACATGCCGAATTTTTATTTATTAAAGGACAATTCAGGAGCTCTCAAAAAAAAAAAAAAAAAAAAAAAGGGTTCTCCCTGAGTGCAAATCGACAAAGCCACAGCCATTTGTGTCCAGGGGTCAAAGAGGGCAAAAGTGGCCATACTCCCTCTGGTGGGAGGGGCATACTTTCTCTCCACTGTCAATCACAGCGACATTAGCCAATCGTGGGAGTCTGTGAGTTCGTGTATGCAGAAGAGGGCGGATAGAGCTTTCCTCTGAGTGTGTTACGCCACCCTGATATGCAGCATGATCAACAGTTCGAAAAGACGTGGTTGGCTGGATCTTGGAAGAAGCATATGATAGACTTCACTCTCCCAGATTGGTAGCTGTCGTATGATAGGAGAGATATAAACTCCCAAAAATAATGGTGGTAGGTGGATTACTCTGAATGAGAAAAAAAGGAGGATGGAGAGAACAAAAATCAGAGAACTGAAAGTAAGAAAAGGGTAGAAGAGGTGTGGACATTAAAGAGGACAGAGGGAAGATCACAAAGTACAGTCATCCAGTGTACATCGTCCAGCACACAGTCATCCAGCATACAGTCATCCAGTGTACATCGTCCAGCACACAGTCATCCAGCATACAGTCATCCAGTGTACATCATCCAGTGTACATCATCCAGCATACAGTCATCCAGTGTACATC
>CM074929.1:2023468-2042394 GCA_037576815.1 Pangasius larnaudii | reverse complement strand
TCATCCAGCATACAGTCATCCAGTGTACATCATCCAGTGTACATCATCCAGCATACAGTCATCCAGTGTACATCGTCCAGCAACAGTCATCCAGTGTATAGTCATCCAGCACACAGTCATCCAGCATACAGTCATCCAGTGTACATCATCCAGCATACAGTCATCCAGTGTACATCATCCAGCATACAGTCATCCAGTGTACATCATCCATCTTACAGTCATCCAGTGTACATCATCCACTTTACAGTCATCCAGCTTACAGTCATCCAGTGTACATCATCCAGCACACAGTCATCCAGTGTACATCATCCAGCTTACAGTCATCCAGTGTACATCATCCAGCTTACAGTCATCCAGCATAAAGTCGTCCAGTTTACAGATGTCCATCTTACAGTCATCCAGCACACAGTCTAGCAGCTCGTTTTGAGTTGATTTAGAAATACAGTATGTTTGTTCATCTGCGTTTGAGCAAATACCATTAACCAGGTTTGCCAGGTTTCAGCTCAACTACATCTCAAAAAACACACAAAATAGCTGAAATTATCCCCAAAAAACTGGTCAGTGGAAAAGGGAGGCACATTTTTTCTCCTTTTCTTTCAGCCTCTTGTAACATAAACATGTATTTCACATACACAAATTGTATTTATGATGTACAAACATTACTCACCCTATTATCCCCCTTTCCCTCTCTCAATCTTTGCACTTTGCCTTTTTTTTTTGTTTTGAAAGAACTAATACATTGCTATTGCCCACAATTATGCAATTCCCATCACACACACTAGAGAGCAGCACAGGACCATCGTTGAATTCTTCATCCTTCTCCGTGTGTTACAGCAGTTTTTAAAATTCAAGTCAGAAGTGTTACCACGGATTATGAAAGTATCAAATGACCTTCCATGACTCATCTAGGTCCATCATCTACTCACCAAAGCATGCAAGCATTCATTAATCCACCAACCATCTATCCAAAATCCATCCATCCATCCATTTATTCATCAGTTTATTCATTCAGCATCCCATGTACCCATGGATTCATCTATTCACCTATCATCTATTCACCATACCACACACAGACTCACCACTCCATCATCCATCCAATCACCACTATCTCTATACATCAATTCATATATACTAAGCTATCATACATTTATTCATCACCTACTCATCTCTGTATGTAATAATCCTTCCATCCATCCATCCATCCATCCATCCGTCCGTCCATCCGTCCATCCTGTCCTCAATTCATCTTAATTGGTTAATCCTTGGATCTAGCCATTCATCTCACCCATGATCTAGCCACCAAACCATACAACCATTCACCAATCCACCATCCATCTATCCATCAATTCATGAAACCATCTACCCATTCATTCATCTGTTTATCTACCAATTCATCCATCCATCCATCCATCAATCATTCACCAAACCATGCATGCATCCACCAATCCACTAAACCTTCATCCATCTATCTATTCATCAACCCATCCACCTATCACCTACTCATTAAACCTCTACCTATACATCTGTTTATTCAAAAATTCATCATACATCTGTTCATCCACCTATCAATTCATCTACCTACCCATCTATTCTACCATCAGCCGAAAGAAATACAAAAAATACGTGCACCAACTAATCCTCCAATCCATCCACCCATCTGTTCATCTGTTCCTACATTCAACTAGCCAACTGTGCATCCTGCCATTAATAGAACAGTCCTTCAATCTGTCCACAAAAACAACTATTCATTCACCACAGTCTATGTATTCATCCATTCATGCACAAGTCCATCCATTTACCTATCATGTATGCATCCACCAATCAATCATCCATCCTTTCACCAGTACTTCTACCCTTACATCTATTCATCCATCCCTTGCAACCAGAAATACTTTTATATCATGTATTCACCAACCCATATCTGAATCTAATATTCCTTCAATCTATCCATCCACCAATCCATCCATTCCTGCATTCATCTAGTCAACTGTGCATCCATCAATCTATCCATCTATCCATCCATCTATCTATCTATCTATCTATCTATCTATCTATCTATCTATCTATCTATCTATCTATCTGCCCATCCTTTCATCTACCAATCATCTACTCTTCCTAGCAAACCAAGCATGAATTCACCAATCTACCATCCATTCCTCCATCCATCCATGAATCTATCAATTCGATTGATAAACTCATCGTCAATACAATCAAAGGCTTTGTGATATTTGAGCTAAATGTATATTCTTTGGATCTGTGAATGTTGTAGGCTTCTAAGAACAGACAAGTTTATTGGTTAATGAATCGAAAGGAGCCTCACACACATATACACACACACACACACACACACACACACACACACACACCGTCTAGACATTTGTGAGACCATCTTTATTAAACCATTTATTTTATTGGTCAGGTACAAAAATGAAACCAGATGGCGCCGAGAGGTAATATTTCTGAGGCTGTAAAAAAAAAAACACACACACACACACACACACACACACACACACACACAGACTCATCTATCAGTGTTAGTGTCTATTACCGGGATGCTAGTCTGGCTTTGACAGAAGCTGAAATACAGAGGACTTCTATGAATACTTGACCCTAAATGAGGCTAAATGAAATGGACTGAAACTTATATGAGGTTACATGAGGCTAAATGAGACATGATGGCTCATGACGGTTAATGAGGCTAAGTGAATCTACACCGCGTCAACCATAGTCTAGAGGTTCAACGAAAATCGGAGTAAAAGAAACATGAGGCTGAGTGAAGCTATAGGAGGTTAAATGTAAACATGAAACCCTGCTGGAGGCCTCACGTAGCCTCATTTAGCTTTGGGTAAGCACAGTTAGCTTGATGTATCTTCAATTCACATCATGCAGTGTCGTGAAATTGATTTAAATCTCAGAAATCATATTTCACAAAACACAGAAGACCTGAACATTATGAATTTAAGTGAACTAAAGGCTAACGCAACTGCATGCAGCTACATGAGGAAATATTTGAGATGAGCCAGTTTAATAAGATATTACAGCTTTACATCTCCACTTACATGTATACAGAGTGTTGTATCTTTCTCAGATTACCCATAAATCACAGCTACATTGAATACATTGATCAGATTTTATAGGCTTTCCCGTGTTACAAAGAAGTGATGTATAAATAATTGAACAATCTCTGCGTATATTGACACAAAGCCTTTTCACACAAGTACATTTTAGTCTCTTGTAGCCACACTTTTTGCCTTAAGCCATGCTGGTGACGTTAAAATTAAAAGACAAAGATGGAAGGAATGATGGGTATTTCCACAAACAGGCATCCCAATGATACTAACATTTACAAATGTAAAAGTAAAAGTAAAAGTAAACATCATTTTAAACAAGTTTCCGTAATAATAACCTACGTGTGTTTTTCAGATCAATGGATTAAAACGGGGGTTTCCAATCTTATCCACAAAGGGCAAGTGTGGGTGCAGGTTTTCATCAACCAAACAAGAGTCACACCTGATTCCACCTGTTTAATCGGTTTATCTTGGCTTTCAGTAGACTCAGGTTTGGCTTCTGCTTGGTTGGAATGAAAAGCTACGTCCACACTGGCCCTTTGTGGATAAGATTGGCATAAAACATTGATAAACTCTACCTAGAAATCTAATCATTAACATTTATAGTCATATAATCATTACCCATTTATTGAACCATCCATCCATCCTTCTATCCATCCATCCATCCATCCATTGATCCAGGGCCAGAGCGGGACTGAACTTCAGTTGGAAGGACAAAGTACGTACTTTTTATACAAGAAGCTAAACGACGAAACACACAAGCCAGTGCAGAGCGCTAAGTGCAAGGCAAGTAAAGACCACAATCAAGACCAAGAACAAGATCGAGTCAAAAATAAGTCCAAATTTTTAGACACTCTTCTTTGTGTCATGTCCAAGCACACCATTATACATGATAAAATCACTGTAATGCACATCCTTTTGCAGCTTATTGCTTTATTGAACATGGGTAAAGTGTCCTTCTCAACAGCTCATGTGCATGTTTCCTAGAAATAACTACAGCACCGTTGCCTGTCCGAGCTCACTACAACTACACTTGACCTTGAAATATAATCACTAGAATACAAACATCATATTAGTTTTGAATTTATGTTAACCAAACATTTCATCCTGGAAACATTACTTTCCACGAGTAATGAAAAACGTACACTATAGTTCCACCCTGTTACCTGAACACACCAGTTTAGAAAAAAAAAAAAGTCTCATGTTTGACAGGAAGTTGCATCGTTTGAATTTCCTGAAGATCATGAGAAGAAGAAAAGTAAGTTCTCTAATTCCTTTTTTTTTTTTTTAATTTACAATGATATTCTGTATCTTACTAATTAAATTACTAATAAAAAAAATTAAGTAAATGATTAGAATGTCCTTAATGTCCACATACCATTAGCATGGATGCTAGTTAACAACATTTTGTGTATTTGCTAATTCTATCTCAACCGTGTTATTTATTTAATCGCAAAATGCAGCCTGTCATGAAAAGGAACCTTGTAAGAAAGCAAAGAAGTTACAAAGGCTCAATTATACCAAAATCATTAAATCGCACAGATCGTGTGTGTCATTGATCTGAATGTAGCATCGTTTCATTTCATTTATATAAACCTTGGATAAGCACATTAAGAACAAGCGCTTGTTTACCCCAATTCCCAAATTGTTCAAAAAAGTGTAATATATATACATATATAGAGATTAAAAGATTACAACATTCACAACGTCTATAATTCCCAGAGCTCCATCAAGCAGAAGCGAGCACAATAATCACATTTTATAGGCAGTGGCCTTCCGATGTAACATAAAGGTGATGTCTGGAGGCCATGTATCAAGCGAAGGAAAGGCTTCATAAACCAACAGAGTGTAAAACAGTAGCCTCTCTCACGTATCTTAGAGTCTTCAATGCCATTTAGCTTCCTGTAATCCTATTTAAGCTCGGTTAGCAACGTATAACCTCATTTAGCTAAAGGTCAGTTATTAATATGCCTCATAACACAAATTGCTAAACCTTATTTGTTAGTTTGCTTCAAATAACCTTATGTAGCTAAAACTCAGTTGTTACTTTGCCTTATATAACCACTCAACCTCACTTATCAATTAGCATTACAGTTTTTTTTTTGTTTAGCTAAGACTCAGATCTCAACCTCAACTTCATACCCACTGGCTCGTATAACCTCATTAAGCTAAATGCCTTATATGCCTTATATATAACCCAATTTAGCTAAACATAATTTAGTAATTAACCCCTTTTGGCTAAACCTAGCTAAATCTAACATCATGTCAAATAACCTTATTTAGCTAAACCCCAATCATCAACTAGCTCCACAATCCATTTAAACCTCATACCCAAGAACATCATATAACCTCATTTAGCTAAACCTCACTTAATATTGTGTATTCCACTAAACCTTACATGTCATCAGATGACTAGCCTAATTTTTAGCGTGTTTCGCTAAACCCTACTCATCAACTAGCCTCATTTTTAGATAAACGAGGCTATAGTTTATGATGGACAGAATCTCATACAACGTGAGAGAATTAGAAACTTATCCATTTAAAGATCTTATTTAAAGATCTGGTTCCAAGCACCAAAAGCCTTAGCATGTGACCTTGTGTTATTTATAGTATGTAAAATTAACACACCCACACTAACCTTATTTTAATAAGGTGATGAAATCTGGACTGAAATCAAAGTGTTTGACGTGGTTGTGTGTGTGTATGTGTGTGTGTGTGTGTCCTCATGATTGAAACATACCCAGCTGTGGCGTTGGATGGTGGCCTGTGTGTGTGTGTGTGTGTGTGTGTGTGTGTGTCATACCAGCTGGAGACTGATCTCTATGCATTATCAATGAGATCTAAGAATGTTTGGGCAGCAATTCTTAGAACTTCAAAACGACATTAGGTGAAGTACCATTAGTACCTTCAGTATATCAAATCCGTAGATAATTAGTCTAATCTCGACAACACCTGCCATCAAGAAACTACATCCCAAACGGCACACCGCTCATAAATAGTCTGTACCATTGTTGGTGTTTTATTGTGACACACTATGTAGTACAACACTATGTGGTTTGGGACGTAGCCCTTCTCATCGGGTTTGACCTTCATTTCATTCTTATTCCATCTCATAACCAAAAAATGAAAGCACCTGTGTCCATGTGAAGCAGCTGTGCTTTCAATTACATTTGTCAGTAGGACCGGGAGAGATGGATGGGATCCTTTCTTTCTGGAGTTAGAGTGAGGGAGAGGTTGAAGGAGAGCAACAGATAGGAGAGGAGTCAGATGAGAAGGGAGATTAAAGGAAACGAAGACATAAATTTATGTGCCTTGTAATACATTCACCCACCACTTTATTCATTGATTCACCCATCCGACTATCTATCAATCCACCAATCCATCCATTTACTCATTTATTGACCCATTCATCCATCCAGGGACTGGATTTGCTGGAAGGAGGAAGTACAATGAAACACATGTTAGGTTTGAGGTAAGGCCACCTTCGGCATGTCCAGTCAAAGTTGAAGGGCACAAATAGCAAAGATCGGGTCAAGAACGAGTCCAAATGAACATAAGAGCAAGACCGAGACAAAGTTTTAGCTAGAATTTAAGTGGTGCATGTCAAAATGTTTGGTGGAAGTATATACAGAATGTGTGTATTATTATAATTCTTTTAGTCTAGGTACGGTGATTCATTGTCCCTAACACCTCCAGGGTCACCAGTTTGATCCGGAGCTCACTCTCCGTGATGGAGTTTCTGTGCAAGTTCTCCTCTGGGTTCTCTGGTTTACGCTCACCTTCCAAAAGAAATGGCAGTAGGTAGTTTGGCAAATTTACAAACTTTGACAAACACATCAAAGTCATTTTTGTGGATCGAGACCTTTTTGGTTGCAGCTTACTTGTGTACTTCTTAATGCTCGCAGTAGGGCTACACTTGTTAAATAGATCTGAGGGAAGAAGTCAGACAAAAAGTCATCCTAAAGATCCCTATGATAGGTACAAAAAGAGGCCAAGCGTGGATTAGGGTTACTGAGACCTAACCCTGGAGCTAGGCCTGGGGGTGGTGCCTGTAGTGACCGAGCCTCCTACGTAACCCAGGTTCAGCCAAAAATGGCCATCTTAGGTGCACTGATAGTACGGCAACAAGCATGTATTGGACAGCTTTAGACGGATTAGATCCTTGCAGTGGAAGCTTGAGTTGGGGATGTTGGATATCACTTTGCTGGCAGGAAGGCATCTGAGTTAGTATGTGAGATGGTAAGGTATGGACTGCATATGGATTACTCTCCATAACATGGTAAGGAGCTGAACAATCCAGGAGAACCTTGGAGTACAGCTGCTGCTCCTTGCATTCTAGAGGAGCCAGCTGAGGTGGTTTGGGCACCTTACAAGGAAGCCCCTGGTTGGCTCCAGCCAGAGATTGTATTAGGCATGCTCCACTGGACGGAAACCCCAGGGTACACCAAGGAACATCTGGAAGGATTATATCATACAGCTGGCTTGGGAACATTGGGGAATGCCCCAGGAGCAGCTGGAATCTGTGGCTGGGACTAAGGAAGTCTAGGCCAACCTTCTCAGCATGTTGCCACCACAAGCATCCACCAGGAAAAGCAGAAGGAAAAAACAAATAAATGAATAAATGAATCAATCAGTGACTGAACAAAGTAATACTATTTTGTTTATTAGAACATAGGGTACGATTTCTTTGACCAATTTCAGCCATAGTTCAGCAGAATAACATTTACTGGTCATAGTATTACAAGCTTTATCCAACAAAAATCTGAGCTATTTCCAGCCGAGAGGCAAAAGAGTCGACTCTTAATGGTGAGCTGAGCCAAATGAGCTGACTCACTGAACAGAATCGGTGTGTGTTCTGAACCAGAAGACACACTCTGTCTCCAGTGTTTTATTCGGTCAGACTGCGCCACCAATTCTGTCTCCTCTCCCGACTGAAGGACGCCAAAGTGTGTGTGTGTGTGTGTGTGTGTGTGTGTGTGTGTGATATCATTTGTATTCTTCTGAAGAGCTACGTTGTTAATTAAACTGAACATCTCATTATTCATATTCCCATCCCTGAAGGTCTTTCCTTTAAACTCTCTCTCTCTCTCTCTCTCTCTCTCTCACACACACACACACACACACACACACACAGTAGTTTGTCACATTCCATGACTCTTTCTCTCTCTGTGTATATATATAAATGCAGATTTTGAATGTGTGTGTGTGTGTGTGTGTGTGTGTGTGTCTGCTACATTGTCTATAGTTGTGGACAATAAATCATTCCCCTACATTGTGTGTGTACTTTATTGTTTGGGTCACATGATATGTGACTATTGACAAATCTATTGCTCATTGTTGACCTTTCACTTGATCTTTTGGTCTCATTGATTGGGTCTGTTTGTGGTCAAACACAGACACACACACACACACAGACACACACACACACACACACACACTTTCTATCCAGTTACTTTAACACACTCATATCTCTCTGTGTTTTATGGCTGAAACAGTCTGTAGACTCTGGACAGGTGACAATGTAAGTGATGACAGGAATAAACTCGTTTTGCAGACGTTTCACGACAGTAAATGTAGCCATAAATGGATAAAAAAAAGCATGCTGTTTCCTTCTTTAATAAATAATCACTAGCAAATCGCTGTGGTATATGAGGAATAAAACAGGATGTTGTGTTATAGGAAAGTCCGTTTCATCACACCATCCCGTCACTGATTATTTTCCTGTAACAGCGTGACCCCAAGTGTTCTATTCCTCACGTAACACAGTAAATCATACAGATAATCACTTTACATTCAACATTTAATAAACACACACACACACACACACACACACAGCAAAATAAATAGCAGCAATACACATTACAGGTAGTGATGTCATCAGGAATGGATGATTAACAAATTTATATAATTGGCATGTTCTTAATTACATTTTCCCACTGTTATTAAACAAAAACAAGTTGATTCAGAAATGATAAGTGAATGTGCGAATAATGGAGAGAGAGAGAGAGAGAGAGAGAGAGAGAGAGAGAGAGAGAGATGTTCAGGTTGCTCTATAAGGTTTGCTGATGTGTGAAGTGTGTTTCAAGTCTGTTGCTATGGATACAAATGCACAGTTGCTTTTTTTATAACACACACACACACACACACACACACACACACACACACATGACTGTATATAATTGTGTGTGTGTGTGTGTGTGTGTGTGTGTGTGTTTAGTGGGATGCGGAGTATTTTGAGGGATGAAGGGTGCTGGTGAAGTGAGGATGGAGTGATTTAGGGCCTCAGGCAGGCAGAGCAGGGTGGGCTGCGTCCCGAATCCAGTTTAGGGGAGACGATTTCCATGTCCTCCCTCTGGAGCAGTTCTGTCTCACTGGCCATGATGTGTCTCACCAGACAGGTAACAGCTTCATCTATATTAATGTCCTCCTGTAGAGAGAGAGAGAGAGCGAGAGAGAGAGAGAGAGCGGGAGAGAGAGAGAGAGAGAGAGAATCTTCACACCCAGTTTCACAACCAGGGAGTGTGATTGATATGCTAATGAATATTCATGACTTGCTTCATCTGCATATTCATTACTCTGTGACTCAGCAGGAAGAGAGAGAGAGAGAGAGAGAGAGAGGGCAAATAACAAAAAGACTAAAAGAAATAAAAAAAGAAGTAAAATAAAGTATGAAAATAATAAAGAAAAAAGAAATATTGTCAGAGAAATAGGGAAAAAAAGAAAGAAGGAAAGAAAGAAAGAAAGAGGGCGAGGCAAATAATAAAACGACCAAAAGAAATAAATTTAAGATAAAGTAAGAGAATAAAAAAGAAAAAAAAAAACAAATTAACAAGTAAAAATAAAGTAAAAAGTACATAAAGTACATAAGGAAGAAAGAAAGAAGGCAAGGGAAATAACAAAAAGACTAAAAGAAAGAGAAAAAAAGAGAGAAAAAAATGAGGCAAAGAACAGACCAAAATAAATAAATGCAAAATGAAAACATACAAAAAATACAATAATCATTTTATTAAGAGTAAAAAATAAAGTAAAAATTTGATTAAAAAAGAAAGAAAGAAAGGAAGAAAGAAAGAAGGGGAAAAGAAATAAATATAAAATCAACTAAGAAAATAAACAGTAAAAAATGAAATGATTAAAAAAAGAAAACAAGTAAAAATTTGATTTAAAAAAGAAAGAAGAGTAAAAAATACATGTAAAATAAAGTAAGAAGTAAAAATTCATTAAATAAAGTCAAATTAGAAAGAAAGAAAAAAAATGAAAGTCAGAAAATAAAAAAGGAAAAAAATAAAGTCCGAATAAGAATTAGAAGAAAGAAAGAAAGACAGACTCGCTTGGTAGTGCACGCAGGTGAGAACTGTGCAGAGCTCACAGTAAAGAAAGGCTTTAAAATCCCGTAACGTTGCACTGTTACGGTGGCGTAAGTTGCAGACCGTTACTATGATGACAGACCGCACCAGCGACACGTCGTCTCACCCACGTGAAGACCCGGTACCTTGGCTGACGTCTCGAACCAGCTGATGAAGCCGTTCTCTCGGCAGAACTGCTCCATTCTGGCGTAGTTTTTGGCGAAAGCGTCGTCTCTCTCCTGGTCACATTTGTTGGCGAGCAGCACGGCAGCGATCCGATTCCCGCCCGAGACGCTCACCTTGTCGTCTAAATCCTCCTTCCACTTCCTCACGGCCTCGAACGTGCACGAGCGCGTCACGTCGAAAACCACGAAGGCGCCGAGGGCGTCACGGTAGTACACGCGTGTCATGTTGCCGAAACGTTCCTGACCTGCAGAGAGAGAGAGAGAGAGAGAGAGAGAGAGAGAGAGAGAGAGAGAGAGAGACGTCCTAAATAACATAGTGTTCGAAAGAAGCCAGTGGGCGGAGTCACGCTGAAGAGGAGCGAGAAAGGAGGAACGTAGCCTGCTAACTAGCTACTTAGCTGATTAGCAGTTAGCATAAACCACGTGCTGCTAAAAAAAAAAAACGTACATAAAATTAAAACGCTATCCTTAAACTGAAGAGGTTCTACAGAGAACCCTAACTAGTCGTGGATTGTAGAATTTGGAACAAAGCCCGACCTTCGGGTTCTTCGGTTTTCTCTTGCACTTATCATGAGAAATCTTTTTCACGTGAGCATCACACGCACGATCCTGTGACTTTTTTTTTTTTACCCAGCAGCCCTAACCTGGTTGCCTCTACCAGGACGTTCATCCACAGACAGAGTCGACTCGAATATCAAGATAACAAGCTAAACGTTTGGAACACAGCCCAAAGCTGTTTTTGTGAGCAATCTCTCTCACGTGAGCGTCACACGCAGGAACTTTCGGCTTTGTTCAGCGTGAGATTTTTGGGGAATTAGAGTCACGTGCTGCGGCGGGGAACCACACGAGTGGAAATAATTCAGCTCCACTTGTCTTTTTCTTTTTTTTTAATCCAAAATCTGCATCAGTTCAAATCTATTGTTTAGAGACAAATGTTATAATAATTATAATAAATGCATGTGTGTGTGTTTGTGAGAGAGTGAGTGAGTGAGTGTAAATGCATGTGTGTGTGTGTTTGTGAGAGAGTGAGTGTAAATGCATGTGTGTGTGAGTGAGTGAGTGTAAATGCGTGTGTGTGTGAGTGAGTGAGTGAGTGTAAATGCGTGTGTGTGTGTGTGTGTGAGTGAGTGAAAATGCGTGAGTGAGTGTGTGTAAATGCATGTGTGTGTGTGAGAGAGTGAGTGTAAATGCGTGTGTGTGTGTGTGTGTGAGAGAGAGAGTGTAAATGCATGTGTGTGTGTGTGTGAGAGAGAGTGAGTGTAAATGCGTGAGTGAGTGTGTGTAAATGCATGTGTGTATGTGAGAGAGTGAGTGTAAATGCGTGTGTGTGTGTGTGTGTGTGTGAGAGAGAGTGTAAATGCATGTGTGTGTGTGTGTGTGTGTGTGAGAGAGAGTGAGTGTAAATGCATGTGTGTGTGTGTGTGTGTGTGTGTGAGAGTGAGTGAGTGTAAATGCATGTGTGTGTGAGAGAGAGAGTGTAAATGCATGTATGTGTGTGTGTGTGAGAGTGAGTGAGTGTAAATGCATGTGTGTGTGTGTGTGTGTGTGTGTGTGTGAAATCTTCACCTGCGATGTCCCACAGCTGCAGCCGGATCGTGTCCTGATCCAGGTGGAGCACTTTGAGGGCGAAGTCCACTCCGATGGTGGCCCTGTAGTTAGCGGAGAAGTGCTGGTGCACGTAGCGTTTGATGATGCTCGTCTTCCCGACACCGAGGTCTCCGATCACCAGGACCTTATAGCGATGCTCCCTCTGCTGCATGCTGAGCGACGAATGAGACGGAGCCGCTCGAGCCCTGCGTTAAGTTTTCCCCAAGCGCGGATTTAGGGATTAGATCTCGGCAAGATCCCAAACCACAGAACCCTCCTACTGTAAGGAGGGTCTCAAATCGCACCCTAGCAGTCAGTCAAAGTGAACATAGTGCAAATACATTAGATAGTAGTGAGCTGTGGATATACAGATACCGTGCCCTCCATAAGTATTGGCACCCTGCATGAAAATGAGTTTCGGTAATTTAAAAAAAAAAACCTCCACTTTAACAGGAGAGTATTAATAGCCCCAAAAAAAAAAAAACACCCCAAAAAACAAGTGTGGCAAAATTATTGGCACCCCCAAGGATTCACTTTCACGCTTCATAAGTGTGTTTTCCTGCTCCAGGTGGACCTTCCCTTTAAGCATCAGGAGATTTATACTGTATCTAAGTATGATTAAAATTTAATACTTGTGCTTTTAGCAAATTACATTTATGTAAATAAATAAAATTTATGGATTTATTTTTAAACACCATACATTTTCATCATTTTAGTCTTCCTCAAGTGCTCATTGCAAATATCCAAAAATAACATTCAGGCATTTTTAGCTCTTGCAGTTTGTGCATTTGAACTTTTTTTGCTAACTACATTTCAAAACATCCAATCATCTAGAAGCAAGGTCTCTACTTAATACTTTAACTAAAATGTTAAATTTTTTTTTTTTTTTTACATTCAACTTCAGTAAACATCTGGGCTCTGTTTTAACATCTGTTCAGTGGAAGTAGTTCATGAGTAGTAAAAGTAATCCTGTCATTTTTCAGGACTTTCTCCTGGAGCTCGGGATACAGTTAAATCGAAACCTGAAACAAAAAGGACCAAAATAATGTTCGAAAATAAAATCAGGATGTGAACCAACAAAAGATTTCAGTAATGGAGAAGCGACTTGTGTAAAGAAATAAAACCTTGGTCAAGGAAATAATGTTTAAAAAGCAGCCTTTATTGTACATATCAAAAAAATGGGCATAAAATTGATCAGATTTAAAAAATCAAAGCTCAGCGTCTGAACATTAACTACAAGGTAGTGATAATTTAACTGAAATACTGGTGTGTGTGTGCGCGCGTGTGTGTGTGTGTGTGTGTGTGTGTTTTGAACAACAGATTTGGACGCAACACCTGAGAAAAGTGGCCAAAAACAAACACTGCTTCCCTTTTTACCACCATTTAAATCTGCTAGAGGAACAAGGGTCAGTTATTAGACTGAATTGAGGGAATGGGATTGGGACGGAGCCATGAACAAGGAGTACATGCTAGCAGCTTTTGCTAATGCGCGAGAGGAAAACAATCCCTTTTCCAGTAAAGCAGATCCCTCCTGATTATCGAAGGCACCACAGTGAAATGAACCGAATAACAGGCTTTATAAAACAATTTACTTATTAAATTACTATAGAATTATTTTAAACATCTGACTGGTTACCAATCGACAGCGAATTTTAAAATAACTGCTGATCTTGATGACGTCACCGCGTTTGTACCTCGTGACCACAATCCCAAATACCTTCTTATCATCACAAGGTGGCCATTGCAATTCCCTATGCTATATGGCACACTGCATGACTAAACTAGTAAGCAAAGGAAGGATTTGGGACACAGCCTCATCGGATCACATTTAGAGTGACGGCAGCTTTTCCCTTATATAAATTTCCCTTTTTAAAAAAGAAAAAAAAAAAAAAAAAATCTTGAGTAGGCAGTCTTGACAGTCTTCTTAGAGAATCACAATAGCAAGGGCAGACATACACAGAAGCTCTTCGACACCAAACCAAACAGGAAATGACCTCACAGCTGAGTGATGGGCTTGGCTGCCACGGCGATGCTCTCTATAGCGCACTCGTCGGACCCGCGCCGGATGCGGAAGTAGCCGTCTTCGCCCCACCCAGTTCCCCAGCTGTTCTTCACGATCCAGTACTTCTCGCCCGTCTCCTGGCTCCGCCCATAGCCCACCAGCAGCACCGCGTGATTGGTCAGCTCGAAAGGGTTGAAGGAGTCACGCAGGCCTGTGTGATGGTAGATGCCCTCTTTGTAGTGCATGAAGTCGGGGTAAACCTCAAAGGCCACGCCCATTGGGCCGTCCCTCACCAGCTCGGCCATCATGGCCGCCTCGTTGCACGCGCCGTAGAAGCCGCCTACGTAGTGGTAGTCGGAGACGTAATTGCGAGGACAGTCGGCCGCGACGGAGCAGGGAGAATCTTTGCCGGTGTAAGGGAAGCACTTCTCCTCGACGATGCCGAAGTCCTGCACGTATTTACCGATGAGGTACGGGAAACCGCCGTCGCAACCTAAAAAGATTCAGAACCACGTAAGAAAATGTTCACGTTTCCATGACAACCTGAACTGGTGTTTAGCAATAATAAGCATCTTTACTAGTTTTGGCGCAAATGCGGTCAGGTATGTGGTGCACTACGTAGGGTCCAGGAGCCATTACATTACAGAAAACTTACACAAGACTCCCAAGTGGTCATGTAGGGTGTAGGTTATGGAGGCTAAATCCCAAACGGCTTTTTAAATGGACACCCTAGGTAGGGCGCACATGCTTTCAAATTAGTCCTAATCGATACCACACTCGACATATAGTCCCTTGCACTATGTAGTGCACACTGACCCACTACATAGAGTGTATCTACTGTATGTACAAGTAAGGAGCTGAACACCTAGTGCACTTGTAGTACACTACACACAGTAGTGTAGACGCTTAGGGATTAGGGGTCGTTCCTTCACAGCATATGCAGTGCATGTATATAGAAAATATAGAACCAAATCAAATAGGGACATGTAGTACACACTGCAGAGCGTCCAGCCACCCTATTTACATACAGGCTCATACACCCTACATAGTGCACATGAATTCATTCCCTAGAAAGACAGCATTTTAAGTGCACTTGACATTTCATACTCCACGTAGTGCACTTAGAAAATGGTGCATGATTAAAGAACAAGCAAACAAGGACACTCGAATACTGACTCACCTCGTGACTCGTATCAAAACAGAAGGGAGTAAGAGTGTGTGTGTGTGTGTGTGTGTGTGTGTGTGTGTGTGTGTGTGTGTGTGTGTATATATACCTTGGGAGTACTTTGAGCAGGACACGACCTGCTGAGGGCTGAAGATCGGCTGCTGCGTGTTGTTGGTCTGGACTCTGATCCGTGACTCCAGCATCCCCATTGTCGCGAACGAGTAGCAGCTACCACACGACGCTACAGAGAGGAAGGGGAAAATAAATAAATAAATAAATAAATAAAAACAAAAACATTTTTACTTCAAGATTTTAAACTGACCGCCATCTTCCACATCCCATTTATTTCAACTTCTTTTTTTATTTTCAGTCAATATTTTCTCTCTTTTTTTATTTAATTATTTAATATAGTCATTTACAGTGACTGACCTCCAGCTCCATTTGACCTTTTTAATTATATTTGTAAATGCATTTTATTTTATTTTAGACTTCTTTTTATTATTTAAAAAAAAAAAAAAAAGTATTCAATAATTACTTTTCAATATACATTGATTACCGACACTACTGACCACCATCTTCCACCTCACATTTATTTAAAATTCACTGTACATTTTTCAAATAAGTTTATATTAATTACTTATATATTCATTTTTTTCCTCTCTAATTATTCACTAATTACTAAACATACAGTAATTACTGACCATAGAAACAATGCCATTTCCTCTTACAGGATTAATGAAGCACATACTGTAATAAATATTGTTTTTAAGGAGAATTTTCGGGTCGGTCTTTGTCCCGCATTAGCCACACCCCCTACTCTCTACATTTACAATCAGGAGTACTGTGTAGTGAGGCTGTCGCTGTGTTTATAGGCCACGCCCCCATCTAAAAAGATTCAAGGCCCCACCTTGATTGCGTACTGGACTGACGTAATTGACTCCATTCACGTTCCTCCAGTCCCACTGCTCTGGCAGGCTGGCGGCCATCTTGTGAAGCTCCGGGGTGATGGGGGCGGAGTTTACACGCCTGAGGAACAAGGGGCGGAGTCAGGACAATGAAATACAGATGTATGTATGTATCAGAGAGTAAGTGTTTATAGAATAAAAAAAATCAAAAAGTATGATTTTCAGTGTCATCATTTGAGCCATCATTCCTGACAACTCTGGAGTGCATGTGTGATTTGATCCAACACACCTCTGCACAATAAAGGTGTGGTGTGGTGTGGTGTGTGTATACACACCGTGGGACGTGGGACTTGCGCCCTCCGGCTCTCCGTGTTAACTCTTGGATGGTGAACATCTCGTGCTCTCTGTAGGCCGTAGCTTTCCATGAGCTCTGTACGGTGTTAATGCGCTCCACGAAGCTCATATCATGCTTATAAAGCTGCAGGAACCTGAAAAACACACACACACACACACACACACACACACACACACACACACACACACACACACACTTACTTATAAGGTAGTAATTATGAAAGGACACACACACAGCACTCTGGGACACACACACAGCACTCTGGGACACGACACTCACGGGTTACTTGCAGGACTGTAGTAGGTTTTAGGAGCCACACGTTGAACTTTCTTCCCAGTGAAACAGGCCCAGTTGTTTCCCAGGACGTCATGAACCCAACCAGGAAGCGTCTGATCACAGTAACTCTTGACCACGGAGCCCTCCTGGGAATACTGCCAGAGAAAGAAAGTGCGAGAAAGGAATTACTCAAACGCACCATACGGAGCGTGCATCTCTCACGCAACATGCAGTCCTGATCCCTCCGCATGTGGAGTCAGTGTTCACTCCAGCGCTTTCTGTAACTCGACCACCTTCATTACGCCGCATGGCTAGTTATTTAGCAATTCATTTGTGAGCTGGGAAGCTCTGAGTCACGTCCTGGTGGTAAAAGTGAAAAGAGAAAGTGCCGAGTCGTGATGCTTTCACAGCTGAAACGTCTCTTTCTAAGTCACAGCATGTGACTGCAGCCTTCGTAACGCAGTTTAGCAGGAAGTCAGCTGAACTTTTACGCTGAATCACCAAAGTGGCTTTTTACTGGACAAGTCATTCTTTAATGAATAAAGAAATTATAATTGTTAAGGAATAAAACAGGACATAGGAAGATAGTCCACTTCAAAGTAGTGAAAGTAACTCTACTGAACACACACACACACACACACTGTTGATTATTTTCCTATAACAGCATGAGGCAGAAGGGTTTATTCCTCCCTCTATGCATTCCACCTTTATATGATAGGGAGTCGAATTCCCAGATCTTCCCTACATAACCTTCAGGATTGAGTTTTAGAAGGTATTATGTCACACACACACTTCTGTTTTAAGCGAAGAACTCTATCCATTATGGCATGAAATGAGATACACATGGTGGAGAAATCATGACTCAAGGCCAGACTTCGTTACAAGCCAGTCATGTGCTCCAAGTGTGAAACAGGAAGCTTGAAATTTCTGAACAAGTCACGAGGGGTCACATGGAGTCACCTGAAACGGAAAATAACCTGTGTGCATGTGTGTGTGTGTGTGTGGGTGTGGGTCTTCATGAGGCACCAACCTTGAAGAAGCCGAACCATTTGTAGTCATTGAGCACCACCTCAAAGCCCTGGTTGTAGATGATGGTGAAGAAGCCGGTATTTCCAAGATCATCAACAGCCTGAGATAATTTCTGTAAATGCACAGTCACGGACTTCACCACCGGACCTGGACAAAATCACACACACACACACACACACACACACACACACACACACACACACACTAAACTGTATTAACACCAGAGTATATAATGTGAATGCAGAATATAGAGAATTACTCCAGAGTGTGTTATCCTACAGGAAAGGGTGGAGCTCTCACCAGCAGTGGAGCAGTCGATGCTTTTGTCATGTCCCACATTAGAGATCTGAAAGATCCAGGTTCCCAGCAGCTCCTCATAAGTGCAGTTAGCTGGTGTGTCTCCTAAAGAGCCGCCGAAGCAGCAAGACACCACCAAGCACAGCAGAAACGCCTTCATCCCGGACACCTTCCCGCACTTCCGGCTTCGAACAAACTTACCCTGGAGGAGTGCTGGACGCAAACAGACGCCTGGACGCAAGAAAAACACACTTTGGGTCGCTCGGTCGGGCAGTCGGCTGCTGAGACTGAGACTGAGACTCCTGGCGTCTTTCCTCTCGTCCAGAACACCAACACGGACAACAACCGGGAACTTCCCGCTCTTATCATGTGACCGCAGTCACGTGACAGCGACGCAGCAGCAGGAACAGGAAGTGGAGAGCGCTGTGCACGAGGATGCGGCAGTTTCTCACACAGAGCACTTATTATTATTATTATTATTATTATTATTATTATTATTATTATTGTAACGCAGTCATGATTATATTTATTTTGTATAAAACATGTCCCTTTTTAAATAAAACAAAGTTAATTCCCAAACATCTATCTATCTGTCTATCTATCTATCTGCCTGTTGAATCTATCCATCCGTCCATCTATCTATCTATCTATCTATCTATCTATCTGCCTGTTGAATCTATCCATCCGTCCATCTATCTATCTATCTATCTATCT
>CM074929.1:1975335-1987470 GCA_037576815.1 Pangasius larnaudii | reverse complement strand
ACAGCAAAACATCACAACAAGACTACAGCAAAACTACATTACATCAATACTACTACAGCAAATCTACAGTGCTATTACACTAATACTACAGCAAAACATCACAACAAGACTACAGCAAAACTACATTACATCAATACTACTACAGCAAATCTACAGTGCTATTATACTAATACTACAGCAAAACATCACAACAAGACTACAGCAAAATTATATTACATCAATACTACTACAGCAAATCTACATCATAGCAAGGCTACAGCAAAACTACAATATATGACTACATATATGACTACAACATATCAATACTACAACAGCAAAACTACATTACAGCAAGACTAGAGCAAAACTATAATATATCAATACTACTACAGCAAAACTACATCACAGCAAGACTACAGCAAAACCAGCACACCAATATCAATACTACTACATCAAAACTACAGTGGTATTATGCTAATACCACAGCAAAACTACCACATAACATCAATAGTACAGAAAGATTACAGTGAGATTATACTAATGCTACAGCAAAACTACATCACAGCAAGACTACAGCAAAACTACAGTAATATTACACTAATAATACAGCAAAACTAAAGCATACCCATACTACTATAGCAACATTACCATGATATTACAGTAATACTACAGCAAAACTACAACATATCGATACTATAGCAAACCTACAGGTATTTTACACTAATGCTAAGGCAAAACTACACTAATACTACACTAACGCTACAGCAAAACTACAATATAACATTGATATTACAGCAAACATACAGTAATATTACACTAAAGCTAAATCACTGCAGTTATACAAATGCTACAGCAAGACTACAGTAATACTGATACTTTACCAATGCACAATATTACACCGCAGTAGTATTACACTAATACTACAGCAAAACTACATCATAACAACATAACAATACTACAGTAATTTTACAAAAATACTATAGCAAAAATACATTATAGCATCAGTATTTCAGTACCTTAATATTATATGAACGTTACAGTTAAATTACCCTAATACTACAACTACTACTAAAAAAATACTAAAACTACACTAATGCTACAGCAGAAGTATAGTAATATTACACAAATACTACACCAAGACTTATATATTTAATACTTATTAATAATGATATTAATGGTGAAGTAATAATAATTCAGCAAAACTACAGTAATATTAAACTAAATACTACACCAGAACTACAGCTTCCATTGCTACTACAGACAAACTACAATATAAACACTACAACAAAACTACAGTAATATTACACAAACACTACAACAAAATTGCATGGCACACTCAATATACTGAACAAGCACACACACACACACACACACACACACACACACACACACACACACACAGAGTAAATAAAGCCACATTTGTGAATGCAGCAGCAAATGCCCTGGGACAATATTTGTAATAACTCAATGTTTGTGTGTGTGTGTGTGTGTGTGTGTGTGTGTGTGTGTGTGTGTGTGTGTGTGATACCATAAGAACAGAAGTAGTATGTGACTGTGGTTTTGTCTCTGTACATTCATTCATTCATTGGTTGATAATGAATAAATTAAATCAGACTAGATTAACACACACACACACACACACACACACACACACACACAAACAGAGCTTCTCTCTCTCTCTCTCTCTCTCTCTCTTTCTATTGATATGGATTGTGTGAAATACTAAAAAAGCATTTTAGTCACAGAATAAATATGGAACAAAGGAATAAAGAGGGAAATAAAAACAGGGGAAGATGTGGTGAGAAATGGGGACACTATAATATTCCCTTAAGATCATGGTAGTTGTCGTTTCCATGGCGACCTGGGCACGACTGACACAGCATCACATCTTCTTTTACAGATATTATTGTTTTATTCACATTTCATTATTTTGATGGAAAAATAAGGTATTGCAAAAGTAAGGCAAACTTCAAATTGTAATTCAATAAAATACAACCAAATACTGCTGTACGGTAATACCGCACTAATCCTACAGCAAAACTACGGTAATATTACAGCAAAACTACAGACATATTACACTAAAACTACAGAAGCATAAGCAATACTATGCTAATGTTACACTAATACTACAGTAAAACTACAGTAATATCACGTTAACACTACAGCAATACCATGGTAATGTTACACTAATACTACAGTAAAACTACAGTAATATCACATTAATACTACAGTAATACTATGGTAATGTTACACTAATACTACAGTAAAACTACAGTAATATCACGTTAACACTACAGCAATACCATGGTATGGTTACACTAATACTACAGTAAAACTACAGTAATATCACATTAATACTACAGTAATACTATGGTAATGTTACACTAATACTACAGCAAAACTACAGCAATATCACATTAATACTACAGTAATACTATGCTAATGTCACACTAATACTACAGCAAAACTACAGCAATATCACATTAATACTACAGCAATACTATGCTAATGTTACACTAATACTACAGTAAAACTACAGTAATATCACATTAATACTACAGTAATACTATGGTAATGTTACACTAATACTACAGCAAAACTACAGCAATATCACATTAATACTACAGTAATACTATGCTAATGTCACACTAATACTACAGTAAATATCACACTAATATTACACTAAAACTGCAATAATATCACATCAATACTACAGCAAAACTACAACATAACATCATATTTGCCCAAAGATTTGTAACATGTTGAAAACATTGTAAAATGTTTCTAACGCAATAGAATGTGTTCTCTAAGACTTCTGGGATTTGGTGTTTTTAGCATCAGGAAGCGTCAGGAGAACAGGGTTCAGTGCTCAGTATAGACTAATGACGCATAAGGACAGAAGACAGGGTGGTGATTTGGTGGGGGGGTGTTGGGGGGGGCGGAGTTAATGACAGAAAGGACGATTTACTGGAGCAGTGAGGCATTTAGATCACACACATGCACACACACACACACACACACACACACACATTACAAAGTAAGTGAGTCATTAATATATAAAACCCCCTTTATCCACTATTAGACAGCACAGTGTGTGTGTGTGTGTGTGTGTGTGTGTGTGTATGTGAGATGCCCTGTGAATCCTGGGGAAAAACTCTCAGTTCTTCTCAACTGACAGTTGTTGCCTTGAAAAATCGTCTTGTCTCTTTTCTCTCTGTCTGTCTCTCTTTTTTTCCTTTCCACTTTCTTTATCCGTCTGCACTTTCTGAACCAAGAGTTCAGAATGTTTGAACTGTCTGTGTCAATTCTGTGTGTGTGTGTGTGTGTGTGTGTGTGTGAGTGAGTGTGTGTGCAGTCCATTTGACTGAAAATAATTACAACGATGATGGTGAGCATGAATTTGATGAGTGGTAATGGTACTCATGGTAGCAATGGCGATGATGCTGCTGTGGACGGTTATGGCGATGGTCATGGTGATGTTGCTGAACATTATCGTAACTCAGTGTCTCGTAACAAATGCTGTCTACTAAAGCAGGAAGGCAACAAGTCATGTCCGAATCGAGGCTTGCACAGGAGGCTGCCTTCTTAGGCACTTTCATCTGTACGATTTTTTTTAAGGCAGCATACACGTGTCCTTCACCGACAAATAAGTTAAAACGTTTGTAAATATTTTTTTTTTTGGAGTAAAATTTTATTTCCAGTGAGAAATAACTGGCTTGGTCACAGAAAATTAGTTCTATTTTCCCCAATGATATCTCATTCCTTCTTACTTAACGTTTAAGTTTAGTGACTGTTACTATACGCTGGTAACCTAGCAACGTGGTGATGTGGTGGTGCTGCCTTCAAAACGCGCCTCAAACCGCTTTCTTACACATACCTTTGTAGCCTTATGAGACTACGTAGGCATCAAGGCATCAATGCCTTCAGTTTTGTACACACCTGTGGCGGATGATTATTATAACGCTGATGATGATAATGATAATGGAGATGATGATGATGATGATGATGATGATGATTATGCCTCGCAGTCTCAGACCTGCCAACCAGCATGAACTCCCCAGAGAGGTTCTGGCGTCTCATGGCCATGAGGATGCCGCGGACGGTCATGCCCTCGCAGAAACACACCACCACACGCGCCTTGGGTAGGCGACCGCGCAGCTTCGCCAGCAGACGGTCAAAGCTCTGTTCGCCTGCGTTACTCCAGATCTTATCAGAGTGTGCGATGCAGATCCCTTCTTTCAGAGCCATCTCCTTAAACGCCGCCATTCCACTTTCACCATAGTTACCTGGAGAGAGAGAGAGAGAGAGAGAGAGAGAGAGAGAGAGAGAGAGAGACAGAATTTTGCCTTATATAGAGAAATCAGAGTGATTATACAGCGTATATATGGTGAGAGACGTGGCTGAGTGTAATGAGGAACCAAGGACGTGTGAAAGAGAGAACAAGGAAGCAAAACATGTGAGAATGTTTTAGAGAGAGTGATGAAGAAAGAGGTGGAGAGAGAGAGAGAGAGAGAGAGAGAGAGAGCCCGAGGGAATCTAAGAGAAAAGGATAAAAGAATGCAAAATAATAAAGAGAACAAGAAACAAATGAGGGACAGGCAGCGAGAAAGACAGAAGGTTTTGTATAAGTATGACGTAGAATAATCCAGCAAAATAAACGGAGAGATTGCGAGAGAAAGAGAGTGAGACTGGTGGAGAAAAAAAAAAAGATACATGTAGAGAGAAATGAGTGTAGCAAAGACCTCCAAGGACATTTAAAGGAGAGAAATAATATGAACGCAGAGTAGGCAAAGGAGACAAAGAAGACACAAGACAGAGAGGACGAGGGAGAAAGAGAAAGAATGAGAAAGGGAGACATTAAGAGAGAAGGAGATGAGTGAAAAAAAAAGAAGACAAAGATTGTTTGTAGAAGTAGAGAAAGAGAAGATGTAAGACTGCCATGTTAGGAGAAAAGAGAGCGTGACGGCTAAGGGAGAGTAAGAGGGAAAAAAAATTGGTGTTAAAAGTATTGGGAACGAGTCTATTTATAATGAGGGGGCGGGGCCATGGATGTGATTGACAGGTGTAATTACCTCCCCAACTCAAGGAAGTAATTCTATACTGATGCATGGTGGAGAAAGATGGACGCTAATGTAATATGGCAGTGCTGTGCAGCATGTTTATGTATGCTTGTATAAGTGTGTGTGTGTGTGTGTGTGTGTGTGTGTGTGTGTGTGTGTGTGTGTGTGTTTGTAAGGTGGCCACTGGTCTCTGTGGAGGCATGTAAAGTCCTGTAATTAGTCTCACAGTGAGAGCATCAGAGAGCACACACGCAGATGGCACACACACATGCACACACACACGCGCACACACACACACACACACACAATGAAGCATATTATTAGTTGGAATAATGTGTTGTTTTTCTTCTCAGTGCTGGTTAAGGAGCAGGTGAGCTCAGCTGTTACGTCACTTATTACCACATGAAGTATGACATCACATCATATAACATAATAACACAACACAACCTGCAATTACATGACGTAATATAACAACAGAATGAAATAAAATAAAAAAACAGGATTATGACAATGTAATGTAACATAATGTATCATAAAGTAACGTGACATGGTATGAAAAGTAATATGGCAAAATAATGTAATGTAAAAATGCCAAACATGACAACATAACACAACATGACATGGCATAGCATAACATAGAGTAACATAACATAACATAACATAACATAACATAACGTGACATGGCATAGCGTAACATAGCGTAACATAACATAACATAACACAACATAACATGACATGGCATAGCGTAACATAGCGTAACATAACATAACATAACACAACACAACATGACATGGCATAGCGTAACATAGAGTAACATAACATAACATAGTGTAACATAACATAACATGGCATAGCGTAACATAGTGTAACATAACATAACATAACGTAACATGGCATAGCGTAACATAGCGTAACATAACATAACACAACATAACATGACATGGCATAGCGTAACATAGTGTAACATAACATAACACAAGATGACATGGCATAGCGTAACATAACATTACATAACGTAACATAGCATAGCGTAACATAGCGTAACATAACACAACATAACATGACATGGCATAGCGTAACATAGTGTAACATAACATGACATAACATAACATGACATAACATAACGTAACACAGCATGACATAACATAACGTAACACAACATAATGTAACACAGCATGACATAACATAGCATTATGTAATGTAACATGACTTAATGTAACATAACATGACATATAAAGTATCATGATGTAACAAAACATGATATGGGTGAAATTTCATTTTTGGGTGAAATATCGCTTTAATGGAACATAAAATAACATAACATACGTTATAACTTAACGTATCATAACATAATGAAACATGATGCAACGTAACATGATGTAACATAACATGACTTAATGTAACATAACATGACTTAATGTAACATAACATATCATAACATATCATGATGTAACGTATCATAACATAGTGTAACATGATTTAACATAGCATAACTTAATGTAACAATGTGGTTCTACCACTGATACTCCCTCGTCTGGCTCTAGAATCAAGAACAAGGTTCTAAAATCTTAGTGGGTTCTGGAATTCCTGATATAGTTCTCGAGTCTCTGATGGGATTCTAAAATCTTTGGAATCTCTGATATGGTTCTAGATTCTCTGATGGGATTTTAAAATCATAAATGTGGGTTCTGAAACTCTTGGTATGGTTCTAGAATCTCTGATGGAAATCTGAAATCATAGACATGACTCTGATCTTGGATTTTAAGAATCATAGGTGTGGGGTCTGGAATTCCTGATGTGGTTCTAGATCGTCTTTGGAGAATCTTTGGAGAACCTTTGGAGAACCTGCAGTGTGCTTCTGTAGTTTCTGATATGGTTCTAAGATCTCAAATGTGGTTTTAGAGTTCCTGATGTGGTTCTCGAAACCCTATAGCATCATCAGTAGAACATGCAAAACGTTCCTGTGTCAGGTTTTTTTATTTGAAATGGATTATGGGTAATAAATACACTTATTTTATTGAATGATGAAGCTGCACATTAAAGCACACACACACACACACACACACACACACACACACACATACTGAGAGAACAGGATGACAACAGTTCACTGTTTCTATTCGGACGCTGTGTGAAAAAGGACATCCAGACATGACCATATGGCACATACATGTCCTCATCCACACACACACACACACACACACACACACACACATACATACATACATACATACATACAGAGAGAGAGAGAGAGAGAGAGAGAGAGAGAGAGAGAGAGAGAGGGAGAGGAGCAGGGAAAGAAAAAGCTTCACATCTGCACATGAAATAAGACAGACAGATAGACAGACAGACAGACAAGACAGACAGATAGACAGACAGATAGACAGACAGACAGATAGACAGACAGACAGACAGAGTGGATGGATGAATTCTGTCTTTTTTCAGTGCTCTAGGACATGTCATGCTAACACACTCACTCTGTTTTGAAATGCATAGTGCATTAACAAAATAATTCAGATAGAGAGAAACAGAGTGTGAGACAGAGACAAAGAGAGAGAGAGAGACAGAGATAGACAGAGAGAGAGAAAGAGAGAGAGAGATAAAGAGACAGACAGAGAGAGAGATTGACAGAGTTAGACAGAGAGAGAGAGACATAGAGACAGACAGAGAGAGAGAGATAAAGAGAGAGAGAGAGAGAGAGAGAGAGAGAGAAAGAGACAGACAGAGAGAGAGAGATAAAGAGAGAGAGAGAGAGAGACAGAGACAAAGAGACAGACAGAGAGAGAGAGAGACAGACACAGAGAGAGAGAGAGAGAGAGAGAGAGAGAGAGAGAGAGAGAGAGAGAGTAAGACAGATACACAGTCGCAGCGTTGCAGCAGATTTACATCAAGTGCGGCTCTTTATCAGTCATCATCATTTCTTACTTATTCATATGTTTACTCAATCTCTTCTCGTTTATTTATTCTGTGTGTGTGTGTGTGTGTGTGTGTGTGTGTGTGTGTGTGTGTGATGGCACAGAGGTTCTACTCTCCTCACTACCTGTCTGCATCCCTCTCTCTCTATCTATCTATCTATCTATCTATCTATCTATCTATCTATCTATCTATCGCTTTTAATCTCTCTCTGTATCATTTTCTTTTTGCACCTCTCTCTCTTTCTCTCCATAAATACTCTCTCTCTCTCTCTCTTGCTCTCTATCTATCTATCTGTGTATCTTTTTCCTTCTGTCTGTCTCTGTACCCCTCTCTCTCTCTCTCCATATTTTTTCCTCACTCTCACCCAGTATATTTTGCTCGCGCTCTCTCTCTTTCTGTGTGTCACTTAATTTCTTCTCTATAGCCTTCTCTCTCTATTGATCTACAGTATCTCTTTGTATCTTTTTATTTCTCTCTCTCTCTCTCTCTCTCTCTCTCTCTCTCTCTCTCTCTCTCTTTCTGTAAGGTTCAGGAACATTTCAGCATTCCATTACCCCGAGTTCCAATCGGCACGAATACAGCCTGAGAATATTCAATTCACGCCAGTGAAGTGCTCTCTACTCACACACACCTACACACTCACACACACACACACACACACACACACACACACACACACACACACACACACACACACGTGTCTGAGCTTCAGCAGACAGGTGCAGACGAGCTCTAGAGAATTCACTGAAGAGTCTTTGGAGCCTCTCAAGACTAACACCTCTCATCTCATCTCATCTCATCTCTCTCACTGTGTCACTTCCTCTGTTTCTCCCTCTCTCTCTCTGTCTCACTCTCCTCTCCTCCGCCTGTCTGCCTCCACCCTCCTGTCTCTCGTCTGCGTTATACACCACACCTCTCACAACTGGATTTAAAACTCCATCCAACACCTTCAATAATAAATAAATGAATGAATAAATAAACCAGACACACACACACTGTCTGAAGGAAACGCAAGGAGCTCACAGTGATGGAGGGATGAAAGTGATAGAAAGTGATGGAATAGAAAAGAAAGAAAGAAAGAAAGAAAGAAAGAAAGAAAGAAAGAAAGAAAGAGAAATGAGGAAGGAAGGAGAAAGAAAGCGAAAGAAAGAAAGACACAAAAAAAGAAAGAAAGAAAGAAAGAAAGAAAGAAAGAAAGAGAAGTGAGGAAGGAAGGAGAAAGAAAGAGAAAGAAAGAAAGAAGTAGAGAGAGAAAAAAGAAGGATGGAAGGATGGAAGGAAGGAATGGAATAGAAAAGAAAGAAACAGAGAGAAAGAAAGAAAGCAGGGATGTACAGTGAAAGAAAGAAAGAAAGAAAGAAAGAAAGAAAGAAAGAAAGAAAGAAAGAAAGAAAGAAATGAGGAAGGAAGGAGAAAGAAAGAGAAAGAAAGAAGTAGAGAAGTAGAAAGGAGGAAAGAGAGAGAGAGAGAAAAAAAGAAGGAGGGGATAAATCTCTCTCACTCAGCTGTAAAGCCCAGTCGGAATCTTGGGGTTGTGCTGTTACAGGAAAATAATCAGTGATGCAGCGGTGTGACGTGTTTTATATAGAAATAATCAACCCCGGGGTTTATTCATTTCCTGTAACAGCATGTCCCGCAGTGGTTTATTCCATGTCAACGATTACAAGTTTCCATTTATTACTGAATGACACATAGTGCTTTTTATCCATTTATAGTTACATTTAATGTTAATTTGCAGCCTGAGCTGCTGTCATAGAAACTGAATAAACAGCGCTGTGTGTGTGCGCGCGCGCGTGTGTTCCTGAAGGGTGCCAATACTTCTGCAACACAGTGAGGTGTGTGTGGTATAGTCTATTAGTCTCTGTCTCTCTGTTTGTCTCGCCCTCTGGCTGTCCCTCTTCCTCTCATTTGTCTCACTCTGCTAGGAGTTTACAATTCAAATCAGAATGACAGAGAGAGCGGGAGGATGCAGGGAGAGAGAGAGAGGGAGAGAGAGAGAGAGAGAGAGAGAGAGAGAGAGAGAGAGAGAGAGGAAGGTTGCTATGGAAAACACTTCATCATGTCATTATTAATTATTCAAAAAATTATCATGTGAATCAAAGACAAGCATCAGTGTGCATGCTAGTGCTTCCAGGTGTGTGTGTGTGTGTGTGTGTGTGTGTGTGTGTGTGTGTCTGTGTGTGTGTGAGAGAGAGTGTGTGTCTGCATATCTTTCTTATTCTGAGGGAGATATATAGAGAGAAAATGACTAAGAGAACACAAGGAGTGCTAGATGTACACTGGCAGCACAGTATGTCTTCACCTGGCACTGTTTTACACACACACACACACACACACACACACACACACACACACACACACACTCTCTCTTATATAGTATCACACTCTCACGATTACCAAAACCTTACTAACAATCTATTTTTAATAATCACTATTTTTTATTTCACTCTTCACACAATTTCTTTTTTTCTTTTCTTTTTTTCTTTTCTTTTCTTTTCTTTTCTTTTCTTTCCTGCTGTCCTGCTTTTCTTCACAACCTCCGGCGCACGTTTTCCGTGTAATCCCACGGGACGCGGACACGAGGTGGGCGGAAAGTGGACGCTTTTAAAGGGCGCTTTTCTCCGTCGCAGCATTTACCAAACGTTTTCCAGAAAGCCATCGAGTGACATCAAGTGCTTTTTTTTTTTAATCTCTCGACCAATCAGCTCGCAGCTCTGGGAGCAAGCGAGGGGAAAAAACCGCAATCAAGGACGGAGTGATGGCAGGAATATTTAGTCTTGTTAATGAGTGAATATGAGATTTACAACATGACTAATCAGAAATATTTCACACTGAAAGCCAAAATATTAAGAAATAAAATATTAAGAATTCTTTTATTAAATTAATGAATTCATTTTGATGAGTGCGCAGTTCATGCGGAAACTTTTCCTAAGCGCAGTGAATACATGAACTGTATTTATCCCTTTCTCTCTCTCTCTCTTTCTTCCCATTTCTCTTCCTTTCTTTCTTCTCTCTACTTCCCTGCTTTGTTGATTTACTTATATGTACATTTATTTATTTATTTATTTTTCCTTCCTTCCTTCCTTCCTTCCTTCCTTCCTTCCTTTTTTCCTGTACTTCACTGCTTTCTTTTTTTCTTTCTCTCCCTTTCTTTCTTCCTCTCTTTCATTCTCTTTCCTTCTTTTTTTTCTTCCTTTCTTCCTTCTCTCTATTTCCTTGCTCTGTTTGTTTGTTTATTTATTTATTTATTTATTTCTCTTTCCTTCCTTCCTACCCTCCTTCCTGTACTTCACTGCTTTCTTTCTTTCTTTCTTTCTTTCTTTCTTTCTTTCTCTGTCCATCCTTCCCCTTTTCCCTTCCTTTTTTTCTTCTCTCTACGTCCCTGCTTTATTTATTTACTTATTTGTACATTATTTATTTATTTCTCCTTCCTTCCTTTCTTCCTGTACTTCACTGCTTTCTTTTTTTTTCTTTCTTTCTCGGTCTTTCCTTCCTTTCTTCCTTCTCTCTATTTCCCTGCCCTGTTTATTTATTTATTTATTTATTTACTTCTCCTTCCTTCCTTCCTTCCTTCCTTTCTACCTTCCTTCCTGTACTTCACTGCTTTCTTTCTGTCTTTCCTTTAAAGTGTTTTATTCCTCTTATACAACATACAATTTTTTTATTTATTAAAGACTATTATTTTATCCATTTAAAGATACGTGTACGCGAGACAAGTTAGTTCCTGTTACGGTTTGCATTCTAGCGGCTATAAAGAGTCGCGAAGCTTGTCGGGTTACGGAGAAACCGGAAACCACGACTATTTTCCTACGGAGGAATACTTTGGTCACAAAGTGCTGAAACTGGAGACTCCTTCCATAAATCTTAAACAACTATCTCCTTACTGGAAGCAATTATACATTTTTCTTTGCTGAGTAACAACATAGTTTTATCTGTTTATTATTAGACACACAAGTGGAGCCACACAAGTCCCTGTGAATGAGCTGTTACTATGGAAACGATAATGTATTATAAGGAGCGCATTAATAGCAACCTGTGATTTCAGTTACAGTCAGAACTACTGTCATTATTCCCTCACTGTGTACTCTGAGCTTTAGAGTGTCCAGTGTGTGTGTGTGTGTGTGTGTGTGTGTGTGTGTGTGTGTGTGTGTGTGTGTGTGTGAGAGAGAGAGAGAGAGAG
>CM074929.1:1965831-1975235 GCA_037576815.1 Pangasius larnaudii | reverse complement strand
TGTGTGTGTGTGTGTGTGTGTGTGTGTGTGTGTGACAGAGAGAGAGAGAGAGAGAGAGAGAGAGAGAGAGAGAGAGTAATTGATAGTGGGACAGAAGGACAGGGATGCAGAGGAAAGGTAGGAAGACAGACAGAACGACAGGGAGAGAGAGATTAATGAAGTGTTATTAATGTACCTGATGGACTTAGGACATTTTTAGATGCAGCCACTCCGACAGAGACGTGGACACACACACACACACACACACACACACACACACTTTTCAAAGAGACATATCAGGGAGCAAGGGACTGAGGATAAAGATGAGTTCACTGCAACCTCAAAGGGGTGTTTGTGTGTGTGTGTGTGTGTGTGTGTGTGTGTGTGTGGAAAGGTGACAGAGGTGTGATAACAGAGCCGCAGGGAACAGAAATTGAGTTCAATTCCACACACACACGCACACACACACACGCACACACACACATACTCAGCGTACGACAATTCTTTCAATACATGTGCTGCACTGCAGTCTATGTGTGTGTGTGTGTGTGTGCGTGTGTGTGTGTGTGTGTTTGTGTACATATCACTAATTGATTTATCTTCATTAACTTTCCCGGGAACACTGAGCGTGGTGCAGGAATACATCCTGAAAGAGACTCAGGTGGCCATGCACTTGTTGTGTATATCTACGAATACACAACGAGAGACAGTGAGAGAGAGAGAGAGACAAAGAGGGATGTAGAGAAAGAAACAGAAAGATAGACACACACTGACGAAAGAAAATACAGGATCTGCTGGATTTTTAATACCGCCAAAGAACCAGTAAAACACCCAAATAAGTACAAAAAACTAAACAAAAAGGGTCAGACCACAGTGTGGATAGCGAAGGGGGTCAGAATCAGAATTGGCACGATGGAATGAGTGGGTGCTATTATTTACTCACCCTCTGTATGAATGGTGGAGACGTAACTCCAGTTGTAGCGTTTGACGATGTCCACCATGGCTCTGGCCTGCTGCGCATCAGATGGTACGACCCTCATGAAGTATTTATACAGTGATTTGTCACTCAGGTCCATGCTGGTGGCTGAGTAAGCGATCTGAGGGATGTTGAACAGCTGCAGGAGGTTCTGCACCTGAATGGCCACCGAGCTCGAGCCAGGTCCAATCAAGCCCACGATGGGCTTCTTCCCCTTGGGGGGCAGGCCTTCTGAACACTTAGCCCCACCCCCAGTTGCCATGTCTTCGGAAACGGGTTCGAGCGGAGCTGATGTGGGGCTCTCGGCAGCAATGAGCGAGTCACGTATGAACTCAATGCTCTGCTCGAGCGCGACAGCAGAGTGCCAACAGGAGTCACGTATCTCGCAGCCGAGCGTGACGTTGGGCAGGATGTCCGGGTCGGCGTTGATGCGGTCGAGTGTCAGCATCATGGCCTCGACTCGCTGGATGCCGTACTGCTCACGCACGGCACCGCACTTCCGCTCATGGGCGCGGTCTGCTGCCGGCTGGTGGTGGACGGAGAACAGAGCACCAATGATCAAGTCGCCAGGCACGTAGGCCACCACACGACGTTCGTTTGACTGGAGGGAGGACAGGAAACGTGGGACAGACATCAGAACCAGGAAGAGGGGAAGGAAAGCGGCAGCCATTTTGAGAAAACGTCCCTCTTTCTCTGGTTGTATTTCCTCTTTAACAAGTCCCAGTCACAACAGCAAGGGCGGTCACAATGGCGTCCATTTTGAGAAAAAAAAACATGTGATGCACCAAGATGGATGGGGGAAAAAAAATCTGTCCTCCTTAAAATTTCTCTTTAATAGTTGTAGCTGCGGCTGCAAAAATTATGATGGTTCCTCAGGTGACTGAACGTTCTCAAAGTTCTCTATGCTCCTTTTTCACCTCTACAGTGCGGGGGGTTAGAGAGAGGCGGCCATTTTGAAAAAATGAGGATGGGTAGAAGCAAAAAACGTTGTCTCTATGCTCCTGTCTTTCTGCCTCTCAGCGAGGACAAACACGACAATGTCAACAACACCGGTTTCCAGACGCAGCGGCGTGTGTTAGCCGTGTGTGTTAAGAGTGTGTGTGCTCGAGGGTGAGGGGAAGAAGCCATTTTAGGATTGTAAGAAGGACACGATAAGGCCGATGGTTTTAAGCAGCAAATGTGAGTGTGTGTTAAGAACCTGCACATGCCTGTGTGCGCGCGTGTGTGTGTGTGTGTGTGTGTGTGTGTGTGTGTGTGTGTATATGCGACTCAGGTGCGTCACACCTCCGGCTTGCCGCTGTTCACGCACATTTCACACTCACACACACACACATACAGGTGATAGTTCCAGTAGTTCCGGAAATCGCTGGATAGGCCATGGCGCCTGGGGCATGAGGGCGTTGCTATGGTAACCGGCAGGTTGAGGATGGTGTACGACGATAATAATGTTTGTAACCTTGAATCAAAGAGAACACACACACACACACACACACACACACACAGAAGCATATGTGGATTAGAAGGACAGTTTGAACAGACACTACTATTAAGTCAAAATGACAAATTGCTGTGGTATAAGAGGAATAAAACACTGTACAGACGATCACAGTAACTCAGGTCAAATCACGCAACCTGTCGTTGGTTATTTTTCTACAACAGCACAACCCCCGAGTGTTTATTCTTTCCTTAGCTGACAGCTATACACCCTGTCCCAGGCACTTACACTTGTTGCCTGTCATCAGAGTGACAGGACAGTTGGGGTGTCAACACTGCTGAAAGCTATGGGAAGACACACACACACACACACACACACATACACACACACACACACACACACACACACACACACACACACACACACTAGGCAGACTGAGATGATGAATCACTTCATATCTTTATTGATCTGCTTATTTCCCCTTGGCTCTGATTATGCCTCTCTCTGTCTCTCTCTCTCTCTGTCTTTCTCTCCATCTTTTCTCTCTGTCTGTCTCCCTCTCTCTCTTACTATCTGTCTGTCTGTATGCGTCTCCTCTTATAAAACCCCAATACCTCTCCCTTACTCTATCTCTCTCGCTCCATTTCCCCTTTTTTCCTCCCTGTCTCCTTCTTTCTTGCTATTTTTCTCTCCTTTCTCTCTCTCTCTATTTCTTTCTTTTTCACTGACTTGTATGTCTCATTCTCAATGTGTCTCACTTTCTCTGTCTCTCTCTCACTCTGTATGTATGTCTCTTCTTCTTCATAAAGCCCCAATGCCTATCTCTCCATCTCTCTCTTTCTCTCCATATCTCTTCTTTTTTCCCTCTACTTGCTATTTTTCTCTTCTTTATCCCTTTCCACTCTCTTTTCTTTTTCACTGCCTTATGTCTCTCTCTCTTTCTGTCTGTACCTATCCGTCTGTCTCGCTCGCTGTCCGGTTTATCTCTCTTTCCATGCATCTCTCCTCTTATAAAACCCCAATATCTCTCCTTTCATCCCTCTCTTCCTTTTTTTTACCTACCTTTATCTCTGTCTTTCTCACTATTTTTCTTCTTCCCTTTCTCTCTGATTCTTTTTCCCTGCCTTTTATCTGTCTCTCTGTACCTCTGTAAATCTCACTACACCTTTCTAAATTCATCTTTCTCTCCTTTCTCTCAATGTCTACTGTCATCTTTTCTTTTTCTGTCTTCTGTTAGACGTATTGCTGTCAGATTCTTTCTCGCCGTTTGTCTGTCTCTCTCCACACAGCTTTCTTTCATCGCCCTCTCTCATTCACTCCTTCTCTCTGCTCTCTCATTCTCTCACCGGCTATCCATCTTTCTACGTCCCTTTTATCTGTCCATTTATACCTCTTGCCTCTGAACCCCAATATCACTCCATCTTTCTCTCACCTTCAGTGTCTATTTCTATAACTCTCTTGGTCACACACTCTCCCTCCATCTCTCTTTATCTCCTTCCTTTTCTATTTCTTAATCGCTCTGTCTTGCTCTCATTCTATCTTTCTCCTTTGCACTTCGTCCTCACTCTTTTTTTCTTGACATCTCTTCCAATAGATAGACAAACAGACAAACAGATAGATAGATAGATAGATAGATAGATAGATAGATAGATAGAAAATGATGATGATGCCTCTTGAAATAAACTGAGATGGCGGAGAACAGGTTGGAGAAAAGCTGCATGGTGGCATTATCAATCCCTGAACACACACACACACACACACACACACACACACACACACACACACACACACATACACATTACAGTAAAGCAGTAAAACCCCTCGACCTTGGGCTGCGTCCTAAACCGCACTGTAGCCTTCTATAGGGACTAAATATTTCTAATAGCATTTCTACTTCCGGTTCTGGCACTAAACAGGTGATGTCAGGTTGTTTGAGGGAAATTATGGGATGCATCTGATGATTAGCAGTTATTTACGATCGGAGAGGGGTATCTGCTGTGCGCGCGCGTGCTGTGTGGAGTCTTGATGGTCGAGCATGGATTTATTTATTTATTTTTTTAAACATGGAATAATTTTAAAAAAAAAAGAAAAAAAAAAGAAAAGAAAATGTTATATCGTTTATAACGGTGACTACACAGTCCTCGAGCCTGCAGCCGCTGTGTCATGTGTCCGTGCGCAGATGCTTAAGCCGGTGGCGGGAAATAAAAGGCACGAGAGCACAAAGTTGAGCTCGTGATGCACCGTGACGACTTCAAAGGCTTTTGGTTTTATGTGATGAAAACACACACATACACACACAGAACAGCGCGCGCTCACACGCACACACACACACACACACACGCCACAATTAACTCGTGCGATATATTAATTTAAAAATAATAATAATAATAATAATAATAATAATAATAATAATAATAATAATAATAATAATAATAATTCCCAAGCGACCTTTTAGTCTTACCTGTCGCACGCGCTCAGTTCCTCCCCATGATCCGTTAAAAGGTCGCGCGCTGTCCGGTTACAGTTGTATGTGCACGGCATAGATCTACGCGCGCACACACACACACACACACACACACACAGGCGCGCGAGTTGTCCTCAGTAATTTCGCTTTGTGGACGCACGAGCCGCCGCCGCCGCCGCCGCTGCTGCTGCGATGAAAACGCAAAGAGCACCGCGAGCCTGTCCTCTAGGTATTAACGTCTCGCGCAGACACACACACACACACACATATACATACACACACACCGACACTGTCCGATCCGCTGGTGCTCGCCACACTCTCCCTCTCCCTCTCGCGCCAGCAGCCAGTCAGTCAGTCCTCGAGACAATCCTCCCACTCCGACTCCCACGCGCGTAACCGCGAAGTGTGAAACACACCGCGCGCGTCTGAGCACGCACACACACACACACACACACACACACACACTGCACCGCGGATCCTGTGTGCTAGATTAAGATGTGTTGATTTAAGGTGTGTGTGTGTGTGTGTGTGTGTGTGGAACGAATGGGGATAAATCCCAAATGGCTCCCTATACAAGTGCACTGCCACTAGAAGGATATGACATTAAGGCTTGTACACCTTATGTATGATGTATGCCATGGCGTACTTTTTGTCCGGTTTGGGTTTCAACTCCAAGTGGATATATATACAGGATATAAAACTACACAGTGTGGCTCTGTCTGGAATAGAGGATCACGTACCCTGTGTAGTGCCCAGGGCCGGAAAAATGCATATTAAAGCCGGTTTATACTTGACCGCATGCACGTGCAGGAGCAGCAGCATTGCTCACATCCTCACCTGCAAGACACCTGTACATCAGGATTCCAAGTCGAACTCTAAAATGTTTAGTGGTTTCATGCACAGCGAGATTAAACTTACTCATGAGCTGCTTCTCTTTACGTTGCGCCGTTATCGTGACTGTTGTCATGAGCTGACCGAAAAAAAAAACTCTGACCTCACATTCAGAAAATCCAGGAGGCTGATACGCAGAGCAGAGCTTTGAAGAGTTGAAGGCTATATCAGAGGGGTTTATTTGTAAAATTTTAATATTTAAACCTGTTAGTGTTAGTGTTAGGAGTCAATAATGTCCAAGAACATACTCTTAATGTCTACTATCAGACATTAGAAACGATAACTTAATAAAACAAGCGCATTAATACAAGCCTGTGATTAGCCTTTCAGGAGGCACTACTGTCAGAGCTGCTGGTATAGGAAATTAATCAACCTTCTGACCAATCAGAATCGAGAATTCAGCTTGACTGGTGTACTATGGTGAACATTTTGTGTATCTCATACAGCATTCAAATCTCATTGGCATTTCTGGAAGCTATAGAAAAAAGGTCTCAGAAAGAAAAAAAAAGGTACCAAACTTTACTTTTTTTTCATCGTCATGTACCTTTAGCATTTATCTTTCACATGCACAAATAATTGGACTTTAAAGACCACTGAAAAGGCTACTACCTTGTTTCACCACACGCACCTTCACAGGTAAAAGTCACACACTAAAGGTACTGACGGTACCACCCCAGCGAAGGAAAAGGACATTTCGGTACGTTTATTTCTGAGAGTGTACAGTCCCACACTTCGAGTCATTCTCCGCCTCATGGGTCACTTCTACAAGTCATGTTTGATTCACTTCCTGCAGCCGAGTCGATTCGGAATCGACTCGCTTCCTCACTGGCGCTCATTTGGAAGCAGATGGGTTCGTTTAGTTCTCACCTGCCTAACGGAGTGCACAGAGTGAGACAGCACACCACCAAAACGATGGTTTCGCCGCAATAATTACACATCGAATTGATCCTCGGTGCACTCAGAACAATTACAGAGCCTGCAATAAGCTGAAGGAAAATCACTACCTCGCTATCAAGTGCATTTAAGATCACTTCGAGATCGGCAACGCTGCCATCATAATCATCACCATGGCAACCTTCCCTTGCGTCTCCCCTGCGCCGTGTGACTGTCATTCCCCTGGCTCGCGGCCGTTAAAATGTGTTGTTGTGTCACAGCTTGTGTTCTGCGTTTATATTCAATAGCACAGACTCACGTAATGAACCAATCAGCATTTCTGCATGATCATTGCTCTTCCTTCACCTCCGCACATGTTGCTAAAAAGTAGCTTCCTGATATAAAGAAGCAGATTATTAGCTACCTGGTAGCTTGGTTCAGTTGTCACCTAAGATAAAATACACCTTATGTAAACTTTGTGTAAACTTGTTTTCTACCAGATAGCATATATAAAATCTGAAAAACGAATGTGTTCCCCATTAGCTAGCTAATCCTACATAAACATGATTAGCTTGCTGGTATGGTAATAAAATGAATTTAACGAAATAAAACATTGTTAGCTTGTTTGTAGCTCTCAAATGCATGTATACACAGCTATCTTGTCGTCTGTTAGCCGGTTAATATAAATATGTGTACAATAAATGAACTTGCGTCACGTTGTAGCTAGGTGATATATGTATTTATATATAGGTTTATTTAGGATTGTTAGATTTTAGCTAGCTAATGTAACTGCTACATACTTATAGGGTATAATCTAGCTAGTATAAACAAGCAGTAAAACAAATTTAATGATTTAAAACATTGTTAGCTCGTTTGTAGCTCTCAAACACACGTATACACAGCTATCTTGTCGGCTATTAGCTAGTTGATATAAATACGTGTACAATAAATGAACTTGTGTCACGTAAGAGCTAGGTGATATACTGTATGTATTTATAAAAAACTGTTTATTTAGGATGGTTAGATCTTAGCTAGCTAATATAACTGCTACATACTAGCATCTATAGCATAAAATAGCTAGATAATAAATTTTTAGCTAGGAAATTAGCCCTGTTAATATAAATTATACTTATATTTACTTATATAAGATAACCTGGTTAGCATCTTCTTCACGGGCTAATGGGAACGAAATGCAAAGCTGTTTAGAAAATAATCAAGATAATCAAAGATAATCAAAATTAGCACATAAATAACTACCTAGTAAAAATAATATGTTTATTATTGTGTATATGGTACATAAGAGGTACGAGTATTTTTAAAAATCATAACATAACGACGTTAACAATGTTACTATAGAAATTATAATGTATTAGAATAAGCGTGTTAATGGGGTAATTTGCAATTTGCAGCTGCACTACGGTCTGAAATTTTATCGACACTTTCTGACCAATCAGAATCCAGGATTCAGCAGCGCTGTGGTAAAAAGACTAATAACCAACGAGCTGAATGGAAATGGTCATAAACGTGATAAATGTTCATAAATGTTCATAGCCATGGTTTCCTTCATTTCTTTCTTGTTTTTGTTTTTTTTTTCCCCCTGCAAAATGCACATCCAGCTAGCATCCAGCTAACACAGCTAGCATAACAAACTCTTGCCTTGAGTTTGTCCGATATGTTGATCATGCGAAATTCTGTAAGCGTGTAAGTGTGCGAATTAATGTTATATGGATGACTTCAGCCAGTGAAATAGTTTATAATTTCCTTCAGAAATCCTTCAGAATCATAGCGCATGATGCTAGCGTACTAGCACCTTAAATCATGCTAGCAGCGATTAACCATTAAATCATGTGGCCAGTGATTTAAGCTTTAGGGCATAAATAATCAGACTGGTGCGCAGCCACTGTTCATTATTTTGTTTCTCACATTTGTTTGTCCTTAGCTGTGGTTAGCCGTGTGTGTGTGTGTGTGTGAGTGTGTGTTTGTGTGTGTGTGAGTGTGTGTGTGTGTGGGTGGAAAAGTGATGGGACCTTTTAACTGAATTGGCTTTCGGCTTTTTCCTCAAATGTGGCTTGGATTAACGAGCGAAGGATTAAACCGCCATTAAAGAGCACAAAATCTCTCAAACTGCTCCATTTGCACTCTTTCCCTTGCTCATAACCACACACACACACACACACACACACACAGAGATGCAGCTAAGCCAGCATGATTCAGCCTCGAGACTGTTTTGATCCCAGGGTGAATGGTGTTCAGCGAGGCCTCGTTTCGATTAACTCTCTGACGCGTGGGAAATGGCTCTGTCTTTATCACCGAGACTTGCATCATTATTCGAGCTCAGCAGCTCAGACAGACTCCAGAGAGACAGAAAGTGTTCTTGAGTTATTCCCGTTTACATGCAAAATTTAGCATAACAAAATAGAGCTGAGACTTAATAACTGAACATCATTATAGCAATAAACATATACGAACTAACATATAACTAATGTAAAAAAAAAAATTTTTAATTAAGTAGCTAATATTAGCAAAATAGGTATAAACATTGTTATGTTTTTGGCTATAGGTGTCAAAATCAAGACTTGCAAGACTCTAATATGGCATTCTGTAAAAAATAAATAACAGGGAAACAGCCTGTAGTACCTACTGCTTAACATTTTCACACTTTCTAGAATTGACAGCGTGCGTGGGCTCGCATCTCACAGTGCTGAAACGCTGGCTAAAATGGACACCTGCTGCGTTCGATGCAAGTCAGACCCACGTCTAAAACGATTCAGGTGTTGGTCTTCAGT
>CM074929.1:1946936-1958747 GCA_037576815.1 Pangasius larnaudii | reverse complement strand
CATGTTAGACTACACCTACCATTAATATTACAGACTGATCGAGTCTTTATTAGTGGCCAAACCAACAAAATCAGCAAAGGATCAAATACTTGTTTTCCCCACTGTATGTGACTGATCAAGGTAGTAGGTGTTCTCCAAAGATAGCAATACTCTGCTTTCATCTCTTCTGCCTTTTTTAAACTTTGCAAACTAATCAAACAATACAGAACTGCATGGCACCCACTACTGTTAGCATTGCTAGTCTTACACTGCCAAAAAAAAAAAAAAAAGTCATCTTAGCAAGTGAAAGTATCTTGAATCTAGTTTGTCTAGTATTTCTGATTATAAGATTACAATAAACTAAATATCTGGACTTTATTACTCATTTCAAGCTTGTAGTTTTTTTTTTTCTTATTCTACTGGCAAATCATTTTGCTCCTTTTTACAAATAAATGCTTAAAAGGATTAAAATGATCAATTATTCAAGCTTGAAATGAGTACAAACATCTTAAAATATGTTTAATAATCTTACAGTTGATTTATTGTAATAGGAAATACTAGCTAAATCTGACCACATTCAAGATATTTCCACTTGATTCCTCTACCTTGTAACACTGGGGCTGGAGTCATGTTTCCTTTCATTCATTCTCCACCAGGTCAGGTTCTACATCTGCTCAGAATATTTCACAGCCATCACCGTTTGGCTGATCAGTGAGCCACTGGCTATGTGCTGCTAGCATGGTTGTGTGGTTTCCCCTTATTATACCACACGCTGTTCGCTTCCAGGCCTCCTTTTCCCAATATAAGTGGTAAACCGAGCCATGCTGCTAGACCTGAGCTCATGCAGTCAATGTTGGGGTATCTCGTAAGCTGAAGATGGGCAGCAGTTATGTGCTCACTGCCTCAGGATTAACCATCTCAAGGACACAGTGTCTGGTTTGGACATCCACTGTGCTGAATGGCTGGTGAACATCTCCATCACCATGGCCCACAGCCCTACAGCAATAAGCCACACTATTTAGAGGTGTTCTGCTTGAGGAAATCTTCAGTGCTATATAGGCATCACCATGCACCTTCACCAGTGGCGTGAATCTTCTCTGAACAATTTTCCAGTCAGTTCTGTTCCATTTAGTGTGTCTAGTGACACCGTCACCTCTCTCACCACCTCCAGCAGTTAGTCAGGGTAAAACAGATGGCTGGTTACTTATGTAACTGAGGTTCTGTAAACACCGGATAACTTCCATAAGGGTTCCTTATTATTCGGAATCAGCACCAAGCAGATGAGAATTAAATGAGAAGGTTCCAGGGAAAGATGGCTGTATGACAGCACAGCAGTATTCATTAGAAATAATGCAGTACGTTACTACAGGTTACAGTAAATCACATCAGCAAGTCTGTCTGACTACTGAAGAACTGGATGTGGTGAAATAATTTCTTGTCTAACTACCTGTTATCTAGCCTAGTAGCTCCAGTGTCAACCTGAAGAAACAAACGGTCCCAAATGTCTTTTGGCTGATCGACTACATCTGGGAAGTGAAAACTGTCTTTTCCATTATTTTCTGAATTATTGCTTATTTTGGTTTCAACCCACATAAAGACGTCTGCTCCAACTGACTAAGGTGGTCTGAAGCTACAGATTAGCTGGATTGTACTCAATCATTCATCAAGGAAAGTATATGTATAGTGGAACATTCCCAAAGATTTTTTTTTGTCCTACAAATCTGAAAGAATATATCTTTAACATTATTTTAGGCAGTGACAATAACACCTTTTACAAAGATAGAAGGTGATGAACACACAAACACCACGTGAGCTAGAAATCACTGTATTCACAGACTCATCAAAACAGCTTCTGGATAACAGAGGTATAAAAATATTCCTTAAAACCTTCATTTAAAAAGTCCTACATTTCATTCTATTATACAGCTCAGCTTTCCACTGCTTATTTCAAGGCCAAAACACAAACACTAAAACACACACACACACACACACACACACACACACACACACACACACACACACCCACAAAACAAAAAACAAAAACCAAAAATTGTATTTGCTTTATGTGCACAGTTGAATCTAAGCATCACGTACACTGCACTTCAGACAGCTGGTGTGTGCTGAGCTTTGGTTTATTCCTGCTCTAGAGGAAAAGTGGACCAGAAAGAGATGAACGCTGCTGGCACACGGGGTGCAGGCGGATGTATTTACACCAGCTCAATGCAGTGGTTTGACTGTGAGAACAGAGTATAGTGAATCCAGCCTGATCGCGGTCAGGGTTTGAAGGATTCTACCACGCAGGAGTGATTTAATTAAATAAACAAAGAACCCTCTCCTCATCTTAACCGTATCCATTTAGAACTCCGTAGACAATTACACTCCCATACAGTGTTAAAATATTAATGTTTTCATAATGCCAAACTTGAGTGTTGTATTAAAGCTTAACAGCTTAAAAATGTAAATGCTACTCATACATCAGCTTAATTCGCTGATAAGACCGATCGGAGAATTGTCAGAGCGAGTATGGCCTTATTCTGTATTGTTATAATAATGCTTGATAAACATCTCTTTGTTCAAGACCTGGACGTCAACCCAACATCCTACACAATTACAGATTTAACACAGTAGGCCAGCCTTGCTACATTTGCTTTCACTCACTAGACTGCTTGACTGGTGAGAGTAAAGCTTATCTAACCCTTAACTAAGGTTAGCTCTACCTACCCATTTCATACGGAACAGTGAAGAAACACTGGAAAGTAACCAATTATTTCTATTTTGTATTGCATTTCGTGGCCACAAGAAGAATATTAACCTCATATTAATAGTAACAGCAATAACTGACTCAGGTTCCGTTGGACTTCTATGAATTCTGGGAAATTTGAATGTGAGAGACCGGGTTACATGAACTAGTGCAAACAATACAGTACTGTTACTGAGATGGAAACACATCCTACAGAGTCCTGTAGCAGACACACACACACACACACACACACACACACACACACAAAAACAAACCCACAAGATTTAAAGTTAAAATCCGAACAGTTCCTCCTGACCCGTGTCCCAGTGTCCCAAGTCACAGTCTGAAAACACGCACCCACGCTGGATATCTCCTTCATCTGGTCAGAAGAATTTGCTCCACCACACACTGAATATGCTCCCAGTGGCTCCAGCCAAGTGCAAGCAAACACACGCATATAAAAGTCCCGAGCACATGCAGGCGGCTGCGCAGTAGCGGCGCTGTGAACTTGGCCGCCGTGGAGACGCACACCAGGATCACTGTGGCGATGGCCAGCATGATGTTGATGCACTTTCCCAGTAGCACTTTGGCATCTGCGCTTTCCAGCTGCACCAACTGTTGCTGCTGCTGCTGCAACTCCAGCTTACTGAGACGCGTCTGACACGCCTCCAGTGCCTCCTACAGAGACGAGAGAGGCAGACATGGAGAGACACACAAAGAGAAAAAGTCAGACACAGACGAGTAAGAGAAAGATACAGAAAGTAAGGGATTCCACAGACAGAAGGAAGGAAAGACACAGTATACACCATCCATAGCACCATGTGATACTGTGACCACAACTCACTACACACTAATCTTTCTGTCTCAAATCCCATACTTGTGTACTACTCTAGACAGTTATTGACTAGTAACAGTAACGGTTTTCCTATTATGGCTCTGACATGCCATCTAATGGATGCCACCTTTAATCCTCCAGATGTACACAAGATACGCAAGCGAGTTATGTGATCAATGGCGATTGCGTGGCAGCTGTGTGTGTGTTTGTGTGTGTGTGTGTGTGTGTGTGTGTGTGTGTGTGTGTGTGTGTGTGTGTGTGTGTGCGCGCGCGCGTGTTAGTCTTAGAGTGTGTGTTAGTGAGTGTTTGAGAGAGAGAGAGAGAGAGAGAGAGTGTGTGTTAGTTACTTCTAGAGTGTATGTGTATTAGTGTGTGTGTGTGTGTGTGTGTGTGTGTGTGTGTGTGTATGTGTGTTAGTGAATGCTAGAGAGTGTATGAGTTTGTGCATTAGTAAGTTCTAGAGAGTGTGTGTGTGTTTTAGTTATTGCTAGAGTGTATGTGTATTAGTGAATGCTAAAGTGTGTGTGTGTGTGTGTGTGTGTGTGTGTGTGTGTGTGTGTGTGTGTGTGTGTGTGTGTGTGCGCGAGTGTGAGAGTGTGTTATAATGTGTTCATAGTGTTCATGCTCCATCAACTACATATTCTTAATATTTTGAGCATAGAGATAAAAATTGCCTACATGTCACCGCTACACACTTCAGTCATGGGCTGCGTCCCAAACCACATTCCACAACTTAATAAATATTGAGCCAGAACAGTACATCACCAGCAGAGAGCTACACAGCTTAACTACTATTAAACAGAGAATGTTAGTTAAGTGTTAGCGGTTACATGGTTACCCTGAGAGGCCGCGTCCCAAACCTTATACACACGTAGGCTACTAAATAGGGTGTCAAAGCTAGATATTTAAGTATTTATGTTTCACTACTAAACATTAGGTGTAATGCTAGCTAGCGTATGATTAATATCTTATTTTTTAGATCTATTAGATATAATCGTGTTTACCTTTACTCCAATGACAGATCTTCTAGCGGCCTTGTTTGATTAAAAAAAACTAATACAAGCTAGCTAGTTGCTCAACGTGGTACTCTGTGTACTATTTAGTAAGGTAGGATCCGTGCTATGTGGTGTTCACTGTGGTACTCTGTAGGTGCTGTATTGATGTACAGTATACAGAACCCATTTTGTCAGTCTGTTATTCTAGGTTGTGTACTACTTTTCCAGAATATTTAGTATGGTAGTACATATGGTAGTATTCTGTAGTGTAGGTGGTGTAATTTTATAGCATACTGTTTAGTAGGGTAGTGTAGGAAGTAGAGAGGAAAGTCGAGACCTCTCCAGACCTGCGCACACACACACACACACACACACACACACACACACACACACACACACACAGTTCAGATTGTGAGGAGTCGCCTCGAGCACATTGTATTAGCTCTCACACACTCACATGTGACTCACACGAGGGGTTCTTGCGCCTCACGTACGCACACAAGTGGTTTTGAGAGACATAAACCAAAGCCGCTTTACTCTCAGCGACTCAGTACAACATCAGAAAAAAAAAACCTTTCCTCTCTTTTTCCTGCTTATGAACTGAAAAGTCCACAAGCTGGACTTGGAAGAAATATAAAGCCTGTATTTGTGTGTGTAGGTGATCTGCACTCAAACGGAGGTGTATAACGCACGTGAGGTGCTGTGTGACGGTGCACCTGAGGGTCCGCTACTCCGTAACCCTGGCAACCACGACCCTAGCCGTGTCAGCCGGCTGCCTAGCAGCGCAGACGTGGATTTCGTAGTCTCACTCACGCAGTACGAGAGCGACACACTCGACAGGCGTGCCAACATGAGCTTCAGGAATGTGCTAGAAGGTAAACAATAAACAAACAATACACAAAAACACCTTGTAATATTCTCGCTAGCTAGTTTTTATGGTTTTCTTTTCCTCGATTTTATTCTTTTTCATCTATCTAAACCCGGAAAATGGGATACCATAGGCAAGGCAAAGTTGACAAAGGTGGAATCGTATCAGTAAAGAAACCAGGAACTACTGGCTAAATGGAAAGATAGTGAGGATGGTGGTGGAACCTTCAGAGGACGGTAGATGGTAGAGCTTCATCAAAGCCTACTGAGAAGTATAACCATGATCAGAGAGTTATGGGTACCATTTTTCTACCATTTGCCTGATAGTTGCATGGATGCCTCAGAGTGGGGCTGAATGTATCCTGACATATCCTGAGCCAAATGAACAGAACCTCTGGGCTAAAAATCTATGTGGCACAACTGGAGGTCCTGTAACCACAGCAGTTTGTGCCCAAGCTGGAGAACAGTGATAAATGGTGTTGAGTTGTGGAAGAGTTCCTCAGAGGCTTGTATCCTTACAGCGGAGTGGGGGATCACACCAGGGGGATCATTGTTGAGCAGCAACTTCAGACTATGATAGGCCACTCTTCCGTGCTTAGTAGAAGAAAAGTGCCTTTTTTGTGTTGAGATGGTGGTAGTAAATAGGGTAGAAAACCAAGCCTCCTGTCTCCCTTTGTTTAGGAGATCTCGAATTTAAATCCCGATGATGCCACAGCTATTCGGGAGTCCAAGGACATTGAATTGGCCTTGTTATCTGAGAAGTGAGAAGGATGATGTTACTCACTGCGCAGTAAATTAGAGAGGCGTTTTCCAATTATGGGTGTCTTTTGGGTGGTAACTATCATGAAATTGAGGATTGAGGCAATGGGTAAAATAAAGATGGAAGAACCTAGGATCCACTGGAGTGCTTTCATTGTACTAGGGTCTAGCTGTGACAATACTACAGCAACCTTATTGTTCTTCATGTTAGTCAGGGGTGTCCAATCTTATACGGAAAAGGCCGGTGTGGGTGCAAGTTTTCATTCCAACCAAGCAGAAGCCACAACAGAGTCTACTGAAGGCCAAGGTCTACTGATAAAAGAGGAGGAATCAGGTATGTCTCCAGCTTGATTGGAATGAAAACCTGCACCCACACTGGCCCTTGGTGGATAAGATTGGACACCCCTGTGTTAGATGCTAGTTTGATGACGAAGACCTTCACAACTGGAACTGGCTACACTTTTCCTTGATAATACAAGTGTACAACATAAACTGTTGGTCTCTGTTTGGTCTAAAGATCAAACTACAGAATAAACTGACTCTGTAATGTTACAGAGTATTACGTGAAGTACTCATAAGGTTTTAGCTAGAGGTTTTAAAGCTCTTAAACAACAACTGGAAGGCAAACCAAAAACCCTTCACCGACGTGTGCCTGGGTATTGTACAAACACACATGCACTGACCCTCAATGTGCCCTTTTGTGTTTTATTTGAAGTTTGCCAATCAGATCAAAAAGAAATCAGGCAATCACGTGTAAACGTGCAGATCCCATCCAAAATAAACCAAACCATCCAACAGGCTAGAAAACCCTGCTTCAGCAGATTTGGATGCTTAATTCCTGCAACGAGAGGGCGTGACATTACACGTGTCCATCATGTAAACACTCACTCCGTCTTTCCTTCAATCCAGTGTGACTGATTTCCGATTAAAGCGAACGTGATTTAGCACAAATTATAACAGAGCCTGAGCACTCTGAGCTCTTTCACACACTGTATAACTGATGAATGACTCAAAACAACATAATCTAATGGAATGATCGATCATCTGTCAAAACAGTTCTTTTAAAAGGGTTTTTAATTACATGTTATCTGTTCGAATGTATATCTAAATTTCCGCATCAACGCATGTCCCCCTCCTGGCGTGTTTTTAAATCTTGGTGGGGAACAAATGTCCTCACAAGGACAGGAATAACTGACAGTTTTAACATTTGGCTGGTTGCCATAAGAAGAACTGCTTTCTTGCAAAAAATACGGCTTCTAGTTAAAAAACTAAAGAGCCAAATGCTTTCCTTTTGGACACTAAAGTTAAAGTTAGAGCTAGACTTAGGTGTAGCATAGTATCCATTAGCTACATTAATAATTATGTCTTCACACAAGTGTGTGTGTTGTGTGTGTGTGTTGTGTGTGTAGGGTTCGCGAGTCCAGAGACAGGTATGGCAGTGTCAGGCCAGAGCACGATGCACAACGCACTACACATCTACATGAACGGCTCCATGTCATCAGTGCCGGCATCAGCTAATGACCCCATATTCCTTCTGCACCATGCGTTTATAGACAGGTAAGATGAAAACACACACACACACACACACACTGATATTAACAGTATTGTCGAGAGTTGATCTTTGTGTGTGTGTGTTCCCGTGTTAGCATCTTTGAACGATGGCTACGTCTTCACCAGCCCCCGCGCACTAATTACCCAGAATCCAATGCTCCGATTGGCCATAATGGAGGCTACAACATGGTGCCCTTCATCCCTCTGTACAGAAACATGGACTACTTCATCTCCACAAAAGAGCTGGGATACGAATACAGCTACCTACTGGATCCAAGTGAGACACAGACACACATACACACACACGCACACACACACACGCACACACACACACACGCACACACACACACACACACACACAGGCACACTGAATTAATGTAAATTTTATTGACATTTAAAGCTCCTACTAAGTTATTTTCCTGAATTGTTAATATTATCTAGATTTTCTGCTAAATTTGTAATTCATTTCTCTCTCTCTCTCTCTCTCTCTCTGTCTCTCTCTTTGTCTCTCTCTCTCTGTCTCTCTCTCTGTCTCACTCGCTCTAACTGTCTGTCTGTCTCTCTCCATGTGTCTCACTCCAGCTCAGCGGCTCCTGCAGGAGTTTATCGCTCCTTATTGGGAGCATGTGCAGCAGATTTGGCCCTGGCTGCTTGGGGCCGCAGTGCTCGGAGCCCTGGTTGCCGCGGTCATCGCCGCGGTTATCAGAAGGGTTGTCATGGTGACGCGTCGCCAGGGGAACAGGAAGAATGGATACGACCACGAGAAACAACCACTACTGAACAGTAGCGAGGAGGATACCGCTTCATATCAGACCACACTCTGAACACACACACACACACACACACACACACACACACACACACACACACACACACGCACACACACACACACCATTAGAAAAAAACATCATGATATATACTGTACTGTATGAAAACACATGACTATTTACACACATACACACACGACACACACAGATATAACAGACACACAAGGAAAAGTGAACACACACACACACACACACCACTCATTCACGAATAACTCAACACACACAGATAACTCAATACACGGGTAACATTCGCACATGGGTAACTGAACATACTCACAGACACAAATAACTGAACACACTGAACACACACACACATACACACACAGATAACAGAACACAAACACACACATACACACACAGATAACTGAACACACACACGCACACACTGTGTCAGACCCAAAGACTGTACTGTATATTAATCTAAGTGCTTATTGTGTGAATAAAATGAACATGTATTGTGTTAATAAAACACCAAAATGTTTCTATATACTGATTAAATAAAATGCTCATAAAATCCAAACACTGCAGTTCTGTAAACACACACACACACACACACAGACACACACACACACACACACACACACACACACACATTCGAATGTGGTAAATAACCATAAAATACAACGTTATTACGATATTCATTATGCAAGATCAACAGGATATCATACAATATTTCTTTTACTCTTCTAAAAATCTTTAATCTTTTATTTGATTAAAAAAAAAACATGTAGCAAAATCTATTAAAAACATTCTCTCACGTCTGAAAGTCAGAAAATCAACTGAAGATTGCAAGTTCAACAAATATCAGAAGTCAAAAATTTGTAATTGGCGTCATTCCGACACACAGCCTGCATGCCAGTCGTTTTTTTTTTTTTCTGAAATAATTTCTTACTTTCCCAAACCGTTAAATACTGCTGCTGCTGAACCGTAAAAAAGAATAATGAAGAATAAACACAAGAAATAATACTCTTAAATATTCACAATTCACAATGGAGGTATAAAAAACAGTAACAAACGTTTTTTTTTTTATTATACACTCAAATCAGCATTTAAATATATAAACAGCAACAATAAAAATCATAATATAAAAAAAAGGGGTAAAAATCCCTTTGTTCGTAAATTATTCTTCCTTCGTTAACTTCCTGAAAGATCCTGTGTCTTGCTCGGTTTTTCTTCTGGCTTCCTTTTTTCATTTGCGACTTTTTCTTTCATGAGGTTGATTTTAAATTTCATTCAGTGTGTGTTAGCTGAAGGACTCCTTGTTATACTCGAAGATGGTTGCCGAAGACGAGAATGTGTTACAAAGTTTGTGTAACTCTCTGGAGACACTTTTAGGGCCACAGCAGAACACGCCCACTTTCTTACTGCAAAAAATAATAGATAAAAAAATTTCTGTGGTTAAAAAAAAAAAATAAATCACCTTGATAACGACTGTGACTATAGTTACAACAACTTTTGTCACTATTTTCATAACTCCAGTTCCCTAGTTCTCCAAGTTCCTAGCTGCATTTTCTTCTGTCCAGAGAGTGCTCCGATTAGACCCTAGATCTAGTTGAGAGTTCTCATACTTCCTAGCTTTTTTTTCATTAATCCCCCTCTCCCCAGCACTTCCTAGCTAACATTAGCCAGCTAACATTATTGATAACTCTCTAACATTATTGATTACCTTCTCAAAACAGTGATTAGTATGGTCAGTGGTATAGATTTAACCAAGCACAGTGTCTGTATATTAACTGATCTAAACGCAATACTGCTAGAAACTCATTTAAAAGTAGACAAGGGGTACTGTACACTGTTCACAGTCTGAGCGGCCATGTTGATTTGATGTGCAAACAGGGAAGGAACTGATAAGTTGAGAAGACAAGTTTAAATCTCAAGTTGAGGGGCATTTTCGCTCGTTTTCACCGGCTGTATGCGGGGAATTACAAGTTGCAACTTTGCCTCCAACGCAGGACTAGATCCCATAGATTTAGTCCTTCCAGTTCCTAGATTTGGTTCTGTAGTCCTAGTCTTCCTAGTTCCTTGATCCACTAAACCATTCCCTAGTTCTAATCCCTATCTCTAGTCGCCTAAATCTCCAAGTTTCTAGCGCTAGTACCATAGTCCTCATAGCTTCTAGCTCTGGTAGCTTAGACTTCCTAAATCTAGTTCCTTAGTCATCTTCATCCATAACTTTAGATACCTAGTCTTCCTAGTTCCGAGCTCTAGTTCCTTAGTTATTCCGAATCCTACCTCTAGATCCCTAGTCCTCCCAGTTCCTTGCTCTAGTTCCTTGGTCTCTTATTTCCTAGGTATTAAGTCCCAGGTCTAGTTCTCCAGGTATATAACTATGTTACACAGTTCCCAGATCTACTTCCCTAGTCCTTCAGGTTCCTGTAGTAGTGGTCTATTGAGTTCTTAACTACTGTATTTCCTCAGTTCTCCGAGTCCAGAAGTTCCCCTTGTTTTCCTAGATTATAGCTCTAGTGTAATAGTTCATCCCAGTTCCTAGGTCCAACTACCTAGTCCTTCTAGTTCCTAGCGCTAGCTCTGGCTCTCTAGTCCTATAGTCCTGAAAGTGACGTTAAAGTTAAGGTGAAGTTAAATATAATATAAAGTCTACAGGTCAAAATTGTCCAGGACCTGATTATAATGTGTGCTAGTAATCTAAAGTTGTTATATATATATATATATATATATATATTCATTTAAATGATTTTTGTGAAATATATATAACATAATATATATGTTACAGTACTTACTGCTGATTGGCTTTCCCTATCTCCTGAAAAAGAAGCTTCCACCTGGGTCGACCAATCAAAAGCCTGGAACTCAGGGGGCGGTACTTTTCCTCTGTGAGGTTCTGTTGAAAAAAAAAATATCACACCAATTACTAAAGATTAATAATATTTATATAAAACTATAATGATATAATATTTATATACAGTATTATAACAATTATAATAATGAATATTATAAAACAAATAGTGTATAATAATCTGTTTTTCAATATACCATTTGGTATGATGTGGTATAAGTGTGTGTGTGTGTGTGTGTGTGTGTGTGTGTGTGTGTGTGTGTGTGTGTGTGTGTTAGTTACCTTCAGCTTGTGCTTACTAGTGAGATAGAGACGAATATTCAGGAAATCAGGACGATTCTCCTCCCACAGCTACAGAGAGATGTAAAAAGAGAGGCAAAGGGAGAAAAGAGAGCGAGAGAGAGAGAGAGAGAGAGAGAGAGAGAGAAAGACACACACACACACACACACACACACAGAGA
>CM074929.1:1933949-1941449 GCA_037576815.1 Pangasius larnaudii | reverse complement strand
GAAGAGGAGAGAAGAGAAGAGGAAATGAGAGAAAGGTAAAGCGGAAAAGAAAAGTAAGGAGAAAATGGAGGGAAGAAGGAAAAGGAAGACGGGAAAAGAGAGAAGAAAAAAGAGAAAATAAATAAATAAAAAGGGATATGAACAGAAGAGAAGAGAAGAGAGAAAAGAACAGAAGAGAAGAGAAGAGAGAAAAGAAGAGAAGAGAAGAGAAGAGAAGAGAAGAGACGAGAAAGAGAAGAAAAGACAGGAGCGAAAAAAAAAGAGAGATGACAGATAGATTTACCGTATACTGTGCGAGGATGCTGTAAACATCAGGAATAAAATGAGCACCAATAGGACGCCTGTAATCCCAGGAACTGACCAATCAGAGCGAAGGAAACAATCGTTAATCACTGGCTCCACCCCAAACTAATCTACTTCAATGTTCTTACTGGCTGTGTGATGTGTGACTCACCTGTGGTCAGAATGACGACCCGGGGATCCTGCACCAACACACACACACACACACACACACACACACACATTATTATTAAACCTTAATTTAAAAGACGCAGCTCTATGTGATCGTTCGTGTGTGTGTGTGTGTGTGTGTGTGTGTGTGTGTGTGTGTGTGTGTGTGTGTGTGTTTGTGTGTGCGTGCGTGTGTGTTACCTGGCCCCGGTAATGTGCTACATTGAGGTCAGGAAACTCGTCTGAGAATCGGACAGAGAAGCTGACGGCATTCACCAGGTGAGCGCCCACGTGAACCACTGTGCAACACACACACATAACCACACACACACACACACACACACACACACACACCATTGGGAGATTGGAGTAGATGGTATAACTAATGATCTAATAACACCAGGCCTCTCTCAAATCTTGCAATCAAGTTTACCACACAAAATGGCCGCCGTAAATAGCCACTGCCTTTTCTCGCCTTATTTGTGTCTGCATTGTAACGCTGTAATTCGAATAGCCCACAAGAACAACGCATTCCTGTCTTATTCACAACTTCTGCCGGCAAAATATTCAGGCAGCTCAGAGCCGACAAATCATGAAGCAATTTTGTTGCTTGTCAATCTAGCAGAACCCACAGATACAGTACTAGATGCTAAGTGTACTTTGTGTACTTTCAGCGTCGGCAGTGTGTTCATGCTGGGAATAGTGCATATTAGTGCACTAGTAATACCCAGATGACATAAAACAACAGAAAACGTGTGGAACAATCGAAAAAACGATCACAACCTGCTCGATGCAGCGGAAGGCGGCGTCCAACAAATTAGCCTCTTTCTGGCTAGCAGCTATGTTTTCCTAAGGTGGCTGTGTGGTAAAGCTCTGAAATCCACACTGTGGGTCTGTCAGTTTTTGTTTTCTTAGCAGTATAGAATGTCCTAGAGCACACATGAACACACACACACACACACACACACACACACACACACAGTACCCCCTGAGGAGGAGTATGACAGCATGCTTTAAGTATGCAGGACTAAGGATCTGTTCAACAGCTGATAATCTCTCTCTCTCTCTCTCTCTCTCTCTCTCTTTCCACCTTTGTCTTCCTCCCTCTATCCATCTTTCTTTCTTTCTCTCTCATAGACATGTTTATGGTTTATTTGAGTGTTTTATGCCACCTTGTTGCCATGGTGATAGGCTGCCTCAGAACTTAGGAACTCTGTAATTAGAACAACACCAAAGACAGGAAATATAGTATACATGCTATTCTTTCTATCAGTCTCTCTCTCTCTCTCTCTCTCTGTCTCTCTCTCTCTCTCTCTCACTCACACACACACACACACACACACACACACCTGTTAACCAAGCAGACCGCAGCTGGTGTGCGTAGATTTCAGCACCAGCCTAAAATAATTAGCTGTGTTTTAACTTTAAAAAGTCGTGGCTAGCTGTGTTTACATTATATTGGACCCTAATTAGAAATGGAAGTTGCTAAGATGCTAACTGTGGTCATTAGCTCATAGTAGCTATGATACGTAATGGGCAAGTTTTGTGAATAATCAAAGAAATACAGGAAACTTGAATAAAAAACAGCTACAAATATGATGTTTCTATTATATTAATGCTGAAGCCTGAATGTTTTAGCTATTAGCTAGGGTTTGTTGTGGTTGGTTAGAATTAGCTGCTGATTTGATTCAGTTATTTATAGTTGCGCTAGTTGTGGTCAGATATTTTAGCCACTGTTTAGCTGTATGCTAGTAGCTTGATTAGCCCTGATAATGTCCATGTCAAGTATGTACTATTAGTATTTATTAATAAAAATGGCTTATTTTTTTCTAATATAGCTAGGATACATTATATAGGAACCTGAAGAGAAACAGCAGTTGCTAAGATGCTAACTCTGATCATTAGCTGTTGCTATCTAGGATACTTAATGGACATCTTAACTACTAGATGACAACCTGGATTTTCTACTCGGAGCTGCTCATGTTCTCGGACTCGGAATTATCAATATCAATAGACAAAAATACAATTCAACAAGAAACTAGCTACAGTGATCTGTATTGTATGTCTTTTGTTTATTTTCAGATTAATTTTGCATTATTAAGCCATTAATAATAGTCAATTCTACGAATTATTACAATATTACAAGATAACTACTTAACTACACTTCACTGATGAAGCCGCCGCCATTTTGAGTGTCTCCGCAGCGGTCAGTTGGTACAAGTTGGAGCTCTCAGTTTAAAATTCCTAGTTTACAACTTTTACGAGGACGTGAGCGCTTTTTACAAGTCGGAATCTCGTAATTACGGTAAGTACGACGTGGCATGAACGCAGCTTTAGTTATAGCTGTTTTTTTTGGATAATTTCATCATGGTTAGCAACGTAGCAATGACTCACCTGAGAAGACGCAAATAGCGACGCCACACGCCACGTGGAAGGTTTTGCTTTTATCCAACAACCTGCGCATTTTTCTGCTCTTCACCTGAAATAGATGACAAACAGAGATAATCAGATTTCCTGATAATAGCTCAGTTTCTGTCCTCAGACGTTTCTATCCGATAGTGAAGCTGTTTCTCTCCCTGTCTTTATCTCTCTCTTTGTGTCTGTCTCTCCGTCTCACCCGTGTGTGTCCCCTCAGGACAGTGAGGACGGATCTGCACATTGGCAGCAGGACGAGGCTGCAGTTCAGGTTCAGGACGGATGCTGATGCCCGGCTCACACACAGTCCTAACTGCACACACACACACACACACACACACACAAACATGTCATTCAGACGTTTAGTAAAATGGTAACACATCTTCACAGTGATCAGCTTGTGTGTGTGTGTGTGTGTGTGTGTGTGTGTGTGTGTGATAGTGTTCAGTGTATATGTAGTGTGTGTGTACATGTAGTCAAATATTATAGACACACACATTAACACACACACTTAGTTTATACTGTTTCCTTAACTGTAAAGAGAACAGTGAGTGTGTGTGTGTGTGTATATGTCTGAGCCCCTCTAATATGCTATGTGTGATCTTTATGCTCTCTTTGTAGAAGCTGACATGCTGCCACATGCTCTCTGCTGTAAGGAAATACACTGTCTGACACACACACACACACACACACACACACACACACACACACACACGTCTGTTCACTCACAAAGTCTGTTCACTCTAAAGTTAAGGAAACACATATTATTCTCATGTGTGGTGATGTATACACATGCTACACACACACCAGACCCCCCCCCACACACACACACACACACACAAATACATACACAGTCTATTCATTCTAAGAAACAGCATACATTATCTGAGTGTGTGTGTGTGTGTGCGTGTGTGTGTGTGTGTGCGTGTGTGTGTTAATTTGTCTATGCCATTTGACTACATGTACACACATGCTACTTGACACTCTACACACACACACACACACACACACACACACACACATATGAACATACCTTTGCCACAACTCAATCAAGGTTTACATGGATTATGTGTTTGTGTGTGTGTGTGTGTGTGTGTGTGTGTTTTCTCACCCCCAGCATGTTGTGTAAGTAGTAATACTGCGCTCCACTGCAGTACAGCATGAAGGTCCTCCAGAAGAGCCACACGCTCACACCTACCCATACCATCTAAACACACAAACACACAGCATTAGCATACACACCTCACACACACTGATACTACAGTGCTTCAATCAGACACAGTTTTGTATTTAGAAAGGTTTTTTTTAATGTAAACAGTTCATTCTTCTGGTTTAAGAGTTGTGATTTACTGTTGATGTTTATCAGTATGGCAGAAGAGATGGAGGTTCAGTTAGCAGTTGATGCTAAGTGGAATTCCAGTGTATTCTGAGTCAAAGTGAGTGTTTTCTCTGTCATTTTCCAGCACATCTGAGGGACATGTTGATATTCCTGATGATTCTGTTTTGTTTCCATTGTCATTATATCTTTACATTGTCTATTATAAATGATTTATACCGCAGAAATGAACAAATCTGGCTGGTCAGAAGGGCAGCTATGACAGTACGTCCTAGCTTTAACTCAAATCACTGTTTTTACTTTAATTATTGCCCTTAATGTTCTAATATGTTATCATTATGTTATCATAACTAGAGTGACATAATTTAACAAAAAAATATAATAGTTGATATGGTGGCATTTCTGTAATGAGGCTGTAATGAGTATATCATTTATGGAAGGAGTCTCCAGTGTCAGCGCTTTGTAACAATCAGCGAGAGAAAAAAACAAGAGGATGGTGAGGGAACTGTTTATAGCTGCTTTAACGTAAGTGGTAACTATAAATGGTTAAAAAAATCATAACGTGTCATTTATTAATAAATTAAAAATTGTAATCTTTGACAAATTGCTGTAGTATAAGAGGAATAAAAACACTTTGAAACATGCTGTTATAGGAAAATAATCAACTTTGGGGAGGTTACAGTAACTCCTCACCTTGTCGTGGATAATTTTCCTGTTCTTTAACGGATATAAGCTAGCTAGCTAAATCATTTACCAGTCGTTAGCTAGCTCATTCTCGGGGTTTATGGTGCTCGGTTGCCTAGCAACAGTGAACGGTGATTCTGTCAAATGTTCGACTTTTCAATTCAGTTCCTTCTGAGCACAGTATTAAATTAACTCATACATTTGACTGACATAAAGTCGAATTAACACAATTTTGAATTAAAGTTGATTTAACACACACAGTGTTTATGTAAGACAATAATGTGCAGAATTAACACCCAGATCATCAACACTTTCGCTTTTGAACACTTAACACTTTTGTGTTAAATATCTACAGTGTACAGAGTTCAAATTAATTCCAACACTCCTGAATTAAATCTAATGAAAAAAATATAGCCGAATTAACACATGAAGGGTTGAATTAACACCTACAGTGTTGACATGAAATTTAAATGAAACAGCATGAATGTTGAGTTAACATCTAGTGTTGCATTAACACTGCTGCTGAAATAAAGCTGAATTAAAACCTAGAGTGTTCGAGTAAAGCTGAATCACATCATCTCTTGCAATGTCAAATGTTCAAGTATTGCATTAACACCAAGATTTTTAACCATTTATAGCAATTGGCAATGGCTGTAGTGTCCAGTTTGAGCTGAATTAACACCTTCAGGGTTGAATGAACACTTTCAGTGCTGTAACAACACCTCTATTATCATCTTGTGCATTTTTACTTTGATTTTAATCAACTATACTGCAGTGTTGATGTTGAGTAGAATTAACACCTTCAGTGTTTGAGTAGAATTAACACATTCAGTGATGATTTTGAGTAGAATTAACACCTTCAGTGATGATTTTGAGTAGAATTAACACCTTCAGTGATGATTTTGAGTAGAATTAACACTTTCAATGTTTGAGTAGAATTAAGACCTTCAGTGTTTGAGTAGAATTAACACCTTCAATGATGATTTTGAGTAGAATTAACACCTTCTGTGTTGAATTAACACTTTTGCATTAACTTTTAGATTGTTGAACTATACTTCAGTGTTGATTCTGAGTAGAATTAACACTTCCAATGGTACAACTATCAGGTTTTCAATGATCACCTTAAGCGTTGAACTAAAGCAGAATTAACGTAGTATTGTATTAACACAGGATAAGCTCTTACAGTGTTAACGCTTAAAGTACTGCCTCAACAACTACTACTAATGAAGTGTTGATTTTGAGTCGAATTAACACCTTCAGTGTTACATGCTCCATGCAGGTTCCGATTAACACCTAAAGTGTTGAATTAAAAAAAAAAAAGAATTTAAAATTCATTTAAAAAAATGCGTTGAATTCATTTACGCTTACAGTGTTAAGTTAAAGTGTTAATTCCGCACTTCAAGCGTCAACATTACGTCAGTGCAATGTAGGTGTTAACACTGAGTCCATTTTAACTCACTATAACTTTAACTATAACTATAAGTGTTAATTCTGCAGACTTCTAAGACTTCTGTATGAAATAATGTTGAATTAACACCTAGAGCATTTAAATAAGGTGGAATTAACACATCAAATACTTCATCAACAATGCGATTATTGAACTAAAGGTGACAGTGTTCAGTTTGGTCTGAATTAACACTTTAGTGCTGTATTCACACTTACAGAATCAGTGTTAACTTTAAAAGTAGTGCATTAACGTAGAGATTGTGTAAAAACGACAACTAAGCAATAGTTAATTAACATTAATTAATAAAAATATCTGTTGTTACAAGTAGGTTTGTGCCAAATTTCTGTCAATTCTTGATTACTTTTCAGAATTAAACATTACAGCTTGAATTCTCTGAACAAAATATTAGTCTGTTGTGAGCATTGTGTGTCGTCTACACAATCACAAGCTGTCTAAAATGATTGTATCATCAATTCCTGAACAGAAGTTACATGTAGAAATCGAACAGAGTTCAAATACATGTTCAGATACTACATTTTATATATTTCTGTAAAGCTGCTGCGAGACAAAGTCCATTGTTAAAAGCGCTATACAAATCAAACTGAAGTGAACTGAATTAAATTGAGAAGAGTGTTCATTTTTCACAGTGCAATGCTTTACGAGTTGCATTAACACGCATTGCACGTGCCATACAGTTTGTTGTTGAATTATACATGTATTGTGTTGAATTAATTTACACATACCGTGTTAAGTAAAAGTGTTAAAGTCAATGCAGTGCAGCTGTTCATTCACATTTTTGACTCAGTGCTGTAGGTGTTAATTCCACTTCAGTTCAACACTGAGTTGACTCAGGGGTGTGTGTGTGTGTGTGTGTTAATGAGTGTTAAGTACCAGCACGCAGTATTTTCCTCCCTCGTTTGTCACCCAGCTCCTCAGAGACAGTCCCATGTCCACAGTGCGCGAGCTCCCGGTGTGTCTGTGGTCCGAACCGGCTGCACTCCGCTGCTCGCGCTCTGTTCCTCCCTCTCTCTCTCTCTCTCTCTCTCTCTCTCTCTCTCTCTCTCTTTCTCTCTCCGTCCCTCTCGCGCCGGCCGGTTGTGGTCGGGTTTGGACTCGTCGCGAGCGATTTTCTCCGACCACTACAGGAGTGGTTGAGAGAGAGAGAGAG
>CM074929.1:1918228-1933849 GCA_037576815.1 Pangasius larnaudii | reverse complement strand
GCGCATGGAGGAGGAGGGGAACACTGCGGAAATGGGAACGAACACCGGGCAGCTCGCGCTTCCTTCGTATTGTGTGAGTTGTGTGAAAGTTGTTCAAGAAATAAAACTATTATTGTTGTTGTTGTTGTTGTTGTTTATTAAATAATAATAATAATAATAATAATAATAATAATAATAAAATATATAACGATTAGTAGTAGTAGTTAGTAGTAGTAATATATTGATGGTGATGATTATTGTTGTTGTTGTTGTTTATTAAAACAATTCTAATAAAATATACATATATAATAAATAGTATTATTATTAGTAGAAATATTATTATTGTTGTTGTTGCTGTTTATTACAAATAATTCTAACACAATATACATATATAATAAATAGTATTATTATTGCTGTTGTTGTTGTTGCTGTTGTTGCTGTTGTTGTTGTTTATTAAAATAATTCCATTATTCTTAACAGTGATATAAACAGTGACAGTGATATAAAGGCCATAATATCTGATGTTTAATCATAGCTAAGTGTAAATATAAGATATAGATATAAATCTACGGTATTGACAGCTACACACTGTATGGTAGTTTTTAAAAAATATTTTTGGAATAAAATTAATGAAAAAAAATATTAATGCAATAAAAGTTTCATTCTTGGTCACAAAGGTGAAAAAGTGTCTGGTTAAAAAAAATGACAAAAGTCAAAAGTTGGATCAGTTGATTAATCAGATCTGTTTAGTGACATAAACAATCATACAGTAACTTCATTTTTCTTTATTAATTGTAACAAGAAATAGTGAAAGTAATAAAACAGAATTAATGCTTGTATCCTTATATCTTTCCATTTTTTCTTACATTAACATAACAATATTTTAGAAATTAGTGTAGTATGGATAGATAAGATTTTCAGCAGAGACGGTTAACAAGTGATTCAGCAAATATTTAACTGATAATGTTTAAAATATTAAGATTGTCATATTAAATCAAGACTAAATATAACCTATCAACAGTTAAAGAGCTAAACAACCTCAAAACAAAAATTAATAAATATAAAGTTCATCTTTAAAGTTAAATCTTAAAGTTAAAATTGCTAAAATAGTAGTGAAGTTGAACCTTTAAAGCAATGGACTGAGTAAGTGTGTGTCATTAGCGCCATCTGGTGGTGAAGAGCAGTTCTGCACCTCCCCTTCTGCAGCCTGCAGGTGGCGTACACGAGCCCAAAGCCACGCCCCTCAAACTGCAGGCCACTTGAAGAGTGGCTTTATGGCATAATCCCCCCCCCTGTCAATCACAGCGACACTAGCCAATGGGAGGGCAGGGATGTGGATAGGAGAGGATAGTGCTTTCCTCCGAGGACGTTACACTGCCATGTGAGGCAGCAGGAGCAGCAGTTTGAAAAGCTTCAGCTGCTGGCTTCATGTGTCTCACAGGAAACACATGTTAGACTTCCTGTTACATCTGGTTTGTGGGTGGGGATCATTTAAGAATAACAATTACATACTCAGCTAGATATCAGGAACAAAACAAGTTCAAGACATCTATCTATCTATCTATCTATCTATCTATCTGTTTTAAAATAAGCAAATAATTTGATTACACGGTCTTTCTTTAAACATATTTTAATTTCATAAAACATCTTTCTTTCTTTTTTTCTTCTCTCTTTTTCACCCACGTCACATGCTGTCCCGCATTTATGGATTTACGTTCTCAATTCGTCCCGCAAAATTATTTACATTCCTCAATAATTTGTCTCTCACGCCACATATCATCCAATCGCGTGCCAGTATGCAAATGAGCACGCTAATTACGCCTCTCCGTCTCTCTCTCTCTCTCTCGCTCTCTCTCTCTCTCTCTCTCTCACTCTCACACACACCCGTCCTGCATAAACCCGGAGTCCAAACTTGTGTGTAAGCGCGCGCGCGCTGTGTGGCTTCCAGAGCAAACTCTCTCACGCGCACTGCAATGGGAGCGAAAAAGAAGCTCGTGCGCTGGTTGCAATGGCTCATCGTCTTCACGCTCTTGTTCTTCGTAGGGTTTATTACCGGTAAGTTGACGCACGTGCTTATGTGGTGCGTGTGTGTGTGTGTGTATGTGTGTATGATTTCTCTCTCACTTCCAGCGGTTGGATCGTGCAGCGCGAGGCAAAAAATGACGTATCGGATTCGGTGGTCAGCTGTTCGGCTTCACGACCCCCGGTGTAGGCCATGGAAGGCGCGCGAGGTTTTACATAACAACATAATGTTGCAGTGTGTGTGTGTGTGTGTGTGTGTGTGTGTGTGTGTGAGTGATATCCAGTGACCTTTAACCCCAACCAGATTGCTTTCTCATCATTTAACTGCAGAACAAGATGAATTAATCTAATCAGTAAACCTTTAATTTAAAGATTTTTATCAGCTTTGGACTCCAATATAGTGTCTGTAAAGTATGAAAAATCCACAGCGAATATAAATTTATGCTACCAGTAAAACTTCTGAATGAATTTTTATTTCATTTCTCAGATTACAGTCTATACTGGATAATAATTTATGCTAGATAAATATCAAATACTGTATCTCGATATTGGTGTCATCACACCAAAAAAAAAATAAAACACACATCTTCACTCTGATGTTTTCATCTTGCTCTCCTTGAGGATGGGTTTCTTTCTAGCCACCTCGCATACAGTCCCTAGTTCTGGGAACTGGTTGTCTGGTACATCTTCACTCCTGACTGCACTCTGTCACTCCTTCAGAGTCACTGTTGGCCTCACTGTAGCTTCCCTCACCAGGCTCTGGCTTGTTTTTATGCTGAGGTTTGAGGATGTCTGGTTAGTGCTTGGGTGGTGTGATGCAGCTTAAAGCTCCTCACTGTTGATCCAGCAGCACTTACCAGGATCTCCAGCCTCCTAATTTTACACTCTATTCCTATAATAGAGTTTTTGAAACTCTGTTACACTATCTTCAACTTCCTTAGAATGCACCTTCATTTTCACTTTATTCCTTCAATTTCTTCTATTACAGTTTAACACTAGGGTTTTTTTTTTTTTGGTTTTTGTTTTAAAATTACAAAGATGAAGGCCATCTTTCATCTGGAAAATGAGTTTGTGATAAACAAAATGCTGACAGGACAAATATGTGTATTTTTCATGTGTTATTCAAACAAATTAGGGATTTGATTACTTTTACAAGCCATTGTATATAACCCCGTAATTGCTCTTCTTTCTTAAAATCTTTTCCACTGTTAGTATTTATCATGTCGTTATTAGCTGAGAGAGAGAGAGAGAGAGAGAGAAAGAGGGGACAGTGAGCAAAAAATGAGAGAAATTTATGAGAACTTCGGAGAAATCAGCTCAACCAGTTAGCCGTCTATGAGATGACAAGTGCGATGGCATTGATGATGTGATTAGCATGGAAGTTGAAGCTTAGGAAGCTGATCTGTTTGAGCCGAATGTACAGATGAGGAGGTGACAGAGCTGGACATACTAAAGGACCAAAGCTGCAGCACTACAATGAATAATACCAATGCATGGCCTAAATATAGGATTCTGTTTTAATCTGAAAAATTGAGCTCAAGAGTAGATTACTGATAGCGTTTCTTTGATTGGGTGAATATTTCAGTGTATTGTATAATAAATTATTGACCAGACCCATACCTACCATACAGTGTTTATTAGAAACACTTCTTGGAAGCAGATGGACTCTGATCTTTGGACCCTTGTATATGGGTGCTGTGATTATATACTGTGAATATATATATATATGTATGTGTGTTGTGAGGGGAGTGAAGACGTCTCCGACAGTCCAGAAGTCCAGCAGTTTAAACTGTCTTTTCGTCTTAGGGTGGTTTGCGAGACCTGCTGACGCGCAGCATGAAAAGCCGAAGCCTGACTTCCTGCAGGAGTTCTTGGATGAAATCCATGCAGGCAACATCAAACAGCATCTTAGGTTCACACACACATCCACACGCACCTTACGTACCTTAGCTACAGTAGATCAGCCAATCAGCGGCCTTCTTTCTGCCGAACAGGAAGTTCACTCGTCTGCCCCACTTGGCGGGAACGGAGCAGAACCTGCGATTGGCTGAGCAGATTCGGGAGGAGTGGCTAGCGTTTGGGCTCGACTCGGCCGAGCTCGTGTGGTACGATGTTCTGCTCTCGTATCCGAACACGACCAGGCCGAACTACATCTCTGTAGTGGACCAGCACGGGGACGAGGTACACACTGCACAATACAACACCTAGTCCTCCTAACAAATCCTAACCCAAGCCCCTGTCCCTGATCCTGAACTCCTAACATGTTTCAGGTTTAGAGGGCAGGTATATCTGTGCACCTTATTCCCCCAAAACATGAAAGAACAAATAATGATATTAACAATGTTAAGAAGGCTTTTTTTTCCAACAGATTTCAAATGCAATATTTAGGGTACATGCTAGAATCCTTACACTCATAAGACCAAATCATAAAGCTTAAACTTCCAGCTTATTATTCACTTGTTTTTTTTTTCTTAAAGCATATTATTCACTAATTACAGTGAAACTAAAGTGCTATTCAGACAGGATAAGATATGTTACGTAATGTTGCTGGAGGATGTCTGTAGTCATTTGCACAGGATAAACGATCTCTTGGAAGAAGTCACAGAGATGGTTGTCATACTAAAAATTCCATGCATACCGTAAGCGCCTCATTTTAACTACTTCACACACTGATTATTATATTGGTGTACGCCTTTATTCTAAGCACTTGTTGTAAGGCATGTGTCCTCCTCGCCAGTCGCACTTGATCGTTAAAAGGTCAGCTGTACCTGTGCAAGGAACTCATTAGCTTACCTAACCCTCTGTAAGTGTCGCTTCTCCGCCACGTCCTTTTAAACATCGCCTGTATTTTATTGTTCTGCGTTTAAACTCGGACTTGTTTTCGGCTTGGTTTCAGCAGGAGATGATCTACTAAAGAAAAAACACGAAACCTTGTTTTCCACAGGATATAACGTATATCTTTATACCACTATATATCACTGTATTTAACGTATTAAATGTAATGGCAGTCTGTAAAAATGGTTGTTATGACTGAATGAGGTGAGACTTAAATCCCAGAGATATGGAGGTAATAATTATGTCAAAGTAATCCAGTCCGAACACGGCTTCATAGAAAAGGAGTGTAGCTCCGATAACTCTGGACTGGTGGAAATTCACCTTTTCTAGAAGTCCCTGCCAACGCTTGAATGTGCGGAAGCAAATATTTTTTCATGAAAGTACTTATTTTCAATTCTGGGTAGCCACTTTTACTTTAAGTTCTCCTCAGAGAGCTCCAAAGGGTTCTCGAGTTTTGCATGAACATACATAGAAGCACAAGTGAATTATTCGTCCTATAGAGAACAAAGAGTGAAGTACATGATTGGTTACAAACAGACTTGATTAACATAGATCCTCCTTCTTCCCTTTACCATACACGGACTTATTTATCATATGAAACAGGCTATTCTTCATCATCATAGTCTTCCTCCCGTATCCCATATCCCTTCTTCTCATGCGAGCGTAAGACAGCATTTGAACAGATATAGTTCACATCATGGAAGAAGATACATAAGTAAATACATAAGATCTCTTATTAAATACAGCATTACAGCAATACGGTAAAGAAATACAGCATTTAGCCAAATGTAGCAAATGTTTCTCCTTAAAGGGATTATTGTAATACGAAAATAAGATTATTAAACCAATTTCAAGCTTCAAATGATCTGGTCCTATTGAGAAAATTCCACTTTTTATAGAAGTAAATGCTTGAAATAGGTTAGTCTTTTTTATTTATTTATTTATTTTTTTAAAATGATGTAACGGCTGAGGCTAGTTATATATCAGATGTACGCTAGAGGTGTATATTAGCCCTGACGTAAGGACTGGAACAAATAACATACCTGTAATTATTGTAATTATGGAGTGGCAGACATGGATACACATGACTTCATGATGAAGATGATGATGATGATGATGATGACGATGATGAAAGTTTGTGTTAATGCTGTAGCTAATGTACTAGCGCCCGCTTTTCTAATGGAACCTTTCATCTTGGGCCTCATGTAGCCTCATAAAGAGAGAGAGAGAGGTGAGAATAAAAGAAGAAAAATGTTAGAGAGCTAAGAAAGGAAATGAAGAAAGAAATGAAAACTGCGTTAGAGGAAGATAGATGTTGCTATGCTCTCTTTCTTTTTTTTTTGTCCACACCCCCTCCCCCAGATTCCTCACAGGTCAGTCAGTTGAACCGCAGGGAATGTGCTCACTCTGCGGTTTTCCACAGCACCACGTGATTACGTGTGTGCCGTGAGTTTATCATTTATGACGTTACAAGACTTCATTTAAAGGACAGCGTGTGCTCCCGTATGAAACTATAGTACACCTCAATACGTCTTTTTATTCTGTACCATAAATGCATTAAGTACATTTACACCACAGAGCTGTTGAATTCTCGGATCTGTTTGATCAGGAGGTGTTGATTCATTCTCCGTAACAGCAGCTCTGACAGTAGATCCGGGCTGTAATTCAACATCAGGTTTATGTCAATGCGCTCGTTGTAATACGTTATCGTTTCTATGGTAACAGCTTACACAGGGACTTGAGTCATGGACGCGCTACATATTCATATTCTTTATTAAAAAAATAAATAAAAATGTAAAGACGTATAACTGCTGATATGTTAGTTGATGTTGATTGAATATTTATGGAAGGAGTCTCCACTTTCAGTGCTTTTGTAACAGTCAGTGAGATTTCCACTACGGGAAAGTCTTCAGGAGTTTACATTTTCTCTGTAACACGACAACCTGCGTCTAATTACGTTGAAGGTTGTCTTTTATACACGTATAAGATTGACTTTTACAACTTTAGTAATAACAGGAAGTAACCTCTTCAACATTTATTGTAACTGTAAATGGATAAAAAAAACCAATGTGTCGTTATTTAATTAATAAATGTTGTAAACATTGACAGTTTGCTGTGGTTTAAGAGGACTAAAACACTTTGGGGTGTGCTGTAATTGGAAAATAATCAACTACTAGTTGGTATCAACAGTCTCACAATACCCCGTTGATGATTATTTTCCTACAATGGCATGTCCCCTAGTGTTTTATTTCTTCCATCCTACAGTATACTGAAGTTTCCTACTTTACATACTATCTATGTAACTATTTCCTTGTTTTTGTGATAAAATTCTGGCAAAAAAAGTAAATTTCTAATTGAGTAGTACAACTATCTGTGAAGAGCTGTTACTATAGAAACGATAACGTATGAGAACGAAGGCATTAATTTAAACCAGTGATCTGAAGCTGCACTTCTCTCAGAGCTAAAACTGATCAACACCATCTGACCAATCAGATTTACTGTAATTAATCAGACCGTTCAGTCTCCGTTAATAGTGCGTTTGCGTTCACACACACACAGGTCATGAAGTCGTCTCTGGCTGAACCAGTGCCTGAGGGTTATGAGAACGTGAGTGACATCGTTCCACCGTACAACGCCTTCTCTGCGCAGGGACAACCAGAGGTAACGATACACACCGGCCTGATCCAACCTGCCATCATGGACACTGAAGGTTACATGGTTGTCATCCCCATGTGCTGTATTGAAACAAATTCAAAAAAATATTTTTTCTTTCATAAAAAAAAAATGGAACTGGAAAAGCTGGCTAGCTAATGGTAGAACAAGAAGCTGTCTTTGGAATATGTTAGTGAAACATAAATATCAAACTAGAAAAGAGCTCCTTAAACCGTAAACTGGTAAGTGAGTTAAATGAAAGTTGCTAGTGAGGAACTGATTAGCAAAACAATTAGCAAAGATTCTCTGAAGCTGAGGCAACCTTGTGATCGGCGTTTCGTTTGCTCTGTAGCTAGCTAGCTACCATTACACTAAAGTAGCTTAAAAATATAGATGTTATCTAGTAAATATCACACTATTAAATAAAACTGGGTACAGTATAAGCTAGCGTTAAAGGATGTGGTGATTAGTGCAGTAGCTACGCTAGCTAGCTCAACGCCATGCCTCAAGGGAAGACTTCAAAGTCTTCAAATTTTGTTGGAATGACAGTAGTTTTGGTGACAGTTCGGAAATTTGACAATGCACCGTTAGCTAAACTTGCTGCCTTGTTACTTTACCTCCATTCAGTTAGCTAACACGCCATCTTGCTGTTCACACGCGTGAGCTAGCTAGCGAGCTAGGGCACATTAGCATAGGTTCTAATATGCACAAAAAAACATGTATAACTAATCTAAATAATATGACTAAAGAATGAGCAGGACTGACTCGTCCCTTAACGTGTGTGTGTGTCCTCAGGGCGATTTGGTGTATGTGAACTACGGCAGGACGGAGGACTTCTTCAAGCTGCAGAGGGAGATGGGAATCAACTGCACGGGCAAAATCGTCATCGCCCGATACGGCAAAATCTTCAGAGGCAATAAGGTAAGAAAAGAAGAACTGGCTGTGTTCCAATCAGTGCTGCTTCTAACTTCCCTCGTTCCAAAGGTAGTCGAGCCAACAACGAGTCCCCTACTGGATATAGAAGGAAAGAAACACTGAGAACATCACAGGCAGCAGAAACATCAGGATTTGGGGTTCATCATAATGCAGCACCTGGAAAACCCCGGGCACGAGGGTTGCGTAATCACCAGTAGGTCAGGGCCTACCCAAAACTGTGCCAAAAAAAAATATATATATTGGTACATGTTCAGGAAAGCGAAAGGGCTGAGAGCTAGATAACTTTTTTGAACTTTGTACCTTTTCAGTGAGAGGAAAGGAGACATCAGTAACAAACACACAACCACCAATATCCACTATTACACACATTAGAGAGACACTAGCACATAGAAATCGTCTTTAGCATTTAGGTACAGATCAGACTAGCGCTGACGATGGAACAACAAGTACAAACTAAAGTCAAGACAGAAATCAAACGTAAGAACATGATACACACGGATATAGAATAATGCTGGGAGTTAGAGAGAAGATAAACTGCGAGGAAAATTTTTCGACTTGTACGTTGTATATCAATTTTTGTGCGTCAAACAGTAAATGGGAACTAATCACAGGCAGGAACTAAAGTTGTGGGCGGGGAACTAAAAAAACGTAACACCACACACAGTGTAGGAATCATTTAATAATTAGTGTAGGGGGGGGGGGACAATTCACTTGTCATTTGTTGCGCTTGTGTTTCGTTGCCGTTGTCACTGAAATCGCTAGCTAGTGCTGCTTGATGTCTAGACTGTCGTCTATTAAAGTAATTAGTGTACCTAAGTGTACTGAAGACTGAGGTGTGTGTGTGTGTTAGGTAAAAAATGCCATGTTAGCCGGTGCCAAAGGCATCGTGTTGTACTCGGACCCGTCGGATTACTGCGCCGAGGGTGTGAAGCCGTACCCGGAAGGATGGAACCTGCCTGAAGGCGGCGCACAACGAGGCAACGTCCTGAATCTGAATGGAGCCGGAGACCCTTTAACCCCCGGCTACCCCGCTAAAGGTGCGCTAATTTATCTCTCAGACTCTTTAAGACTCTTTTTGTACATTAATATACAATATATTTGGAATTTATCATGTAAATATGAAAGTTTTTTTTTTCTCCCTCATAGAGTACACTTACAGATTCAGTCTAGACAAGGGGGTGGGGCTTCCTAAAATTCCAGTCCATCCTATTGGCTACGGTGATGCTGTCAATCTGTTGAAGTGAGTCAGACTTGATCAGATTTAATCTGGAACTTGATTCATAATGACTCGATCTCAATCTCACGTCCTCACTTCCTGTAGGAATATGGGCGGAGCGTCTCCGCCTCCTGATTGGAAAGGAGCTCTGAATGTGTCGTATCGTATCGGGCCTGGATTCATCGGTGACCTCGCACAGAAGTGAGGCGAAGGCGTGGCTCTGTCCCAAATACTACAACTCGCTTTCTCTTCCTCTTCCCTCGCCACAGCCGCTAACTCTCGTGTGTTTCGTTTCAGTAAAGTGCGCATGAACGTGCACAGCTACAATCAGGTGACCCGGATCTACAACGTGATTGGCCGAATCAGAGGAGCTCAGGAGCCAGGTATGCACACACCTACAGTTAATGTCAAACAAACACGCACACACACGCACACACGCGCGCACACACACACACACACACACACACACACGCATTTACCACTTACAATAAACTTACACCAACATGTTTAACACACCCCTGCCGTTATCATACACTGATAACTGACTGACTGATTTGTCTCTCTGTGTGTGTGTGTGTGTGTGTGTGTGTGTGTGTGTGTGTAGATCGGTACGTTATATTAGGAGGTCATCGTGACGCGTGGGTGTTTGGGGGAATCGATCCTGTGACTGGAGCTGCAGCAACACACGAGACTGTGAGAGCAGCTGGGAAACTACTGCGGAAAGGTAACGCGCACACACACACACACACACACACACACACACACACAGACAGTGTTATTAACACAGTGATTCCACAGCAGGTTCCAATATAAACATATGAACTAATAGTGCATTTCTGATCCAGATATTACCAGCTCTGTGTGTGTGTGTGTGTGTGTGTGTGTGTGTGTGTGTGTGTGTGTGTCAGGCTGGCGGCCCAGACGCACAATGATCTTTGCTAGCTGGGATGCTGAAGAGTTCGGCCTGCTGGGGTCCACAGAGTGGGCGGAGGTGAGAGAGAGAGTGATGAGAAATGATGGTGGGTGTTTTAGTGTACGAGTGTGTAACTCTGTGTGTGTGTGTGTGTGTGTGTGTGTGTGTGTGTGTGTGTGTGTGTGTAGGAAAATGCTAAAATGCTCCAGCAGAGAGCTGTAGCATACATCAACGCAGACTCCGCTATTGAGGGTGAGAGACACACACACACACACACACACATGCGCACAGAGTCAATGCTAAACATATGTGTGTGTGTGTGTGTAGGTATGTACACACTGAGAATAGACTGCACGCCATCTCTGCATACCCTGGCGTATGACATCACCAAACAGGTGGGTCAAAGGTCATATTTCATGGCCCCCCACCCCCCCACCCCCAGCCTTTGATTGTTTTCCCATAACAGCATGCCGACGAGCAGGTTAGTTGCTAGTTGTTGCGAAAGTTTTGGCGACTTTTCTCTGAGACGCAGTGTTGTATACACTGTCCTAAACCACACATGTTTGTAAGCGTTCCCGAAGTGGATATTAGTTTGGTTTGGGACACAGCCCACGTTAGACAGACACGCTAGATGATGGTGTATTTGTGTAGGTGATGAGTCCAGAGGAAGGGGAGGAGGGAATGACTCTGTATGACAGCTGGCACAAACGAGACAACTGGACTGATAATCGGGACGCGCCCCGGTGAGAGCTAAGCTCCTCCCCTTCTACTCTTATTCTCACACACACACACAAACACACACACACACATGTATATCTCACACAAAGCTTTCAGCATGGGGAGGGGTTAACACACAGTAATGAGTATGTGGTATGTAACTGAATGCTCGTGTGTGTGTGTGTGTGTGTGTGTGCGCAGGATCAGTAAGCTCGGCTCAGGCAGCGATTTTGAAGCGTACTTTATCAGACTGGGGATTGCATCTGGGCGAGCGAGATACACCAAGAACAGAGTAAGAGAGTGTGTATGTGTGTGCGTGTGTATGTGTGTGTGTGTCTTGAATACACTTACTGTGTGTGTGTGTGTGTGTGTGTGTGTGTGGTGCCACAGAAGACGGAGCGGTACAGCAGTTATCCCGTCTACCACAGTGTGTACGAGACGTTCGAGCTGGTCGAGCGTTTCTATGACCCCACCTTTCGGCGCATGGAGGCTGTGACACGTGTACGAGGGGGCGTGGCTTTCCGCTTAGCCGACGCCCCTGTGCTACCTTTGGACTGTAACGAGTACGCACTCGCTCTCTCTCAGTACGCGCACGCCATCCACAGGCTCGCACAGAAACACCCGCAGGAGATGGAGCGCTACGCCGTGACGTTCGGTGAGACACACACACACACACACACACACACACACACACACACACACACACACACACAGTCTCTCATTACACTTCTGTTTAACCTGAAACCCACTTCCGAATGCTTCCTCCTACTACTTTAATCCATCCAGCTTTAAGCTCACTTCCACGTTTATCCTTGCTTTCCTAAAGCGTCCCTTCTTCTCTCGCTCGTCTGCGGTGAGTAAATGATGGGACGATGACGCTACATGGAAATTATTACTCTCTTTTTGTTTCTAGGAGAATCTAGCTCTGAATGAGACACAGCCGAATTTCACTTCCAAACGCAGTTAGAAATGAGACACAGCCGAAAGCCAGGCTTGTACAGAAGCCCAAACAGGTTTGGCTTACTGGAAGCTCAAAAAGCTGAACAGGAAACTCGTGTGTGTGTGTGTGTGTGTGTTTTTTTACAGATGCTCTGTTCTCAGCGGTGGACAATTTCACAGATGCAGCACAGGAGTTTCAGCAGCGTCTGAATACACTCGACACAGCCAAGTAACACACACACACACACACACACACACACACACACACACACACACAGTACTATGCAGCAAATCTCACAAAGATCAGTCACAGTCCAACACACTAACATTTCCTCCATCTCTCCCTGTTTCTCTCTCTCTCGCTTTCTCCCTGTTCTCTTCCCATCTCTTTTTCTCAATCTGTGCTGTCTTCCTGTCTCTCTTTGCCTGTCTGTCTCTGTCTCTCTCCCTGTCTCATTCTCCATCTCTCTTTCTGTCTCTCACTGTCTCCTTCTTTATATCTCTGTCTCCCTGTTTCTCTCTCTCTATCTCTCACGGTCTTCCCATCTCTCTCTGTCCCCCTCTTTTTATGTCTGTCTCTAATTTTCTCTCTTTGTGTCTCATTCTCCATTTGTCTCTACCTGTCTGTCTCTTACTCTCCCTCTTTTTCCATCTATCTTACTGTCTCACTATCTCTCTGTCATTTTCCATATGTCTCTGTCTATCTGTCTCTATCTCTCTTTCTCTGTCTCTCTCTCTCTCTCTCTCAGTTCTCTCTCAGTGCGGATGGTGAATGATCAGCTGATGTATCTGGAGCGAGCGTTTATTGATCCTCTCGGTCTCCCCGGTCGACCCTTCTACAGGTAAACGTGACTCACTTCGTGATGTCATCAACACGAGACGGTCGGCTGCGTCTCTTTACACTTCTATGCACAAAGCTCGAGGAATGAATGAGTGCACTTCACAGAAAGGGAACATGACAGAGGCCAGAGGAAGGGAAGTGAACACGGTCGATGTTTCAGCTCGCTGTAGTGTACAGGGGAAAGGGAGGGAATCTAAATGAGACACAGCCAAAGCCAGGTTTTATTTTCCTGCTCTCACTTTCTTTTTTCTGTCTTTGAAAGAGCTCCCTCTAGGGGATGAGAATGGAAGGGGAGTAGTAGATGAGGTCAGGCTTTTACACTCCTATGTTTTCCTGCTCATGTTTTTTTTTTTTTTAACCATAAAATACAGGTGAATGAGAAGGAAGGCGGCAAAGATCTGAATGAGATGGAGCCGAAACCTAAAGTTGTGAAACCTGTATGTCATTTCTGTCGTCCTGTTTTCTCTCCGTCCTGCAGGCACGTGGTGTTCGCTCCCAGCAGCCACAATAAGTACGCGGGTGAGTCGTTCCCCGGGATTTACGACGCTCTGTTTGACATCGAGAACGTCGCCGAGCCTGAGAGAGCCTGGAGCGAGGTGAAGAGACAGATCAGCATCGCTGCTTTCACCGTCAACGCCGCCGCTGATACGCTCCGCCCCGTCGCATGAGCCGACCTTTGATCTCTCTGACCTCAGGACAGTCGGTCTGAGATTAGATCTCGAGCCTGAGATAATATGCGACTCTGATTGGTCGGACGGTGTTGATGAATTATCTATAACAGCAGCTCTGACAGTAGTGCAGTTTTGAAGGAATTCATTATTGTTTATGCACATGGACGCCACGTAATCTAAGACTACTAATATATACACACTCTAAGACTACACACACACACACACACACACACACACACACACACACAGTGGTGTGGTGAACCTTTCTGGAAGGAGATGTTTAACATTTATGGAAGAAGTCTCCAGTTTCAGTGTGTTGTAACCGTACGTTTTTTTCACAATGGGAAAGTCTTCAGGACTGAAGTCTGCTATGACATGCAGCCTAACTAGATCTAACGTCTCGTGGATTTTCCACAACATTAATTGTAACAACAAAATGATAAATAATTGAAAAAAAAAAAAAAAACATTGGAATTGGCAATAGTGCTGTGGTATTAGAGGAATGAAGCAATCTGGATGTGCAGTCATAGGAAAATAATCAACTTTGGGGTCGTAACAGTAATTCAGTTTCGGGTCGCGTAACATCACACCATCTCGTAACTGATTATTTTCCTGAAGCAGCACTGCACCAAGTGTTTTATTCCTTATGCAATCAATCACTCAAGTTAAAGTTCAGTTAATTAGTAATGAGTAACTTTTAAAGAATGTGGGTTTTTTTTTTTAATTGAAAAATTCTTACACTGCACAAGTTGATAAAACTCTCTAAATCTCATGGGGTCCTTGTGATCATCATCTCGGGTTGTGGAGGTCAGACAGTGCGGTTGTGTGAGGCGAAAGTCTCGCATTAAGAGAAAGACGTACAGCGTACACTGGGTTTTAGTGTCGTTCAGGCTACGAGTCAGACCTCTTACATACTGAGACACATTCGTTTCTTGTTTTTGACTACATTAAAAAAAAATTTTTAAACCCATCATGGTCTGTGATGAAGATATATCAGAATGATTAAAAAATAATGACGGGATACCTGAAAACATTGTGCACCAAATGTGTCTGGAACGTTCAAAGTTAGATTTATTACTGAGTTCCTATAGTTATTGACCTGTTTGCTAACTTGAATTAAATGGGTTTTAATCCAAACCTCAGAAACATTTAGCCGTATAAACAGCATCAAGAAAACCCTGTATTCTTCTTCAGGTTTATTTCATTGACATCATTTATTAAATAAGAGCTTCTTTACCTTTGCTGGAATCTGATCAGCAGTTTGGAAGAAGACTTTCGGTTCTTCCGTCTGTACAAAGTAATTCTCGGCTTCAGCGCTTGCTAGAAGTTTCCTGATCCTACATTCATGCATATTCATAGCACCTCCCATTTTTAATGAGGTCAAAGGTGTCGTTGGACAAAGGTTTAAAAAATAATAATAATAATAATGAATAAATGATTGATTTACACCATCAGAGGAACAAAGAATATTCAGTTACCATGGAGATATTTCATCACATGTTCAGTAATTTAAAGCACATACATTAAAGCGCTCAATACAAAGATACAAATCGTGTGTTACAGAAAACCGAGGAAATGATCTAGAAATATCTAGAAGCATCGTGACTCCTCACTAATCTGTTAGACCGGCCATGAGTGTGCACTTGAAGTGTGGGACGTTTAACTCTTTCTAAATTGTGGGCGGAGCTTAAGATAAATTTTCATTCCACTTCACAAAGACGCAACGAGTTTAACAGCATTAGCGAAGCTAGCTACGTAAACACAGGGCCTTACTAGCATAGGTTAGCTAATTCTGACGTTCCTTCTCCAGCATTATAAAAGTACAATAATCTTGACGTAATAATAAGACATATAGATTACGTTTAAATGCCTAGGTCACGTCACGTAACATAAGCAGTAC
>CM074929.1:1862667-1883389 GCA_037576815.1 Pangasius larnaudii | reverse complement strand
CATACTCAGTATTTTCTCTTGTACTGTTCCCCCCAAAGTGTCAAACAACAGAGCAGAGCTTTTTATCATGAATAAAATAGTTGTCCATTTACTAGAAGGTGTAGAGCTGAGATGTTCGTTATAAAATTGTTCTCGTAGAGCAAACTTATGCAAAACAAACATTGTATACCAGGAAAAAGATGCTAGGTACAGGAATCAATAAAGTATGAACGTAAATTTGTCTATTTTTTTTTTTTTAACAAAAAGAAGTATTTTTCCCCCTCCATGCGCCTGCTGGTTACCGTAAAAACCCGGATATACGCACAATAGAGTTTCTACATCGACACGCCTCGCTGCTGAGTTTTTATTTAATTCTATTTAATTTATTATTGTTCCGAGTAAAAACTGCATTTTTAATATTTTCTAAACAAAGGTTACAGTTTTCCATTGAGTCTTGTCGCCTGCTAATAACATAAACTACCTAGTTAGTTTACCTAGTAAACAAAACAACGTTAACAAACATTCAGTTTTACCCAGTGTTACCTTTTAAACAACAAACCCACACACATAACTGGACTAATATTATACAATATATAATATAATGTAAGTACAGAGTAAACAATCATTAACTCACCTTTTTAGTCCAAAAAGCTTAAAAAGCTGCACATTAGTTCAGATAATTTAAAGCGAATCTAACTGTCCTGATACACCAACTTTTCAAACCGCGACGCTCGCCTAGCTGGAGTTTTTTGAGCTGCGACCAAGTCATCTGATTGGATCTCTCGAAATGTGACGTAGGCGCATATCTGGTGTTTCATTGGTTGGTACAAGACAAAAAGAGCCAATGAAGAATCGAGGTCGACGCGTCACACTGATGCCGGAAGTGAATTCCCCTACAGGCAATTATTTATTTAAACATTTTTTAAACAGAAATATACTTTTGCATTACTTTTGGATTACACTTTATATCTCTGAATGCTCATTTTAATGAATAATTTCGATAAACTTCTTTATAAATCGTTTGTTCTACTACAGCCTGAAAACGACACGTTCGAGAAAAAGGTCGTGTTGCCATGTCCGCAAATTTCACTCGAATTTACTTTCTCTCTCACACACACACACACACACACACACACACACACATTATTAAGTTGTGCAGACTACACAAGTTTTCCATTTCTCCTAAAAAGTTGAAGAAATCCATTACAAGTCTTAAACAATGTGTATCATATGAATAACTTGTTAAGAAAGAGGATTAATTCTGATAATAATAATAATAATAATAATAATAATAATAATAATAATAATAGCTGTACCTTAAACATTTGACCATCTATTCTGTTTGAGAAGACATGGACAAAAGTTTGTGCACCCCTGACCATCACACCCATAATGTGCTTCTTCCACAAACTGTTGCCACAAAGTTGAAAGCACACAGTTGTATAGAACGTCTCAGTGTGCTGTAGTGTTACAATTTCCTTTCACTGAGGCCCAAACCATGGTGTGTGAAGTTTGGACTGGAAGAACTCGAGTGTCCTGCACAGAGCCCTGACCTCAACCCCACTGAACACCTTTGGGATGAACTGGAACACCGACTGCAGCCACGCTCCAACATCTAGTGGAAAGACTTCGCAGAAGAGTGGAGCTCATTATAACAGCAAAGGGGAAATAAATGTAGAATGGCATGATCAACAAGCACATATTGGTGTGATGGTCAGGTGTCTACAAACATTTGGCAATATAGCGTATATAAATAGATTAAAACAAAAAATATTAAAATAACCAAAATAAGCAGAAAACCTATTGTATTTGGTATCTAATGGAAGACAAAAATTTGGAATTTTTTGTTAATAATGTTTATTGCTTTTGGGTAATTGGGTAATTTTATACACAAGTCAAAACATATGCAGTCCCTGTCCTGGTTTGCTACTTTCAAAAAATGATTATTATTTGAAATAATTTATTTAATATGTATCACTCAAGATAATGAAAAGAGAGAGAAAAAAAAGCTTGGATCTCTGTTTTGAAGATTTGAATGTAATCTATTTTTAAGACCCTGAAAATATTTTTCCTGCTATTAATAATAATTAATATTTTGTGCCATCTGCTCTGGAGAGAATATCAGAATTGCCTGTAATGTCTAACAATTTGTGAGATGCTTGTAACAGGATCCTGATCCACTCCTCCATACAGAGCATATTAAACCCCTATATATTCTTATCTTTGTGCAAGTGGACAGTCATTGCAAAACACAAAAAATTTGATGTTTCTTTCACCATTTCTGTTTTGACGTACAAGCACTTTTGGCTTATCTATCGTCCTGTTGAAAGCTGTACAGCTGTCTGAAGTCTGAACCTCATGGCAGAGGCAACCAGGTTTCGGGCTGAATTATCCAGATACTTCGCAGAAATCATGATGCCATCAATCTACACAAGGTGTAGCTATGGGGGGATTTTATTCACGGGTGGATAACATAGCACATACAGCACGCTCGTATATATACATGCGTCATGTAACATCGACACACGCAGTGAACGTGTTATAATGATATCCATAGAAGGTAAACAGAATCATTACGATTCCATATTTAATTCCAGACGTCAAACGAATGCGTCCTTTGCATTTCATTGGCTACGAGTTGCCAAGGTGAGAGACGGGATTACATATTTTCCATTTCTGTCTGAAAGCTACTAGCCTGCTAGTTATACTCTGAGCAAAGGTATATCACGATGATTCCTGATGAAGTGCAGAAGGTTTGCTGCAGGAGAAGATAAAGAAGGATAGATCTGGGGTTCTCAATAAGGTTCCTCCTGTAAGTTGTATTTTCAGTGGTACAGTGTTTTATTTCCTATGCCTATTAACATTATTAATATGATAAGACTGATTGATGCTTTAAATAATTCAGTTATGAACACCATCCCTGCTTCTGCTACTGTCTGACATCCATCCTTTACCATAACGCATGAAAGCGTCACACATCACACATACTGCACCAGATTAATGGCACAGTCTATGCTGTGATTTTTAGTTTACATATTTCCTCATCTGCCTCTGAAACGATTTCCTGCCTACGCCACTTCCTGGACCACCAACCACAAAGCAAACGTGCCGATGTTGGTGTGCATGACCAGAAAGTTTTAATCTGGTTTGATCGAACCACAACACAACAGCGTCAGTCTTATTGAAGTATTGTAATTTTCGTGATATGCTCTCAGGAAGAGATTCTTTCTTGCAACACAACGAGTTGTTATGAAAGTTTACAGCTTAACAGCTGATTTTGAAACTAAACGTCGCAATTCTGAAACCGTCATCTTTTTTTTCTTCCCCTCGTTCCTTCACTTCACAGTCTTGCTCGCAGTGTTGCTCATGGCTCCAATTCGCTGGTGAATTTCCAACCATTTCAGACGTGTTAAACCTTTTATTACCATCCTAATAGAGCTTAATGGTACTTTTATAACAGCGTATGCATTTTTTAGATCCATAAACCTGATCTGTCTTTTTTTGTGTTAAAACTTTTTTTTAAGTTTTCTCCATGATTTTACATGTGTGCAACCTCATCTTTATAGCCCAGAGAAACAGGACAGGCTTAACAAGGCAACAGAAACTTGTCATAACTGAAAATAACACATTTCTAAAAGTTTACAAAGACGTAAACAAAGATGAATAGTTTCTCATCTTGCATGAGTGAAGAGTGTGAATTATTATGTGTAATATTTATTTTATACAATACTTTTTTCACTCATTTTTATGAAGGTTGCCAGTGATTCTGGAGTGCACAGTATTTAGGGAAAATGTCTTTTAACATGGCGTTTTTTGTGTTATTTTTTTCTTTTAGAAAAATATTTTATTAAAAAGATTTATTGTATAATGCTCCTGTGAAAATATTACAACATATTTGTCATGGTAGTCATTTTTTTTTATTATTTAAATGATTTTAAATTTTTGTTAATGGCATAGATTGAACAGAAGGAGATTTTCTTTTTCTGCTATTATTAATTTCCAAAGAAACATAACTACTTTACTGTGATTACAACATGTTTAAAATTTAAAATATAAAATCTCAAGCAGTAAAAATGTCTTTTGCACACCAATCCTTTGTTTGTGGCAATTTTTAACATTTTACTTTCATTTATTGTTAAAACTTTCTTTTCTTTCATCAGCCCTAAAATTTAGAATATCAGAAAAACACAAATTTTTATTTATTTCTCATGACCTTTAGATTTTTTTAAACAGATTTGCAGTTAGAGTACAGTAATGATTGTAGATTGTGTTATCAAAGTGCTTCAAGTTTAATCCTACGCTCTATAGGATAAAAAATGATTTTTTTTTTCATCTGCTTCTACGTATTGTTAGCTTGTTCTTGTTTTCAGAGATGCAAACACACTACTAACCCGTTTTATAAGCGTTCTACAGACCGATCGAGTTTCTCCGAATGATTTAAACCCTTCAGCAGGACTGGATCTCGATGTGTTTGTGTCTTTCCAGCTTTAACAGGTGCTGAGCAGATACTCTAAGGATCCAGTTACAAACCTTAAACTTCCTCTGCGTAGCAACAGCCTCCAGATATACTTCAAACACACACACACACACACACACAGAGCAACATCACACTCACCTGTGGTTGCCAGCCTTCAGCACTGAGACCCAAGGATTGATAAGAGAATGATCAAATCAAGATGATGGAAATGGGAAAAGATTTGGACTTCCCAAAACCAGTTTCAGCTGGACACTAGATTTGTACCCAAGAGCTGCTGCTGTAATCATACAGTCTGTCCTGTGCTCATCCCAGGACTCTTATTCCCAACATGCTCATCCTGAACAGTCTGTAAACACAAACTGTGTCACTCTGAAGATTCCCTTTTGAGTCAAGTTCCTCTCAAGGTTTCTTCCTCGTGTCACCTCGTGTCTTCCTCGTGTCATCCCCCCACCCCCACCCCACCCCCCACAGTCATCTCTGGATTCTTCATTAGGGATCTAATTCATGTGACAGCAGCGCAATATATATAAAGTCATACAGGTCAAGAACTTCAGATAAAGTTCACATCAAATGTCAAATGATCTTCAGACGTCCAGTTTAGCCCCAGGTTCTTGTTCGTGGCTGACAGGAGTGGAAACCCATGTGGTTCTGCCTCAAGGTTTGATGTGTTGGGCGTTCCGAGATGCTTTTCTGCTCACCACGGTTGTAAAGAGTGCTTATGTGAGTTACTATACACTTCCTCGGAATAGTCTGCTCGTTCTTCTCTGATCTCTCTCATCAGCAAGGTGTTTCAGCCTGTAGACCTTCTACTCACAGAATGTTTTTTGTTTTTTGCACCACTCGAGACTATTGCGCATGAAAATCCCAGGAGATCAGCAGTTTCTGAAACTCAAACTGTACCTACAAAGTCACTGAGATCACATTCTGATGTTTGGTGTGAACATTCACTGAAGTTCTTGACCTGTATCTGCACGATTTCACGCACTGCCCTGCTGCCACATGATTGGCCGATTGGATAACTACACAAACGAGGTTGTGTACAGGTGTTCCTAATAAAGTGCACAGTCAGTGTATATCTGGATTTCTGTAAAGCTGCTTCGTAACAACGTCTAATATCACAGCACCCGTGTCTTTAGCGGACATTCTGTAGGACTCGGCTTACTTAGAAAGGAGGCACAATTGATATTTCTTTATACAAGTCTTTAATGCTTAATTTTCTTCAACAAAAAAAAAAAATGCAGGTATTAACAGTGTTCAAATCAAACAATTTGGTTCTAGGCTACGAAAAAAAAAAACGCTGTGAGTCACATGTAGATAACAAACAGGAGCAAATAGAACAAAAAAGCCATGAGCAAAAAAAAAAAAAAAAAAAAGGCAAAATAATAAACAAACAATTGCTACAGCGTGTTCAGTCCCTTTTGTGACATGGTGAAAGTTTACACGCACGCGCGCGCACACACACACACACAGACACACAGAAGCCCACATAAATACATTAAAAGGAAAAAAAATAAATAATTACAAACAGGTTTTGATTATGGAAAGGAAGTCCAACAGTTAGTGATGTACTTCATGGGAATTACGCATGTGCCAATAATCATTAATAAAATACGATGCGATATTAAACACCTAATTTACCGTCATCCGTGACTCCACTGAGGAGGATATTGCATGGACTCCATACTTCTGCAGAGAAGACATTATGACTAAGGAATAATGAGTTACGTACTGAAGTACAGCCTTATTCATAATAATATTATGAATTATGATTAAAATGTTAGTCAGTTAACGCAATATTAGGATGGATTATTGGCACGTGCCTAATATCGACTGATCAGGCAGGGTAAAAGTGCTTTCACTACTCTGGATAAAAACGTCAGATACTGAAGTTGTGTAAAGCACAGTCCTCCTCGCAAGCAGCACACACACTGTATCTTATTTTCCCTCTCACGCATTCACTTACACACACACACACACACACACACACACACACAGTCTGCATGTTAAAGGCATGTACATGCCGAAAATCATATACATCATATAGCCAATTTAAGCCCCGCCCCCTCTCTCTGTAAACGACTCCCCAACTCGACTCTGCTGTTCAACAGTTTTAATGAAATTTATTAAGAAAAAATGAACATTAAACATATTTATACTACAAAAGAAACATTTCAGAAAATTGGCAGGGGGGAAAAAAAAACCCGAACCAAAAAAAAGTCATTGCATCAAATCACCTTTCAGAGAAAAGGCTCCACCTCTACTCTTACGCTCTTATGGAATATGCTCATGAAGGCGTGACAAAACAAAACAAATTCGCCAAACCGATATCCAATCAGTTTTCTCCTCTCTGTCCTAACTCATTAACATTCGTGAATATGACCCCGCCCTCTCTTATTGTGGCCTTTACTTCCTTTCCATTTGTTCAAAACCCAAAATATGTACGGCAAAGCATCAGCCAAGCGCGTGCGTAACGAACGACCGTTTTCCCATTGTTTGTCTCATGAATATTCATCAGTAAACTCCGCCCTTGTCGGGTTGTCGCACCGCCCAAATTCACAGCCTCTGCTTCGCCCAACTGTTTCAACTTTACAACCAATCGGTTCTGAGTCATGAATATTCAAAAATGCACATTACCAACATTACTTGGTTTAAGAGTCAGCTTTTTTCCAGTTGTGACTTATGAATATTCACGGTCTATTAGAATATGCTAATGAAGGCAGAGTGATATCAGAAATGTCTACTGATTTCCTCCCAGTCTGGCTTGTGGCCTCATTATAATGTCACTCTATCCTCATTAGAACATTCTGAAGGGCTATAAAGGGTTGGAGCAACAGAAAAGTGTTCGCCCAATTGTCAGGAGCTCAAACCTCCACAGCTATCAACGCCCAGGAGTCAAGGGAGCAAAACCGGTGGTGCGTTCTTGGTGAGAGGGAAGGCATACTCTTTCCCCTGTCAATCACTGTGTTACTAGCCAATCAGGGTGAGCTCGTATGTGGAAGAGGGCGGACAGCGCTTTCCTCAGAGTGCGTTATGCTCGTGTTAGCTTTCACCTTCTTGGGTTGGGAGCTGTCGTACAACCGGGGAGGTGGGTGGGAACCGGCGGGTGACCAAAATGGGAACGAAAAAAAAATCTAATAAATGCATGGAGGTGACATCACAGGAGGTGATGAGCAACTGTGATTAAGTTATGAACCATATCATAATTGTCTAACTCCAAACGAACAAAACGTAGTGCAGCGTTTCAGGAAGAAAATACACTCAAATGGCAACCGATCGCAACACACGAACACACACACGAACGAACAAACAAACCATCAGTGCTTTAGACCTGGTGGGTTTATGAAAAGTTAACAGAGAAGCAGCTGTGGGTCGAGTTCCTTTTGTATATATATATATATTTTTTTACCAAATCTGAGTGACTGAAAAGACAGCAGGGATATTTGGCTTTCAGCTTTAGCACGAGGAGTCTTCGGGAAATAAATTGTGCATCTGATTGGAGTCATGGGGAACTGGATGAAATGACAGGACAGCTTTTTTTCTTAAACTTTCAGCCTTCGTGCACACAGTGTTGGGGCGGGACGAAGCCTCTGATTGGACAATTGGAGACAGAGCTCTCATCCCTGTATTTGATTGATTGGAATCGTTAACAAACATGACGATGAAGGGAATTGTTGCAATTCTAACTTCACTGAATCTTGACAGAGTGGATTGCAAAGGTTTCATTGTTTAACTTGAGCATTAGCCAAGGAGAAAAAAAAACAACAGAAACACCTCTGTTAGGATGAGGGACAACCGAACTAGGTTTTAGCATTCTCAAGGGGAACCAGTGTGTCTGATTGGACGAGGGACAAGTGGGAGGCGGAGCTTATCATCCCTGTGTTTGATTAGTCAGCTGAATAATGGGCATGAGGAGGGTGAGAGGGAGGGGGAGAGAGAGAGAGAGAGAGAGAGAGAGAGCTATAGAGAAGAGGATCATGGGATAGCAAACTGCACCACCAGCTCTTCTTTGGCGTCCACCTTGATCTGTGAGATGGCACTGTAGGCGTACGCCGCCACCTTACACACCTGTGAGAGAGACGCAGATCAACACTCTGCACCTTCGAAATATGCTTGTGCGTGTGTGTGTGTGTGTGTGTGTGTGTGTGTGTGTATACATACCTGCTGGATATCGGAGTACGGCACTAGGTCACTGGCGAGCACTTGGTGAGGTTGGGAGGTGAGGGAAGGCAGAGGAGGAGGCTTCTTTTGACTCAGAGTACTGCTCAACACCGCCAGCTTCGTGCTGTCTCACACACACACACACACACACACACAGAGAAATAACCACAAGTTAACACACTGTTTTTTTTAAATGCTTGTTTGTTTCATATGGTTTTTTTTCATGCATAGGCACAGGTTTGAAGTTTGACTGAATTCATTCTCATTTCACACTCAGATACATATCTAATACACACAATGGCATGCAGATGGTTGTATCCACACACACACACACACACACACACACACCTGTATTGCCTGGCTTTGTCCATGTACTCATGTTGCTCCATTCCCTGTGAGTCTGCAGCCGATACATCGATAATGTTCCTGAGAGAAAAACAGAAACAAATCAGTTTAGGTTTCATGTAACACTGATATCTTTACAGCCCCGTGTGTGTGCGTGTGTGCGTGCGTGCGTGTGTGTGTGTGTGTCTTACTGCGCAGTCTTGTTGATGATTGACAGCAGGGCCTGCTCGTCTGTGCGTGTGGACGAGATGTTGGCCGGGTTCCGCTCCGTCCCGTTTGGCGGTTTGCTGTCCGGGTTCGGGTGCGGGATCAGCGGTTTGCGCTCGTCTCCATCCTGTCATTCGGAGCAATAGGAGGCACAGAATTCCCATAATGCACTGTGCTCTACTTCCTAGTCACTACACAGCACCTTAGACTGAACTTCTTGTATTTGAATTATTGTCCCTGTTATAAAGTCTTTTTTTATTAAACAAATAAAACATTAGCAGTATTTAGAACACAACCTTACACGCCTACTTATTTAAAATAAAAAAGGACAATAAAGAGTGCGTAAATACTCCCCTAATAGGTCCACAGAAACAAGTTTGTCTCCTAAAACCTGACTCTCGTGTGTGTGTCGGACTCGGCTCTGTCCCGAATGCTAACTTTTCTTCTTAGAAGGTCAACTACTTCTTGAGCTTTCTTATTAAAGACTAGTGTTTGGGACACAACCTTAAAAATACCACACACACTAACAGTAACACTAACACTAACACCCACTCAGGGAACAAACAGACTGAAAATCTATTCCTGTGTCCTAAAAGGCTCACAGCGCCCTTCCCTGTGCACTAATTTAAGGAATGAGACGTGATTCCGTTGTTGACAGAATGGTTTAACGTGAGTCACGTTCCTGTGACTCCGTCCCTGACGTTCAAATAAGAATGGATGTGTTCAAAATGCCATCTTACTCACTCTGCCCTGTACTGGCAAATCCGGCGCACTATAAGATTAGTTCAGTGGTCTTTCTGCACTCGTACATCGGCGTCCGACGCTCAGACTATGTGTGTGTGAGCTGTTACCATAGAAACAATAACGTACAAGAACGACCGTACTGATACAAATATAAACCTTGTGATTTGCATTACAGACAGAACTAACAATCAGGGCTTCTTTTATAGAAAATATAATATTATAACCGACCAATCAGATGCAAGAATTTGACAATGCTGTGGCGTAAATAATCTTAAACCCAGAAATTTTAAATTATTGCACAGCTGTATTTGGATCCAGTGAGGCTTTAGCCTAAGTAGTTCTATCTTTAGCCTAACTTTGACCTAGTGAGAGAGAAGCGAGGAGGGATTAGGGGATGTTACCTGCAAGCATTTGGGACACTGCACCCTAGCTAGGGCACTTAAACAAGTGCACTACAGTGAACCCTCACTCAGTGTCTGTATGTATGTATGTATGTATGTATGAAGAGAGTTGGTATGATTTGCGCATGCGCAGAAACGAACTCTATTTAAACAGCACTGGTTGCACGCACAACAACAATACATGTACAAACATTTTCAACATCTCCATGATAATGTTTTCCAAAACAAAAGTGAAAACATTTTTTTTTTTGCCTTTTCAGCCACATTTAAAGTGGTTAGAAACTAGCCCAAAAGCTAACCAACAACATATTGAGAGAATGACAGCTGTAGAAACAAGCTAATATTTTATACAGCTCGATAGTTTAATATATAATTATTTTAGAAGAAAATACTTCTGAGAAATTGGTGTTTATCATGCTAACACAGAGAGAGAGAGAGAGAGAGAGAGAGAGAGAGTTACCTGTTCGGCTGTTTCGCTCTCGCTGCTGTAACAGCACCCCATTGCAGCTCGAGCTCAGTCGCACTTCCGCTTTCTCCCTCTTCACTTTTATATACGAGGGAATTTAAACCCTCTAAAATATATATATATTATTATTTTTAATCCAAACTGTTCTGTGTGTGGTCTCTGGTGTTTCTGCTCGCGTTAAGGAGTGTCACATGACACCTTTCTCTGAACACAAGGCAACAACGTGACGACTTCCGCCATTATAGCAACTTCCGGAAACAGAACGACTTCCGGAATTTAGCTAAATCGCTAAAAAAAAATATTTGCTAAATTTTTATAGCCATTTTGTCTTAAATGAGTGTTAATATAACAGCTACACACTTTAATTATTTTTATAGATCACATTAAAACTTTAAAACGTCTACAAAAGCCAAATAAAAATATAATTTATTTTATTTTACTTAAGAATACAATCCTATTTTAAAAACATTTCTCGTTTTTCTTGGTTTTTTTTTTTTTTTTTGTACATTTCTGAAATCATGTTTGGAATGTGCTTTAAATGTGATCTATTTGGAAAAATGTATTAATATTTATTATCTCTGCATTGTAAAAAATCACAAATATGGACTCATTTGCTGAACCACAAAAAAAAAAAAAAAAAAAAAAGGCTTCCAGTGAGTTACATCGTAAAGACGTTCCGACTCTTTCTCAAACCTTCCACTATGTTCTTACACTACAGACTTTATACGGCCAAATGTTTGTGCACCCCTGACTATCACATTCATATGCGCTCGTTGAAAATCCCATTCCAAATTTAGTTCCATAAGCTCCACTCTTCTGGGAAGCTTTCCACTAGATGTTGGAGTGTGGGCAGTGTGGATTTGTGTTCATTCAGCTACAAGAGCATTAGTGAGATCAGGCGCTGATGTCGGGATGTTGAGGAGGTCTGGGGTTCAGTCGGTGTTCCAGTTCATCCCAAAGGTGTTCAGTGGGGTTGAGGTCTGAGCTCTGTGCAGGACACTCGAGTTCTTCTTCTCCAACCTTCACACACCATGTCTTCATGGAGCTCGCTTTGTGCACAGGGGCGTCGTCATGCTGGAACAAGTTTGGGTCTCTTAGTTCCACTGAAGGGAAACTGTAATGTTACAGCACACAGAGACGTTCTATACAACTGTGTGCTTCAAACTTTGTGATGTGTCGATGTGTGATGGTCAGGGGTGCACAAACATTTGGCCGTATAGTGTACTATCTAATTATCTACATACAAATGAGTTCATCTAAATGTCTTCGGTGCTGTGATTGTTGGGTTTGCGGCTCCTCCTGGGTCTGTGCCAGATGGAGGCCATGACTCGCTCCTGTTTGGTGACGGCACTGAAGTCCATCATCTTCAGATGAGGAAGGGCGGAGATCACGTAGTTTCTAATAACACAGGAATGAACAAACAAATAAATATCTGACCTTGCAGTTGTGGCTGTGCCTCAAATGCTAGTCTGGTAACAGGTTATGCAGCATGACCTTTGACCTTTGACCTTTACCTGTAGCCATGCTCAGTCTCGATGATGTTTCCATGTAGTGTGATGGTGTGCAGGAGCGGTAATGCCCCGAGCTTGTCCACCTCAGAGAAATTACACACGGAGTTACCATGGAGATACAACACACGCAACTCCACCAGCTCAGTCAGGATCTGAGACGGAGGGAGAAAGAGGTGGTGTTGATGGTGTGTGTGACCAGAAAAACTCAATTCTGTGACTCATTTGAGAGAAGATGCATCCTTTTAACACATTCTTTTCTTTGTGTAAATGTGTACCGGGTGAATGTGTGTGATGTCATTGAAGGACAGGTCGAGCCAGGCGAGTCGTTTTGGCTCGGTGAATAAAGCAGACAGCGTCTCCGTAAGTCCGTTCATGTTCGATAAAAGGTTGTTGTTGAGACGGAGGACACGGCTAGCGAACTTCCCCTCTGAGTTTCTCCAAGGTGTGTGCACTCCCTTGTTGGGCTCTTCTGATAGAACATCTGACACACAAACACAAATTATCATCATCATCATCATCATCATCATCATCATCATCATTGTCCTTTAATAAATTAAAAAATGATAAATGGTGTCACGTTGCTGTGGTATAAGGGGAATAAAACACTTTGGATCATGTTGCTGTTTTTGTAAAATAATCAACTTTGGGGTGAAAACAATAACTGTTCATGACATCACCCCATCTTTGATTATTTTCCTATAACAGCATGACCCCCAAGTGTTTTATTCCTTACGTAAAAGAATATTAATGCGTATTATCAGTCAGATTAAATAAAGAGAGCAAACCATTCTGGCTTGTACGCTTTCTATCCCAGAGAGTGGGTATGTTACAAACAGAAATAGTTAAATTTAGGGTTAGAAATAAATAAGTGGAAGGTAGAAAAAAAGATAATATAATAAATTAAATAAAATACGCAACTGCGTTGGCCGGGAATCGAACCCGGGTCAACTGCTTGGAAGGCAGCTATGCTCACCACTATACCACCAACGCACAAGAAACCACGAAGCAAAAGTCCCTCAAATAGACACAAGAATAAACCCAACCTCCTTCTAGTTAATCGTCAAGCAATTATTTGTTGCACCTCAAACATTCTTTATATTTCGAAAACTTTAATGCTATTTAAAACAACAAAAATTCACTTCCGGACTACATATGCACTGTCCGAGTCACTCATGCGGCTGTCTGGACCAATCAAATCACGCCATCTCATACGGGTATTCCTGGTTTTAACATAAGTTTCTTTTTGCGCCGTTAAATTTAATTTTACAACGTAAAATGCTGTTTAAACTTTAAAAAAACATACAGTTTACAAAATAAAATGTTATAGGGTAGATTGGTTTGTTTACACACCTTCTACTGAGCACAGATCTTTAAAAGAGAAGTCCACGGGAGCCCCGAACATGTTTTACCTAAACTTATTATATATAAAAATATATACATTTTAAACACACTATACACATAATTTTTCAGTGTTATGACTTTTTAGCAAATGGTAAATTTATAATTAACAAGCAAAAAATTACCAATTGTACAAACTAAGCAACCGGTGTCCCAAACATAAACGGTTACCAAGGAAACGAGCCGCACAGAATTATAGGAAATGTAGTTTTTCACGCTTACAGACCAGAACGCAAAAAGAAAATGGCGTCCCTTTAAACCTAATTAAGCTGTTTAATATATATATATATATATATATATATATATATATATCCTATTATTTATCAGTTAATTGTTATTGATTCAACTCCTGATAGTGTATTGTTATTATATAAACAGTCTTTGATTAATATTAATATTAGATTAAATGTTAAATTATATTAAATATTAAAATAAAATAGTCTAAATTGTTTTGCAGTGCAACACACATTTGCTGTACATGGTATATATGTAGAGTTTTTTTTTTATTTTTCAAGATGTGACGTTTGCATTTCTGCATACCAGAGTAGAAAATTAAAATAAAGAGAAACAAGCAGAGTTTGTTTTATTTATCTATTTATTTTTTAACTCATAGATTGCTCTGTGCTCTCTGTGTGAGAGATTTGGAGCACTTCCTCAATCCGCCGCTAGAGGGAGACACACCACAGGAAATAATTCACACTGCTGCTTTGAATGGGTTGAGTTTATGTTTCAGAGTTAGCTAACAAAGCTGAGGTTACATTCATTCAAAATTTAACACTGAGCCGACTGAAATCAGATCAGATCAGATCAGATTAGCCTTAAAGTGTCTCCCTTAGGAGAAATTTGTCTTGGGTGATCAAGAGAACACAGTTACAATACACACATACAACATCAAACTACTTTGACATACAATTACGCTCTGTATAAACAGCAGATCATACACACCAAATGATACTTTTCTTTTTCATTTTAAACCATTAAATTGTGTCATGAGCAAAACAATGTGGCTGTTGCCCTTACAGAGCGGTTTCGACTCTCACCCCTTTTCTCCCTCCGTTAGCTAAAACTGAAGTTGCTCTTTTTGACATTGTGTTTTGTTACAAACATAAGAGCAGATGTTAATGAAGTAAGAAATAAAGCAGTTGCGGGGTGTGCATTTACAGGACATTAATCAATCACGGGGTAGCGCGTAATGTTAGCTTTAGCTATCTTATTTTAAATCAACTAGAAACACTCGTTCCCTCACTAGCCCCTCTTTTTTCTCTCTCTCTCCTGAAGTTAATTAAGAAAAATAAATAACGCAGATCGCCATGTTACTGAGAAACCAGAAAGCGTGAACTCCTCTGTCCTGAAGACTTTCCTGTGGTCTAAAACTTAAAATTACAAAGCTCCGACACTGGAGACTCCTTCCATAAATATTAAATAAACATCTCTTATAGAAAACAAACAGAAAACCATATCAATGAGTATGTATATGACAATGCATGACTTGGACTGGGGGAGGAAACAAGAGGACCCGGAGGAAACCCTCAAAACACGGGGAGAACATGCAAACTCCATGTACGCAGGGTGGAGTGTACCCAGTGTGTATATATATATATATATATATATATATATATATATATATATATATAGTTGTAGTGTCTGTCTGTCTGTGTTCCAAATTGTGCTTCAACATCATCAAGTGCTGCTTCAGTAGATAAGAAACAAGAATTTTTTTTACTTTTGTGTAATTCTTGGAAGATCTGGAACGCTGGAATTATTTATAGTTATATGAATCTGTGTGTGTGTGTGTGTGTGTGTGTGTGTGAGTGAAATATAAGGATGTTTTTTTTAGGGGCATCATCCTGTATCTGTGTTCACTCCATTAGTCAGAACTAAATAACCACTGACCAGAGGATAACTGAGGTCTCTCTCTCTCACACACACACACACACACACACACACACACACACACACACACACACACCACTTAGACAAAACACTGAAAGGCTTTTACCCAGCCTGAAACAGGAACACACACGGGAGCCCCACACACACACACACACACACACACACACAGTGTGGAATTTCACAGTATGTGCTTCTTCACAGAGAAAGTGAGGCCTGTTTATCTGAGAACGAAAAACAGCTCAGACACACACAAACACACACACACACACACACACACACACACACACACACAATAACCTTAACATCACTGACTTCTGCTTTGTACCCAATACTACATTTACCTCAGGTCATGTGATCAGGTCTGTTTTTCCAAGAACCTTCCACATCCACAGCTCACTCTTCTGGTATGTGCCATTTTGGGTGGTGAAAATTTCCAGGATTCTTCCATTTTCAGGTCTCTCACAGGCGTTGGTGGTATAGTGGTGAGCATAGCTGCCTTCCAAGCAGTTGACCCGGGTTCGATTCCCGGCCAACGCATCTGATTTTCACCTTCCTGTGCTAAAATTCATTGTTTTATGTTTGGTTAAACTTTTTTTTTTGGACCATTTTCACCATTGAATCAAAATATGAAGAAAACATATGTTTAACCTTTCAACCAAATATGCATGGTTTCACAACTCACTCTCTCTCTCTCTCTCTCTCTCTCTCTCTCTCGCATCAATCTCACTTTTTTTAACACAGAATTATCAAATACACAAAATGTGGTTAACAAGCAACCAAGCTACACGCACCAGGGCATTAAGGACAATCTAGATTTACTTGAAATGTATTATTTTTTTCCAAATGAATAATTTACTTTCAATCTACGTCTACATATTTGGGTGACATGGTTGTATTTTCACAGTCGAGAGAATTTACTTTTCTTCTTCCCATGATCTTCAGAAACTTCCTGTTGAACATGTGACTTGTGGAACGTTCCAAATATTTCACAGGGGTGATTGTGTTCAGGTAACAGGGTTAAGTGAATCTAAAATGTAAATTTTTCATAATCTATAATAGACAACTCTTGGAAAAATGACATTTCAAACGTGAAATGTTAAAAGGATTCACACAATAATGCAAAAAATAATATTTTTGAATGAATTATATAGTGTATAGTGTAGTTATAGCGGGCTGGAACAGGCAACAATGCTGATTTCTACGTTCTATAAAATTTAATAATGTTTAAGTTATTTATCTGAAACATTTTTAAAATGTTTACTTTTAAATACATACATATCTGTAAATGTAACAGCAGTCGGACGCTACAGTCGTGGAATCATGCATCTAAACCCATAAACTAGCTTATGACTAGCTTATGAGGCTAACAGTTTAGCTAGATAGCACATTATGTCTTTTATACACATTGTGAAAAGTCATGAAAACAAGACAGAACCATCAGGAAGATCGACATTTACCTCAGATGTGGTGGTAAATTGCAAAGAAAAGGCTCCGTTTGAATAAAATTCCACTGTAATTACGCATAAACCGCTAATCAAACCTCTGTGGTTTCTGCCATGCTGAGAAGACGACGACTCTTAACACAGAAATTCTTTAAGTCCTGAATTTGCTAAAGTAAGACACACAGTGAATGATTCAAACACGAGTTGTGACGTGTTCACGAGTTGTGACGTGTTTTGTTTACGACAGAACCCATGGACTGATGCTAAGTTTAATTCCAATCGAGTCTTTTTATAGAATCTGACAGAAACGTTGATATTCCTGATGGTTTGTTTCCACTGTTACGGTGTCTTTACATTCTTTGCATATAAGATTTTTACAGCTATGTGCTAGCTAGGTACAAAATTAGCTATCTTATGCTTAGCATCCATATTTACCAGTTGCCTAGCAACAACATTCCTATGATTTTTAACCACATGAACAGTGAGCATGTTCCCGTGTCGATCCCATGTCGAAAGCACAGATTCCTTACTAACACACAGCAACTGTACCAGCTATGTGTTTAGCTAGCTAGCTAGATTAGATGTATTATTATTAATACATACCAAAGAAATAATATTACAGCAAGTGAAAATATCTTAAAAATAGGCAAAGTTTAATCTTTCACACAAGGTTTAAAACAAAAACAAGATTATTAAGGCCTTTTCCAGACATATTTAAAATTGTAAATAAAAAAAAATAAAAAATCAGATTTTTGTATATATTTCTATAAAATACACTGACCGGCCACTTTAATAGGAACACTTGTACCCTTGCTCATGTGGCAGCATGCATAAAATCACGCAGATACAAGTCAAGAGCTTCAATTAATGTTCTCAATGGTGCAAAAAACAAAAAACATCCCGGCAGGTCTGTGGGCGAAAACGCCTTGTTGATGACAGAGAGGGTCAGAGGAGAATGGCCAGACTGGTTTGAGCTGACAGGAAGGCTACGGTAACTCAAATAACCACTCTTTACATCCGTGGTGAGCAGAAAAGAACGCATCTCAGAACGCACAATATGTTGAACCTTGATGTGGATGTGCTCCAAAAGCAGAAAACCACTTTGGGGTTCACTCCTGTCAGCCAAGAACAGGAATGTGAAGCTACAGTGGGCACAGATTCACCCAAACTGGACAGAAGAAGATTGGAAAAACATCCAAACTTCAACAATAGGCTCATGAGAAATGTTAGCTAAAATATGATTACTACAGTTTCAAGATTATAATAATTCCACAACACTCATTCCCATTATGGTAAGAAAGAGGTGAAAATGATAAATAAAGATTTAAGATAAATAAAAACCCTATTAGTATTTAGGCTTCTTTATCAAGCCACATTGGTTGCCTATGAATGTCCCAAAAAATAATAGTCATTTCTAATTACATTGCAGAATGAAATAGCTCTGTAAAGTTCAATATATTCACTCACTAACAACATTTATTTTCCCCATCCTCCATCTTGTTGTTTTTATCTCGCCTCCTGAGCCATGACCTGATTGTTCAGGTGGTGAAAAAAAACTGGCTTATTTCTGAAATACGTGCTTTGCTCTGGAAAAAAAAAGGCAGCTACAGCACGTTGGAAAACATCTGCATTCTGATTGCTTTGCAGTTGCTTCCTATAGAATTACATACAAGATATGCACCAGTGGCTGAGGGGGAAAAAAACACAGCTAGTGTGAATGCAGCCTGAGGCAGCACTTTATGACTGGATTTGGGATGCAGCCAGTTAGACACGTATATTTTGTAGTGTGAATATAAATGACTGCGGATGTTTGGGTCAGAGAAGAACTGGTGGGCTTACTGCTGTGTGTGTGTGTGTGTGTGTGTGTGTGTGTGTGTGTGTGTGAGAGAGAGAGAGAGAGAGATGAACTCTCTGTGAGCTTTATCGACCATGTTGTGGCTCAGTGGTTGCATTGATGATCTGGTTTAGTGCAGTGTGGGAGCTCATTTTGTCTAACCTCATCTCTTCATCCTGGAGGGCACACACACACACACACACACACACATAAAAGGAGTGCTATGATTTAATTTGAATTATTATTAAATTCCCACTCATAAATCTGAACTTGAGATTTGACATTCTTTGTATGCAATACACTTAATATATTATGTATAAACGTAGTTTCCATTCTTCAAAATAAATTAATCTTGAATTAATCTCACATTTTTAAATGGTAAAAAACAAACAATTTATTCAAAAATGTAGCCTACTGTTACCAAAAAGTACTAATTTTGTTTAGTTTGTCCATAACATATATCTATGTTGTTCTATAGAACAGATTATATATGCAACATTTGGTTTTATATTGAAATGTGTCGCGGATTATCTTTAAATTTACCTTTGGTTTTTATTTTTGTGCTTGTTTTTTTTGTGTGTGTTGGGCAATTACGTTTGTTTTACGACACCACACACCGTGTTTGCGGCACCGCACGACTCGGTTTCCGGCAGTGTCATGGCGGCCTACGCGGGAGGGTTTGAAAGCGCAGGCAGCATCGAGGAGAAAAGAGATTTAAAGCGCAAAGCGCGTGAAGAAATCCTCCAGAAGGTAAAGTGGGATTTATAACAGGTTTAATACATGTGCGTTTTATTATATTTAAGATTTATCACACGCAAAAAAAACGAGTTTTAATGAAAAAATCTAAGCTCCGCGTGAACCATAGCTAATGAAATTCAATGTTTTTAGCCGAATCCCAAATCGCTGTTTACTCTTTTCTTTACAAGTATCCTGTATGGAAAACTGAATACTAATGTGTCCCCTCATCCTAAATAATTGTACTACTCATTAGGGTCTTTATTAATAAGTTGTGCAGTCTGTGTAGTGAACAATATGTCCAATAAAGAGTCATTTGAATTCGAACTCCGGCTTTTTAGTGAGTCAGATCATCATTCAGCTCACCAAAAAGAATCGACTCTTTCAGTTCCTAAATTTGGAGCAGTGATTGTTCTTATGGCTGAAATGGTTTCACTACATTTTAAAAAACAAAGTAACATTACTTGGCGTTGAATATATTTATAAAATATATTTATATAGTTGTAAATGACACATACGATACCTCTTCAGCTGGAGTTATGACCAGTGATTGCTCTTCTTTGCCTAACTGTGACTGAAATAAAGCCATACACTACCTTCTGATTAACAAAATATCATTACTTTGCATTATATCTGATAAAAATCTATTTAAATAATTGTAAAACAGCAAGACAACAAATGAGCATTAATAAAAAACGTACATACAGTACATCTTCAAACAATCCTCCCTGTCGTGCTGCCTCACACTAACAAAGAGATCAGACGTTGGAAAGAGGTTTCCACAGAAACATTTTGATTCAGTTTCACTGTAAGTGTAACAGTATTGCCTGCATCTTCCAAAAACAGCTTATATATCATATAACGCTGCTGAGGGTTCACCTAAAAGAGCTGACTCGAAGAGTTGACTGTGAAGAGCCAACTCCGAAGATCTGATTCCTAAGAGCTGTCTCGAAGCGGCGACTCCTGAGCGCTGTCTCGAAGCGCCGACTCCTGAGCGCTGTCTCGAAGCGCCGACTCCTGAGCGCTGTCTCGAAGCGGCGACTCCTGCGAGCTGCCTCGAAGCGGCGACTCCTGCGAGCTGCCTCGAAGCGGCGACTCCTGCGAGCTGCCTCGAAGCGGCGACTCCTGCGAG